>CM069447.1:69512396-69656650 GCA_035610835.1 Ophiura sarsii
TTTTTCGATGTTGTCGTCTTAAACGGTGTATGATTTAACAATGTCAATGTTGCCATTTCATTAAATATTAATAATTTCTTTTTTCATTCCATTACATTGCATTGTCTCTGCTGACGATATCCTGAAAGTTTCACCAACATTTATGGACGTTTGGTATACAATCACTATCTTCAGAAGATAGCAGCTGACGGCGTAAGCTGCGTACAAATACGCGACTTTCAAACGCGTCCGTAGGCGTCAGAGTACGTTGTGTATAGTTACGCCGCATGCTGTCTTCTGAATCCATCGCTTTCTCCGAGGGGGGGGGGGGGGGGGGGGGGGTTGCTTGCTATCTTCTGAAGATAGCATCTAACATTTGCTATCTTCAGACGATAGTAAAGGCTTAAAAAGGCTACATCGTTTAGTGTTTAAAAATCAAGCTTAGATTTAAGGTTCAGTTAGGGTTAGGGTCTGATTAGGGTTAGGGTTTGATTAGGGTTAGGGTTAGGGTTAGGGTTAGGTAAATTGGAATAACTCGAAAACTATTTATTCAATGGCAATGAAACTTTCGACATGAGTTTAAATTGTATTTGCTTCATGAATAATTAAATATAACAACACCAAATTTGAAAATAAAAAACCCCATTGTGGTTCTAAGGTAGCACACCTCTAAATAATAGGAAGTCGAAATTAGACGACCATTTTGCACCTTATTTTGATCGATGCGCGACGCTTCAAAAGATGATATCTCAATGACCATTGTGATTTAGGAATTGATTTTGGTATCAAATTTAAGCCCAAGACAATGCTTATAATATGTTTATAACGATAGATCGATTTTAACGATTTAAAGTTAGGAAAATGTTAGGCCTACGACTATGCTAGAAACCCGACATTAGCAAAAGACAAGTTTTTGAATTACGGCCGATGCGCTTAGATGCTCGATTGCTTAAAATCGAACGGTTTTCCACGTATATTTTACAATTTTAATCGAAAGCTTGCTAAAATAGCTAGAGTTTAATACCAAATTGAAAGAATTTCTATGTATAAATTTCTATTTATGCCCCCAAACTATGACGCATTATACACGCAGGCCAACGTACTATTAGATTTTCCGAAGATTTAAACCATGTTCTGGCAAGGTTATTTTAAATTTACACATAGAAAGTCATTCAATTTGGTAGTAAACTCTAGCTATTTTAGCAAGCTTATGATTAAAATGGTAAAATATACGTGGATAACCGTTAGATTTTAAGCAATCGAGCATCTAAGCCCTCTACGGTCATTTTTCAAGTTGATTTTTCGCAAGACTTACGGCCGTGCACCGTGAAAGTAGGACTACTATTTATTAACAAAAAATAGTTAATATTATTTGTGAATGATCTATCATTAAAATTCATATTGTTAGCTTTAATTTGATACCAACCTCGTCTGCTGAATCACTGTAGTTCCCGAGAAATCACTATTTTAATCACGCGTATTGATAAGAAGTATTGCGCAATAAGAGTTGCAAGTTTTCGCCTGGAACTATTTAGAGGTGTGCTACCTTAGAACAGTAACTTTGATTTTTTATATGATCATTTTGTTTCAATATTTTGAGTTATTTATAAACCAAATATTATTTCAAAATCATGCACAAATTTTCTTCGATATTGGTTAAATAGTTTTTGAGTTATACTTGTTTTTACAAACCCGGTTGACCCCAACATTGATCCGACGACGCCTGAAAACCTTGATTTTTCGATGTTGTCGTCTTAAACGGTGTATGATTTAACAATGTCAATGTTGCCATTTCATTAAATATTAATAATTTCTTTTTTCATTCCATTACATTGCATTGTCTCTGCTGACGATATCCTGAAAGTTTCACCAACATTTATGGACGTTTGGTATACAATCACTATCTTCAGAAGATAGCAGCTGACGGCGTAAGCTGCGTACAAATACGCGACTTTCAAACGCGTCCGTAGGCGTCAGAGTACGTTGTGTATAGTTACGCCGCATGCTGTCTTCTGAATCCATCGCTTTCTCCCGAGGGGGGGGGGGTTGCTTGCTATCTTCTGAAGATAGCATCTAACATTTGCTATCTTCAGACGATAGTAAAGGCTTAAAAAGGCTACATCGTTTAGTGTTTAAAAATCAAGCTTAGATTTAAGGTTCAGTTAGGGTTAGGGTCTGATTAGGGTTAGGGTTTGATTAGGGTTAGGGTTAGGGTTAGGGTTAGGTAAATTGGAATAATTCGAAAACTATTTATTCAATGGCAATGAAACTTTCGACATGAGTTTAAAATTGTATTTGCTTCATGAATAATTAAATATAACAACACCAAATTTGAAAATAAAAAACCCCTGTGGTTCTAAGGTAGCACACCTCTAAATAATAGGAAGTCGAAATTAGACGACCATTTTGCACCTTATTTTGATCGATGCGCGACGCTTCAAAAGATGATATCTCAATGACCATTGTGATTTAGGAATTGATTTTGGTATCAAATTTAAGCCCAAGACAATGCTTATAATATGTTTATAACGATAGATCGATTTTAACGATTTAAAGTTAGGAAAATGTTAGGCCTACGACTATGCTAGAAACCCGACATTAGCAAAAGACAAGTTTTTGAATTACGGCCGATGCGCTTAGATGCTCGATTGCTTAAAATCGAACGGTTTTCCACGTATATTTTACAATTTTAATCGAAAGCTTGCTAAAATAGCTAGAGTTTAATACCAAATTGAAAGAATTTCTATGTATAAATTTCTATTTATGCCCCCAAACTATGACGCATTATACACGCAGGCCAACGTACTATTAGATTTTCCGAAGATTTAAACCATGTTCTGGCAAGGTTATTTTTAAATTTACACATAGAAAGTCATTCAATTTGGTAGTAAACTCTAGCTATTTTAGCAAGCTTATGATTAAAATTGTAAAATATACGTGGATAACCGTTAGATTTTAAGCAATCGAGCATCTAAGCCCTCTACGGTCATTTTTCAAGTTGATTTTTCGCAAAACTTACGGCCGTGCACCGTGAAAGTAGGACTACTATTTATTAACAAAAAATAGTTAATATTATTTGTGAATGATCTATCATTAAAATTCATATTGTTAGCTTTAATTTGATACCAACCTCGTCTGCTGAATCACTGTAGTTCCCGAGAAATCACTATTTTAATCACGCGTATTGATAAGAAGTATTGCGCAATAAGAGTTGCAAGTTTTCGCCTGGAACTATTTAGAGGTGTGCTACCTAAAACTACTATTTCTGGTAACCTTGTGATCAGACGAACAATTTGAGATATCGTTTGTCAACATCGGAGCAAGCTCAAATTTTGACCAAGAATGCAAAGGTCAACAACCTTTTCACATTTTGCTCAATATCTCTGTACTGTAACTAAACATCAGATGTGGGAAAAACTATACATTTTTAGAATCCTTGTGCTCAAATGATGGTCAGCTAAATTGAAGCAGTTTACATTTTTGACCCCCTTTATGGCGGCCATTTTGGATATTTGGCTCTAAAATGTTTAGCACACACAGGATTATTGGGGACTTTTGATATGTGATTCTACACATGTTTAATAACCTACCCTACAAAAATCGGCTTGTTACCAGCTATCTCCCGGTCCCGGCATTCTTGGACTATAGTGCCAGTGTTGTGACGCTCATTTGATCACACTTCAAACCTCTTTTTCATTGGTTGGAACTGTTTGTTTCCTTAAAATTAAAATACATTATTCTAGGTTTTTCTTAAATTATAATTTAGGCCGCGATGGTTAAACCTGGCAACATTTTCACGGGCGCCGTATTTGAATTCTCAAGTTCTTCAGTGTACTGTTAGGCCAAATAAAAAAACACCGTGTTTCACGTCCGGGTTTTTCAAAAAAAAGGAGGAAGAGGGGCTTTTTTTAAAATTATTATTTTTCAAAATTGCCGCCATTTGAGATGACAATCCATGGTGTTTTCCCTATTAAATAAAATAACAATTTAAAAAAGAGACAACTGTTAGACAAACAAGAAGTTTACATATTTACATTGTTTTAATAGTGATCAAATTAAGGGGAAATCAGGTTATCCGGCGGATAACCATGATATAAAATCAGGTTATCCACCACATTTTTGGTGTTCCGCCAAAGTCAAGATTTCTCAGGAATTTCAGGTATAAACAAATGAATAAGCAGATTTTCTGCAATTTTAATTTTAAACCACACGGCACATTCTAAAAATATTTAAATTCAGTAAATTAACATTAAATATGGGAAGAGAAGTGTTGCTTGTAACTTCTTAACGTAGCATCGTACGAAGAAACGACATGGTCCATGAGGTAGTACATGTACTCTTTAAAATATAAATCTCCTAGAAAAAATGGACAGAGTTCCGACGTCCGATAGCCCAAAAGGGAGGGGCTATCGGTCTACATATAATATAGCAAATTATCTAACATTTGGAAAGCCTAAATTCAGTAAATTATCATTTAATATGGGAAGAGAAGTGTGGCCTGATTATAACAATAAAATGATAATACAAATATATTTGCAAATTCATGTCTGACAATTATTTTTGTGGTTCATATGCCTGTGATGTGGTAATGCAAAATGGTAAATCTGTGTATTAAAGAATTTAAAATGCATTCAAAACCCATGTGTTATTATTTCCATCATACATACATGAAACCTCTTTTTACCAGATCACATGCATAAGAAATAAAGTTATAATTGTTTTGACTTGAAATTACAAATTCATTTAAAACTTAAGAAAATAATTTATACAAACATTTATAAATCTTTTTAATGGTGCATCATGTTACAGACAACACTTATATTGTCATATAACAAGCACAATGTACACAGTTTACTGAATTTAGTTAGATGTTGTTACTTTTGAAAAATAAATGGTATTTTTTACACTGAAAACGTTCCTCAAAAGTCATATATACTTTCGATCAGAACATTATTAAATACAAATGTACTTAGTAATTTAGGATCTTAAGTTATAAATTGCCATAGCTATGGTGTGGGTTATGGGGTGTTATGTGAATTATTTCGGGACAAATATCTAAGATCATGTTTTGTACTTTTGTACTTCAAAAAAAAAAGGAAGCGGGCGGGGACGCGAAACATACATTTTTTTATTTGGCCTTAGTACACGCTGTCAGTTCAGGTTTTGTTGTATAGCATATTTACTGCACGTCTGTTTACTTCAGTCTCTCGCTGCCATACTTTTGGCCACGTTAGATTTGATAAAATAGGGCGTAGTTGTACAATCTATGCTACGACATGTGATGTTTTCTCTAAAACTCGGATTGGTGCGTGTTCGTTTAATAATTGGTTTAAATATTCTTAATTCGAGACGCTGTGTGTAAATATCACTTAAGATGATTATGATTTATAAATAAAATACAATGGCAGTTTATAGCTTTGTCATTTGCGTATAATTATAGCGTGTTATGACGCTACCTGTCCGCCATAATCGTCTTAGAAACACTCAGACAGGAGTAGAAAACAATCTCTATCTGTTCAGTAACAATCTTTAATCACTAGGGGCCAATTTTCGAGGTATTTTTGTTGTTGTTCCTGTGGCAACTCATAACAAAATAACAAGTTGTTATTTGCTATAAGTTGCTATGCTAGTGATAGTAGCTGACGGTAACCCCTGGGCAAATTTAATACACTATACGGCCGAGTGCACCAATGACGGGTAACTTAATAGGGAGGTAAGCTACCTCCCTAGTAGTTATGCTGTAACTGTAGCGTAACTTACTAACGATGTAACTCTTAGAGCACAACTGGCGAATAACAACAGAATAGTAACTAGCGAGGTAAATATCCACATTAATCAGCATCGTCCCCTTACAAAATTAATTGGCGCATATGCGAAGTGTTAACCTATAGGTTACTGTAAAATACTGACGTGAGTGGTCCTCCGTAATATTTAAAATGTGTCGTCACTCGCTAGGTCATAGGTGAGTGTACATAATTAACATAAATAATCACGTTCAGTCGGCTTGCGTTCCGAACAAAAATGACGGTATTTCTTTGGCCAAAAAATTTCGAATTTGTTCAACGCTTTTTCAAAAATAAGGACTATCAAGACATTACAAACATATTTTGGGCGAGGGGCACACACAAATATTGCACCAAAAAGCACAATTTTAATGACAAACACAGGTACCCAATGCAAACAAGTATATACAATTGTAACACACCTCTTTACACTCATACTTCCGTGGCATGGATACCTTGTTCTTCGCCTGTTAACCGCAGGACCCCGGTTCGATTCCCAGACCACGCACTGCACGATATACTTTTATTTTTTTTCTTCTAGTTATACCCTTCCACTCACAATAATGTTGAAACTTCAGTTTTAATTAATAAAAACAATAATAAGTTTATTTATTTAGTCATTATTTAAGATCCTTGGACAATTATAGTACATTTTGGTCAAAATATGACCCAAAGTCGGTGCGATTAGTGTTTGAATGGGCAAAAGGAGTTGATCTAAATTTTGACTAAAAAAATCCCCAAATTGCATGAATGGATTTTCAAAATATAAAATATTTCAGCTTATGAGGGGTCACATTCCACTTCAAATATACATCCCCTGGGCATGCAAGCAAAATTGGTCTTTCAGCATCAGCGAATCATCCCCTCCAATGTTCACAACAAATTTACGCTACTGCTAGAATCGACTGCCTTGTGGCATAAAATGTTATGCCCCAACTTACTCTTGGGTCCGGTCAGGTATAACATTTAGCGTAAATTACCCGCCAGTTACTAAGCCTAGTAGCTTACCCGGCATTGGCGCTCTCAAAATTTTGGGTTACGCCTCAGTTACTAGCGAGGTAGCGCTATTCTTCAGCTACCCGTCATTGGTGCACTCGGCCGTATGACTTGTATTCAACCATATTCAATAGATTATTCATTATAATTTACATCGTAGGAACAATATCGGGGTGGTCAATAGATTATTCATTAGAATTTACATCGTAGCCCGGTGGTTTAAGTCAACATTGACTTTGGGTACGCATGATCGTTCCAAAAATCGCGGAAAAGGGGTGTTTTCTTTGCCATGTCCGCGATTTCCCCAAATTAGGGGTGTTTTTTGAAGCTATTTCCGCGATTTCCCCAGATTAGGGGTGTTTTTGAAGATATGTCCTCGATTTCCAAAAATAAGGGGTCATTTTGAAAGCTTTGTCCGCGATTTCAAAAAATTAGGGGTGTTTTTGGAGAGGCTATGTCCGCGAAGAAGGAAATGTTTTTGGAGAGGCTATGTCCGCGAAGAAGGAAAAAGGGGTATTTTGAACCAGATGTGTCCTCGTTTTTTGCGCAAACAGGGGGACTATATAGAAAGTGTCCTTGAAATAGTTAAAAAAGGGGGGTTATTTTTAGTCAAATTGTCCTCGTTTTTGTGCGAAAAGGGGGTCAAATTAGCAAAATTGTCCGTGAAACGCCGTCAAATAGGGGGGTATTTTAAGATCCTGGAACGATCATGTGTTACCCCTCTGAATACGAAGTGAGAACACCTAGGAACAATATCGGGGTGGTAGGGGGTGATTGGATGACCGCCTACTTCATTCTAAATGTTCAAGGCGTTCGAAGGTCAATCCTTATGGAAAGGTCCGTCAACTGAGTTATTGTGGACTAAAGATCAACACTGACGGGCGTTTTCGAACTTGAATGTGCCATAACGCCTCTTCGTCGTTCTAGACTGAGGTTGTCGCCTATACTGGTTGCATTTTCATAAACCCGTGGGCGGGTGGCAAGTTTCATTCCCAGTGGTATAATAAGGAGATATTTGTCACCTTAAAGAGTATGAAAGCACCTTTCCAATCATCAACATGTCCAGATCTTGGGGGGGGGGGGGGGGGGGGGGGGGGGGAGTATTACGGTTACAACACCTTTCCTGCTTGCATGAATGCAAATCATTGTCGCTGTAATTTTAAAACCTGCTTATGTGCTACCTCATGTGAAATACAGATAATTTGTGTGGTTCTCTGCCGTATCTAAATTGCCTTTGAAATGTTGGGTTTTTCTTGACAATTCAAATTAGGTAAGAGAGAACTTTTCCATAGCGCAATAGTGGCCAATGGCCATCTTGAAACATGCAGGACACAATTTCGACAAAAGATGGTGCCCTAAAAATATTTCTTTCCTGTTTTTTCTATAAAAAAAAATTAAATGCGCAAGATAGAATCAAGCGTCTCAGTGAAATGCACGCCCACTACTGGAAACAAACTTGTTTTTTTGTTTGGCCATGTATTTCCTCTTTAATGAAAAGCTGATGTGTTTCTCTTTCCAACAATACCTCATTTGTAGCAATCACTTGTTTCAGTGCTCAGCAACTTGCTTGAGAACACGGGGAGGTCACAATCTGAATGTGCCAATATCATCACTATTTTGTGTTTAAAAGTCAATAGAGTCATCACTATACATTGTCGTCAATGTAACACTTCAGTGATCAGACGACACAGTTGTTCTTTTGAGCACAAAATAGTGGCAATTTTAGCACATTCAGATTTTGACCTCATGACCTCCCCTTGCTGAGCACTTAAAAAGTGATTGCTATAAATGGGGTATCGTTTGAAAGATGAACACATCAGCTTTTCATAGAGAGGAAACACAATATGAATAGGCCTACATTACAAATTATCCAGAAAATTGGTGATTGAAAAAAGTGTCCGAACTTTTTTTGAGGCGTTTAGAAAGCATCTCATAACTTGATTTGAATATAAATGTTCCTTTTGTGATACCTCATATAATATTCACAACTCAAAAAATTAACACAATGAAATAAATAGACAAACACAGAATTACATTTCTTTTCATTTCTTAAAATTTTAATATACACATGATATGAAAATACAATAGTTATTGCTTGTTGATCAAATGGAGTTTTGGAAAGAAAACCAATTATCTGTAATAGCCACCCTGGCCTTTGGTACATTTTGCCTTGTTTAAAAACCACTCAACAGGTACTACCATGTACTGTAAAAGTCAATATTTTTGCGATAAGATATTTTCACGAAAATGGTCATAACAGGCATTTCACGATTTTTTTTTATTTTCGCGATTGTCAACATTTGTGAACAAAAGTCAATAAATTTTCGCAAGTTTATATTTTTCGCGGATGAGGATTGATTCGCGAAATCCCCGAAAATAAAAATCTCGCGAAAATTTCTACTTTTACAGTAAATTGCCTCATCAGAAGTGATCCAGATCACAAACCGACCTAGTATGTTATCAGCATTAGATGCTTTTCAAATCATTATTTAGCATATCAATCACCTGGTAGATAAATTGATATTCACTTCTCAGCACAAAAAAGCTAATGATACAAAATGACCTATCTGCAATTGTGAGAATTTGTTACTCTTTATATGGATGTAATCTGGTGTGGCCAAGGTATGCCGAGCGCACACTTTTTAGTCACCATTGACCACAGCAATAATGGCAAAATCCGGTGTCTTGATTTAGGCTAATTCTATGGCATTGATCAAATGTGATGTAATCAAGAAAATTGAGTATGAAAATGAAGCCAATCATATCACGATTCAGGGGTGCACGATTTTAGTTTTCTATTAGTTTGTATGTTAGGTTATACCTTCAAATCAATATTTGCGATTTCAACTCTTTTAGCTTGATCACACCCGCAGATAACCTTGCAGTCACTATAACAGATAATATGGTCATCTAACGCCTTTCTCCATTACTCATCATAATTTGTATTTATACAAGAAAGGATATTCATAGTCAATGAAACAGATAAGAAAACACAATAGTTACTTTTTAGAAAAAAAGGATTTCCAAAATTCAAGGCCCCAAAACATGTTTTAAAACTCAAATAATAGGGAATGAAACAAAATCCGGAAAAAGTGCACTTTGGGTCCCAGATTCTGGACTGTCTGGAACACCCATATCGTTTGATACTGGTACAAAGTCAGTGTTCTAGTATTGGACAATACTGGCGCACATTAATTGGTCCAGTATCGGGCGACACTGGAACACAATTGTAACAGTATCGTTTAATAAAGACATATCACTACTGGTATCATGTGTACCAGTATTGCCTGATACTGGAACATAAAAAAAGTTCCAGTATCACTCAATACTGGAACACCATTTTTTGTTCCAGTATCGAACAATTTCAAAAAATGTTGAAATTCGGCCAAATGTTTACAGACCGACTCTACATTAGAGGTCTGTTTGCCTACAGAACAGGTGTCTTTCCCCGTGCATCGCCTAACCATGCTTGCCCGCTCTTAAAATCAATACAACTTTTTCTCATATTACGTACATGTTCCTGGCATCTCTTTAGCTATGTAAGTTTCAAAATTCAAGGTTTTATTTATCATCATGTGGCAAATAAAGACAATAGAACCCATGTGTAGCAGCTGTGTAACAAACAGATAGCATATGGTGAACAGAGTTGCCTATATCACCAAGTACAAGCCTGATTGGGCTACTAGTACCTTTTGTAACCCAATTGGGCTAATATTGAGTTGCCAAATGACGTTACAACTACTAGGGGATACAATTGTTATGTTGCCCTCATCAACTGCCAATTTTTTGTTTAAAGTCTTGTCAGTCTGTCATTTTTTTAATTGCTGAAAATATTACTGAAAATATTACTGAAAATATTACTGACACACCGTGGCTGTTGTGCTTCATGTCAAGACAAAATTGGTAAATGTCAATTTTACTAATGTTTTAGTGTGATAATAGTTTAACATCTATTTATTAATTTCAAGCTGAAAATAGAAATATCTTGACAATTTTGGTGAAATTTAAATTTAATTTTTGGTTGGTCACTGAGGTCAACACAACAACAATTTAATGTTGTTGGCCCTATTCATGCAGCTTAATTAGGCTGCTATTTAGAAGCCCAATATTGGGCTACTTTCTAGTAGCCTGCTGTTTGGTTTGGCTACAGATTCAAATGTTCAGGTGGGCTAATTTCCTGTGAGATAAATTGCAAATTTGCTAAGGATATCTTTTGGTGCAACCTTGACAGGGCATAACTATTGAAAACAAAAAAATTCAAACAGATGATTAAAGTGTTGCCAATTGTAATATCAATTCGACCACATTTTACAAACACAACTCTATCCATGACAACAAAAATGTTTTTAAAATGATATAATTTCAAAAGGAATTTTTGTTTTGGTCATTGTTTTATCTTTTACGATAATATTTCACCTTTGATCAATAAATAAATGTTAAACTTATTCAGTTAAATTGCTTTGCAGATCAAAACAAAATTGGCACAACTTGCCAATTGTGAATATAACCTTAATGCAGTCCAACTGAAAACGATGTCCTAACATTTATTATCGAGTAGTTGACGTCCCATCTACAGTCCATACAGAAGATAACAAACTTAATCATACAGAAAGTAAAATAAAATGTAAGAACAAAACATTACAATTATTATTTGGTCCAAAAGAATGGAATTCAGTGTATACAATACATGTAGCATTTTCATCAACGATCCCTTACACTCAAAGTAAATAACATATCTTCAAAAATCAAAGGATATTTAAAAACACAAAAGTGTCACGATCAGATTCCCATGAGCTGCTCAACCCCCGCGATTGTTTCTCGCACAGATTGCAGGGAGGATAATTAACCCCCTGGGGACTACCTGTCTATCTTACAGTGGTTCTAATTGGTTTATTACAAGATGTACTCATATGAATAGCCAATTCAAATGCAGCTTGTAAATTGTTTCACTCCCATCCTTATCAGGGATACAATTATTCTAACAATGTCTCTCATTGGTGCAATAAATGATGTATCCATCTTTTTAACCAATCGGCAGGTAGTTCTCAGGGGGTTAATGAATAATACACTTGTATCCTACTTATAAATACATAATGGGATATTTAACACGGGGGGGGGGGGGGTCAAATATCATACTACAAGCATGCAATAAGGCTGTGTTTGTAAGATAGGGTGCAGAACCTGATTAGCTAGGGGTTTGAAATCAACCATTATCAAGATAAATTGTAGTTTTTTCAAAATCATTTCATTTTATTTATTTGTTATGGGGGTAGATTTTAATGAGAAAACACCTCAATTCCATACATGTGATCTCAAGATTGTATGATGAATTTTGGCTTGCACACAACGGAAATAGCATATCTTCAAAAACCACAGGATATTTAAAACATATTTTTTGTTGGCAAAATTAGATTCCCAAGAGCTGCTTAACACTTTCCACGCGGCTATAAGATTTACAATATACAAAACAGAATATCCAGAAACATTTCCCAAATGTCAGGGTCTATCTCAAGGATTACTGGACCGATACTTTGCATGTTGGTACTTATTTCAATGTATTTCTCATGGTGATTTCAAATATGGTAATGTAATTCAACAATTTTGATTTTTTTGAAACATTTTGTGCAATTTTGGAATGTCGTCGACAGCTGCCTGCCACGTGGAAAGTGTTAACTCTGGCAGTCAAATAACTCATGTTGACTAAATCAGATTGAAATGGAGATGATGAATGAATAATGCGCTTTATCACACTCATACATATTGCAAGCACCAAGAATTAGGTTCTGTAAATATGATAGCGGAACTGTATTCATGTCTGTTCTCTTTACCGATGAAAACAAATTCATTCATGTTTTTCTCCACAAACAATATCTACTCCCTAAACAAAAATATGTACAGGATTCTGAAAAGAGTCCCCTTCTTCTTCTTAGACCATTCAAATCATTAGGTCCACTATTACAAGCCAGATCATTTGGGGATATCTCAATGTTGGGATTTCTCCATCTTAACTCTATTTCATCTCTCACCAAATATTATGTGATCTTTTCCAGGGACGCCCTCTTCCTCAAAAAAAATTGGAAGCAAATTGTTTTGCAGATTTACTTTTCTGATTATAAATCATAAATATATTCCAAGTTACAGAGCGATACGATTCCTAATAACCTCAAAATCATGGTTTCAGAGTGAATTTAAGAGTAAAATTTGAATCTATTTTCAAACCATGATTTTGAAGTAATAAGTCGTATCGCTCTGTAACTTAGATGATTTTTATGATTTATGATCAAAAATGCAAATCTGCAAGAAAATCTGCTTTCATAGTAAAAATCAATGATAGAGGGCGCTACTTGGAAAAGATCACATAATATGCCTTTAATCACATGTTTTTGTGATCATGCATACTCAGTGTAATAGTTGATTGCCTGAGCCATGGGTATCAATAACAACCTGTGAAGTGTGTTTAAATATAATTAGGCGGAGTCAGGACATGATTACAGACGCATAAGGAACTACTTGCTTTGTATATGTCAAATTTACATGTCGAGGGTTGAGCGCCAGAAGGCCTTAACTTAAAATAGGCTCATTTGAGATAATTAACTTTGAATAATTGGGACCCGTATAACACACTGTAGCACCCAACTTATACCTCTAAATTATAGTCAAAAATTGAGAGTGTATAAAACTGAGTTCTTTATTGTTCTTAACATCTGTGGGTTATATGGATTATATTGGTACCAAAATCTCATTTTGTCCAAAAGTTGAGTTACTACCTTCTGGAGCTCAACCTCGATGTGATGTGATCAGACAGTCTGAAGTTAAGTATCTCATATTGTTATGGTTTGCTACTTGTATCTGTCATTTGCAATGCCACATTTAGCAGAAAACCCCACTCAAAGACTAATTCAATAGATCAACCACCTTAAAAGGTTTTCAAAACAATAGAAAATGAAAGAAAGGCTCAGAATCAATAGGGCTCACTTTTCATTTTGAGCGATCAAAACACACATCCCCTGCTCTGTGTACAGGGCAGGATTGTTTCTGTTTCACCATTCAATGGCAATTACCCACACGGCTTTTTTTTTGAGAACGTAGCAGTAGATACAATACTTCACCATAATGAAACATTTCATCAAATGACACCTTAATCAGCGCTATAAAATTCATAATTGTAATGCAAGTCAGAATTGTAAATTTTAACCAGTTGATGACTCTCCTTATCACTGTCATGAATAATTTCCCGACAATTTTGTTAATACACTCGGGAAGAGACCGCAAGTAATCAGTATATAATAGGCAGCATATTCATGGGAATGAAAAAACACAACATGTTTAGCGTTCCCTCTCGTTTCCTTTTTTTGGGTCCGTATCAATTGTCATTTTTCTTTATTTCAATTGTAACTTCTTTATTTCAATTGTAATGTTGTAGAGTTTGCAGCAGCGTTGCTTCTTTCTTATAAGCATTTAAAACAAGTTGTGTGATGACCAACCCTAAGAATCATGAAATAAATAAGGCCTCCTCCTTTTTCAGGCTCGCAAAAATGTATCACTAACCAGGGCAATTTTGCACTAAAAAGTTTTAAAAAGAAACTTTTTAAAAAAGTCCAGACGCTAAACAAGTTGTTTTTTATATGTTGCCTAACCACATTTCCCCTGCTTTCATGTCTTATTCATTGATCTTTCTACCACGGTGCTTGATTACAACTTCTTAAATAAACGAGAGCATCAATGATGCAGAAGCTGACTACAGCTGAGAATTTGGGGAAATTCATAACTCATGTCTATATATGAAGAGCGTTGTTGCAAAAGGGCTATGGTGCATTTTTTTCAAAAATGATTTTACTATAGAAATGTATAGGGGAAAATCTTATGTTTCAAGGAAACAAAGTCATTTTTTTTCAAAAAGACATTTTTCAAAAAGTCATTTTCAAAAAGTCATTTTTTTTCTCATTGTAAACAGTCATTGAAGTTGCAAAAGGGCCTGTGTCCAGAATTAAATCGGGATACAGGCCCTTTTAAAACAAAACAACAACTTCAATAGTTTACAATGAGATGTAGGTCTTTTTGAAAAAAAATGACTTTATTTCCTTGAAACATATGATTGTATCATTTAACATTTCTGTATCAAACTTTTTTTTTTTAAATGATTAAAATAAATGATTTTTTCTCTAAGTACAAACAGATGGAGTTTTGTTGCAAAAGGGCCTACAGTACAGATCGCATTAGAGTAACCGATATCAACGGAGGTCAACATACTTTCATCGGAATATCAACCCAATTACATCCCGTTGTCAGTGCATTGACAGTGCGAAATCAGCGCGCTGATTTCGCAAGATCAACGGAGTCCCTACACGACAATTGGTGCTATGACGATAATGTCAACGAACTATCATCGCGCTGTCAGTGCATTGTCAATGCTATGTCATTGCGTTGTCAATGGACTATCAACTCAAAGTCAATGGACTATCATCGCAGTTGCGTGGTGCACTCTATTGTGAGCTGTACTGTACATCCAAATTTTCAAAAAATGTAAACATGATTTTTGTTTGTTTTTGAAAACTAGCGCATTTGAAATGTATTTCAATTTAAATTAGTATGTAGTGTACCTCTTTCATAATCCATTCAGTTTTTCAACTTGAATATTTAGAAACAGGTTTTTTTAAACTTTTTCTCAATAAGAGCCAAAGTGGATGCAGGCCCTTTTGCAAAAAACCTCTTCATATTGTAAACCACTATAATCTGTCCAGCATATAACAAATGATGCAAAGCTCGAATCCATATTATATCTTACATGAAACAAGAATTATATATATATATTATTATGCATTCACCGTTCACCGTGTAAGCACATTTGCCCTTCTATATGGTTCGGTTGAGATTTCAAGATCAAGAAATAGTCTCTTTCTGATATTAAAACAAATTATTGCCAAACACCTTGGATATTAAATGGTGCGACCTAATGGTAGATGATTGTTCTCTTTTGTAATGTGTGAAGGTTCAATAAATAATATGTACAGAGATGAATAACTTCGGTACATAACAATGGCAAAATACAAACACCTATTTTATGAAAATATGCATCATTTAATGAAAATAATAATATTTACAGGTCACCAAACTCCCATGGCCCCTGGATCTTAGGCCAAGTAAAAATAAAACTAGTTTCTCGTGCTAACTTTTTGAAAAAAGGAAGATGAGTTTGTTTTTTTCTTCTTCCCAAAATGGCGAATGCCCCTTTTTCCAAAACTGGTTTCGCTTTTTCCAACATGGTGGAAATGTTTTTGCTTCAAAATGGCTGCCACTTTTCTAAGACTAGCTTTATAACCTTAAAATGGGTACATACTGGAAACTGCTCGCGATATTTTACATGTTTATTTTAATACTAGGCGGTCACCCGGGGTTTGTCGGTTCTCGGGTTTGGGCGGTCACCCGGGGTTTGTCGGTTCTCGGGTTTGGTGGTTTGTAGAATGCATGCATAAAGCCCGATCGGACAAACTTTGAAAATTCGACCCTTAGACGACCTTTGACCCGGACGACCCAAGAAAAGCAAAACCGTTTTATTTTTTCCACGCTCGACTCGTATTCGGGCTTCCCGTCACCGAGTTTAAGCCAGATCGGACAAACTTTGAAAATTGGACCCCTAGACGACCTTTGACCCCGGACGACCCAAGAAAAGCAAAGCCGTGTTATTTTTTCCACACTCGACTCGTATTCGGGCTTCCCGTCACCGAGTTTAAGCCCGATCGGACAAACTTTGAAAATTCGACCCTTAGACGACCTTTGTGACCCCGACTTTTGACCCCGGAAGACCCGACAAACGCTAACCCGTTAAATTGTTGCCACGCTCGCCTCGCATCGAGCATTGTGATCACCGAGTTTAAGCACGATCCGACCAACTTCAAAAAGTTGACCCCTAGATGACCTTTGACCTCGTATGCTCTAGCGAATGCGAACTTGCTCTTGCGGGGACTGAACAAACAGACACCGAGTTTCTCATCACCGAGTTTAAGCCCGATCGGACAAACTTTAAAAATTTGACCCCTAGATGACCTTTGACCCCGGACGACCCAAGAAAAACAAAGGCGTATTATTTTTTCCACGCTCGACTCATATTCAGGCTTCCCGTCACCGAGTTTAAGCCCGATCGGACAAACTTTGAAAATTCGACCCCTAGACGACCTTTGACCCCGGAAGACCCGACAAACGCCAACCCGTTTTATTTTTGCCACGCTCGCCTCGCATCGAGATCACCGAGTTTAAGCATGATCCGACCAACTTCAAAAAGTTGACCCCCATATGACCTTTGACCCCTATATGACGTTTGACCTCGTACGCTCTAGCGAATGCGAACTTGCTCTTGCGGGGACCGAGCTGCACCCACCCACTGAGTTTGAACGCCGCCCGACCCCGGGAAGGCAACGAAAAAGCGCGCACAGACAGACAGACAAACAAACAGACCAACAACAAAAAAGACAGACAGAGAGTAGAGTATTATTATATCGATAACACAAGGATTTATTCTCTATTTTTTCTCTTTCAGGAATACAAAGCTAAATAAGAAAAGATGTGTATTCTAGATTTACAAAATATCAGTGTGATCTCGGGAATATCTTGATAAATAAATCAGTTCCAGCCAAAAACGACAAACAAATGTTCCGAAGGCGAAGACCACACTGGTATTTTAAAACACCAGTTTTACTCACGGTTTATTTATATCATCTGATGCAGATACAGTTTAATTTGTATCATGTTTTGATATTAACAGTTTGCCTGTTATGTTGTTCTTTCATTTTAACAGGTTTTTTTAAAAATATTGACACGTTCTCCATTGACAACATCAGTGTGATCTTGAGAACATTCAAAAAATAAAAATTGAAGAAAAAGAATTTAAAAATAAAAAAAATTAAAAAAAATTAGAAAACAAAATTTGAACAAAATTTGAAGAAAAAAACTATTTTTTTGACGTGGCGGCCAAAATGGATGCGCACGCGCGGGGAAGAGAAACTACTATTTTTTATTTGGCCTTTTAAATGGTGCGCCACTTTGACTTTGGTAATGCCACAAAAACCAGTTGGCGAATTGGCGTTCTCTTCTGGATGGTTCAATAAGTAACAATAACATCTACCGAGGTGATTGGTTTAGGGGAATATTGAAAATAAGATAGGCTTTTCTTCTGATATCAAAATAGTACTACTACATATAGTTTAACCAGAGAGATATTACACCTCCCTGGTTAAACCATACATAGCCTAGGCTACATAGCCTAGGCTATAGGCTACATAGCCTAGGCTATAGCCTATAGGCATAGGGCTAGGCTGGGATGTTCGTAGTCCCAATAGTGACCTGTCCTAGGTAGCTGGCTACCTAGGGTCACAAAACTCCCTATTGACTGTTCACGTCGCGAAATTCACATCGAGTGTCAGCACTGCCGACTGCCGCTTGATCAAAATTAATTAACACAATGTATTACTAAGAGTTCTAGGAACAACCTGTGAGTGCATTTTGATTGATTTAAATCATATTTGATGTGAAAATCTTGAATTAAAAATGTGATTTTCGCGACGTCGTGTGTCTATAGAGGGTGTTGTGGCTATAGTATAGTGAAGCATGAACGATAGTATAGCCACCATTGGGTCTAGGATGTTCGGGAATTCAGTGCTCCCGGGACTCGATTTTGTTTTTCGGGCGGGACTCAGGATTTACGAAAATTGGTAGTCCAGATTTTCGAGGAAGTGAAAACGCAATAAAATATACTAAATGTCCACCAAAGTGTACTGTACTGTACAGTAGATATGTACTTCTGTTCTCTGCGTTGTTTTCAGTTCATTTGCCTTTTATTATTGTCAAATCTGCACCGGTTTTAATCAGCTTCCGGACATTAACATTACATATTAAAATCGCGATTCGTTCAAGATTTACCATCAGAATAATTTTGTGTACTACCAAAATGCATAAAACTTTCATAAGTGCAACCAAATATGCACAATGAAGCGAATTTTAGAGCAACATCGTGCGTACGGCGTAAACACACACCGCTGGCGATGTGAGCGGCGCCATACTCTTGGGTTCCTTTTTTAGTAGGAGAACAACCGTATCAGGAACAGGCGGGGGACGATGATGTAGTATTTATTTTAAAGTACCCCTTTTCATTTTATATTTGGTTTATTTTGTACTCACGTCTAGGCTATATCAGCCTTTCGACTCACTCGTAGTCATTTTTTATCTGCTAAAAATTAACGTCAAAGTAGATGCAGATGAAAACAACTTGAAGTATTACAGAACAACAAGAAACAGAACATGAAATAAGGTGAGAAGACGCCATTATTTTCTGAGAACACACGGCCGCGGCATGCTCGGACTGAAAACTTTTTTGGGGGTTGGACGCTTTCACTTTTGAAAGGGGTGTCATGTTTTATTTAAACAATGTTTTTATTTTCAATAAATTACTTGAGCTATAATATAAACATGCGGCATGTCATTATGAATATTTATTGAGTAAATTTGTATTAAATGTGGAATTTCGACATGGCGGAAGTTACACAATATCTAAATATAATACATAAATGTGCCGTTAAACCCAACCCTCCCCCGTTATAACACGACTTTCAAAAAATGAGTGAACTCGTAGAGCTCCGATTGTTTCGTTATTAAACACTGCACCCTCACATATTCGCACGTGCAACTGTTTGAGGAAAGCTCACGACACATTGAAACAGACGGGGTAACTCGGTAAATGTAATTGCCTCATTTACATCGGACTATAATATGTAGATTTGACATTTGATCAATGGCAGACGATACCAAACTGGTGGGGGTAATAAAAGATATTACGGCACGATAAATCACGCAAATTCAACATTTTGGCAAGGCAATATTCGTAAGTTTTACTCTTTTTCGCGAATTTCTAACAGCACCTCATGATGAAAAACCTTTGAAAACAATATTTTCCAATAATTTTGGCCGCTGAAATCGGAGACATAGTTTGAAGAATATATACAGAAGCGATTAACATCAATTAACGAAAAACGACCTCCCCACCTATTTTTCACTTTCCGCTGATTTCGTATCATGAATAATAATGATCTCTAGTAGTTAAACCAATCACAATAAGACAATCACGCTTGTACGTCATGATACATGCGTGCCATGTGTTGAATCAATTTTTCTATCATAGCGTTTACATGCATTTTCAATACAGTTATGACAATAAAGAAAATAACGCGAAATTGCCTATTTTGTCGAATGGCAATCAGGCCCATTTTCTAACATATTTATGCGATCATATTGTTTCACTATCTCAAGTACATTTCCCGACAAATAACCACTTGTGTGACCAAGATAAAACCATATTTCACAGTCGCACTTTCCCCTTGACCTATACCGTGACCTTTCGCGTCAGGTCGCTATAGCTTACCTGTAGTAAGCTAAAAACACAACTAAATAAAATGAGCAACAATAAAATAAGATGCAACAATAGCACAAGAAATGTACAAATAATTAAAGTAAATATCACCACTACTTATATTAAACATAACATTGCCCTCTTCAGAGCACCACATTGTGAATTCTTAAAATCAAACAAGAAATAGATTATATTTTAAACATTATTCTATAGCATAATATATTTTATTGTTTACAATAATGATCCCAAACAGTTTATTTAGATATTAAGAAAGACATACAGGTATTCAAGCAAATATAACGTAGAGCAAAGTGTAGCCTCAAAAATTACCCATGGGATAACCATGTGATAACCATGTGATAACCATGAGATGCACATGTGACACAACATAACGTAGAGTAAACTGTAGCCTCACAAATTACCCATGGGATAACCATGTGATGCCCATGGGATAACCATCATAACCATGATGCACATGTGACACAACATAACGTAGAGCAAACTGTAGCCTCAACAATTATTACATGAGACTGTCTTTTGGTTCGAGGAGTCTACTGGGGGTTACCATGTGATAACATTGCAATCCCCAGCTGTCAAGTATCTAATTGCTGTGATCATGTATAACCCATGTGACAACCAATTAATAACCATACTAATGATTCTATCGGATTGATTTGATAGTGTATCTAATATATCCCGTATGTGACTCACTCGTGATACCCATGGGATAACCGTGTGATAACCATGAGATGCACATGTGACACAACGCAATCTTATCTAAGTATCTAATTGCTGTGACCATGTATAACCCATGTGACAACCAATTAATAACCATACTAATGGTTCTATCGGATTGATTTGATAGTGTATCTAATATATCCCGTATGAGACTCACTTGCGATACTCATGGGATAACCATGTGATACCCATGGGATAACCATGTGATACCCATGGGATAACCATGCGATAACCATGAGATGCACATGTGACACAACCCAATCTTATCTAAGTATCTAATTGCTGTGATCATGTATCACCCATGTGATTACCATGTGATAACCATACTTATGCCTGTGTGACTCTCTTGTGATAACCATGTGATACCCATGTGATACACAAATGATATGACAAAAATATATTAACTATCTGATTAATGCTGCTCCTTTGAATATTTATATTAACAACTGCAACTGGCAGTTACTAACTATGTAACCAGTTCAGTATTTTAGCTGCTTTATTTATAGCTGTTTTTACATAAGGCACAATAGAAAAGCAATTTAATATCAATTTAGGGGAGTAAACCTGCTTTTGGCAAACATAATATTCATCCTAATGTAGAACACTAATATAATTTGATATATGTTCAAAATTAGCGAAGCCTCCTTACAGCAGCGAATGAATTCAGAAGGAAGGATGTGGGCGTGCTGAAGGCAACAAGCGCACTGTGCATCATATGTGTGATGCGTGTGTGTGGTCAAACATACGCTTGGATTACGAGTATTTCTCACCAATTTGGAACTGATTAAACTATACCCTAACAAACCTATTCACAGAGGCACAATAGAGTGGATATCTAAATCCACAAGAAACAAAACAAAAATATGCATAGAGTTGATAAGGTCACGGTGTAATCAGAGTTTTGGAGAGAAGCCATCTTGTTTTCAAAACCATGATGACAGACGAAATAGAGTTATGATGGAGAAATCTCAACCTTGAGATATTCCCAAAAGTATCTGGCTGGTAAGAGTAGTGGACCTAAAGTTTTGAAATGACAAAGACTTCACTTGGGAATGAGGAAAATCATGTTAAATGCTGTTAAATTCGGTTGAGGAATTCCATGATAATTGCACAGTATTGTCTGTCACAAGATTTTATTCCGCATTGTTCATATATTTGACAGTCTACCCTAATTTGCATGGCTTGAATGTGCAGTTTGTCCATAACATTCATCATTTGGTTGGAATTACGATAAAACACTTGTTGTATGAAGGACTTTAAAGCAACTGACTAGTGTCAAAGATGCTATGGCTGTTGATTTTGCTCCCTCCCCCTCTACCCCATTTTACATTTGACCATAGCTGTGGAAATGTTTAACATTGACAGTTTTTGTTCATCACATGTTTTTACTATTGAACACAGAGGAGTTGTAAAAAGAATTCGGTCGCACTGCTTTTATAATACAAGACAAACTTGGGGTGAATAGAGTATAATATATCCAATGTTATGAATGACACCTGTCAAACAAACAGGTTAATGACTAACTTCTTTTTATCTCCTTGTTGGATTCTTAATTTACTATACTTTAAAGAAGACCTATAACCCTATTACTCTTTAGTGATGGACATTTTAAAAATACACTCTTGATGCAATACTCCTTGTCAAAAGGTTTCCGAAAGTTATGATGACCACAACACTTGCTGATGTCACCATTTCCAACTTGAGGTGAACAGAGTATAGTATATCCAATGTTATGAATGACACCTGTCAAACAAACAGGATAATGACTAACTTCTTTTTATCTCTTTGTTGGATTCTTAATACCATACTTTAAAGAAAACCTATAACCCTTTAGTGATGGACATTTTAAAAATACACTCTCGATGCAATACTCCTTATCAAAAGTTTTCCTAAAGTTACGATGACCACAACACGTGCCATATTAACCCGGGAGTATTGAGCTAACTAATTAACCGGTGGAATCTGTTAAACCTATGGAGTATAAAAATAAATGACCGCATTCATTTTGTTAAATTAATTAAATATATATGTAGCACTTTCCCACCTAGACCTTATCTCATCTGAACAAATATAGCTTTCCATATCTAGACCTTATCTTTTAGCTAAACAAATATAAACACTTTCCCTACTTATATGCATATGTGTGGTGTATTCAAGCAAAATGAGTCGGAAGCTGGTCAGATTCAATTGTTATTTTTCTATTGATTGGATGCAACATTTGAAAAAGCTACATTTTGCAGAAAACCTCATTAAAAGTGGTCAATTGGTTTCAAATATATTAGCAGTTGAAGGGTTTAAAAACAATAGGAAACAAAAGACATTATCCTTTTGTTTGGCTAGATATATCTTAAAATCAATATTGGCGAGTTTGGACTCATTTTGCTTGATCACATCACATATAAGAAATGTCAATAGCCAGCATATAAACTGCTCACAAAAAGTATCAAAACACTTAGAAATGATCCAATATATAACAGCTCGAAAGGGTATGCATTAATCGAAGCAAATTATCAAGTGCATCATTTTGTTCTGCATATTTTGACACCTCGATCGATGAGAAACGATGTTGCGGAGCGGAGTTATTGTCATTTCAATGGTCGTGGGTCCAGTTTCAAAATTGACAATCATCCTATAGAGAGAGGTTTGCATTACTGTTAAGAATGATCAGATTCGTGCTTTTCAATAGGGATGAGTGTCACTTTTGAAACTGGACCCACGATTATTGAAATGACAATAACTCCACTCCGCAACATCGTATCTCAACGATCGAGGTGTCAAAATACGCATAACAAAATTATGCACTTGATTATTTTCTTCGATTAATGCATACCCTTTCGAGTCGTTATGTATTGGATCATTTCTAAGTTTTTCGATACTTTTTGTGAGCAGTTTATATCTCCATTGGCAAATGTTTATATATTGGCAAATGTCATTATATTATTGGCACATGTCATTATTACATATTGGAAGCTCACTACTTCTTATTATGAATAGTGGAATAACCAATTATTTGAATTGTCATATATGATTGTCACTTGCATCGGATTTGATGAATCCTAAAATACAATGAGCCTCTTTATTAACGACATTCCTCCAATGCCCACTGTGGAAAATGCTAGCATTTTCGCTGGCTAAAGATAAAGCGGGAAGCAAGTACTCTTGTGAAAAACATATAGAAACACTTAACTTGTATGCCCTTCAAAATAAGATTAAAATGGCCAAAAATATATCATAGAAATTAATTACATTACATGATCTTATTTTCCCACATCATAATTACTTATACTTATATAATTACGTATATTATAGAAACAACTTCAACTTCTTGTCCACTACAATAACCTGTTTGGTAAAATGTGACGTGATCAAGCAAAATCAGTCTGAAGTCGAAAATGTCCCATTGTTAGTTTTCTACCATATTTTATTGGCAATTTGCAACGCCCAATTTTGCTGAAAACCCCATTAAGAATGGATAATTAATTCCAAAGATGTGAGAAAATTAAGGGGTTTTCAAATCAAATGAAAACAAAAGATATTCTATCCTTTGTTTAGTTATATCCAGTAGCGTAGCCAGGGTCACTTGTCAGGGAGGGCAAAGAGTATTTTTTCCCGGTGAACACCAGTTCCACCCGGTGGCGTAGCCAGGTTTTTCATGTAACTTTTTGCTTTGCCGTCGAGTAAGAAAATGACAAGCGGGGGATGGGGGGGGGGGGGGGGAAGAAGCGTTGTGTCCCCATACCGGCGTGAAAACTGCAATTTCCAACTAATTTCGCTGTCTTTCTTTCTCCTTTCTGTCCGTTCCCTTTCCCTTTCCTTCCCCTTTTGACTCCTCTTCTCCCTTTCCTTCCCTTCCTTTGCCTTCCCGATTTTCCTTTGCCTTCCCGATTTCCCGGTCAATTTTTTTTTCAGGGGGGGGGGGGGGGGGGCACTTAGCCCCCCCCCCCCCCCTTGCCCCCGTCTGGCTACGCTACTGGTTATATCTCAAAATCAATATTTCCAACTTCCGACTGATTTTGCTTGATCAAGCAAGAGAAGTTGTTAGACGTCACAAATATCAAAATTATTAGGGGTGTGAGCTATACAATCCTGATAGGACCTTTGTCAGAGCTAGATTTTGAAATAGACTCTGTTGAGGTGGAAAGCTCAGACCTCTAACAATTAAGACATTTGATTTCTATGAGGTTTTTGGTAAGACCTTTTTTCATGTGATTTGTAAATCCCATCGACCGTTAGCCAATTAGCACCGGCAATCATTACATAGTACAGACCTTATAGGCACTTTATATCTATATTAACAGCACTATATTATTTCGTAAGAACGTCGTAAGTGACATTTTCGGTCAAATTGAACTATAAGCTATTTATGTAAATCAGGGTTCTAGCCAGGACCATTTCAGTGCCGGGTAAATTTACTGACGGTGAACAGAGAAAGTGTAGCGAACGAAGTGCAGTGGATCATGGCCTGGGATCCAGAGGCCTTCTTAATGTCTTTTTAGGGACTTTGAGGGTTCCTGCCACATAATTTCTTGTTTTATGAGGCAGTTAAATGATTTTATCCACAAATTGTTAAAAAATAAACAAAACAAAAAACAAAAACAAAAAAACATTTTTTTGTTTTTTTGAGAGTGCTGGGCGGATATTGTCAGTGCCGGGCGGCCCCGCCCACCGTAGCTAGAACCCTGATGTAAATATAGGCATATCCACACATTTTAAGCCATTTACCAGTCTTGAATTGGAATTGATTAACTTTCTAATCACTTAATTTTGCTTGTTAAAACAATAATTGCGTCAACAAAATTGAACACAAAATGGCTTCTCCTGCACAATGACAAAAATGTCACTTAGGACATTCTTGCATTCTCGCGATGATTCTCATAAATAAGATTTTACCTCGCAACGATTACCACAGCTGCAATATTTACACTATTTGGTTGGATGCCAATTGAAGCCAATGCTTGCGATTTAATGGGAACTAAATCTTAAAGGAGCTGTTATAATAGAGCTGGGTTCCAACAAAGATGAATAATGTGCATTAATCTGAGTAAAAAAGGATGCCATTGCATATGTCTTCCTGCTGGTATCTTGCTTGACTAAATAACAAAGTTATGTGATTAACATCCTGTTACCACAGCTCGTTTATGATTGGTTGCATAAATGACTAGATTGTGTCAGCGACCAATCAGAGGCAATGTAAGATTGCAGTTGGCTTTCCTACAGCTCTATCGAGATTGCATGGCTACTCAGATGATTTGGTTGTGTAAGTGACCAATCAGAGAAGCTGTTAGATATAAGTTACCTAGTTCTTGCTCAGGGTTGTCACCAGGCAAAATTTAGTGCTGGGTAAAATTTGGGCAAAGCGTAGCAAGCCGAGCAAGCAGAGCTCTTGCGGCTCTGCGGCTGGGATGGTTTTAGGCTTTTTTTAATGCACTTTGAGGGTTCCTGCCACATAATATCTTGTTTTATGAGGCAGTTTAATGATTTTATCCACAAAGTTAATTTTAAAAAAAAAATGTTAACCCTTTTTTTTACAGTGCTGGGCGGGCCAGCCCAATTCCAGGCCCAGTGCCGGGCGGGCGTAGCTACAACCTTGAATCTTGCTACTGTTCAATTGTGATTACTCAAGATGAGTATCATGTTATTAGTGACTGATCAGACACACAGTCAAATTGCAGTTACACAATTGCCCATACTGCTTCGTTGTGATTGGCTACTCAGATGATAAATTCATTAAAGTCACCAATCACAGACACTGAAATAAAAGCTGTAAAGCATTTTCAAAAAGCAGTGAAACATTTTCAAAAGTAGTTAATCATTCTTAAACTATAGCTTCACAGTAAAATAATTCCAAAGTAACTATACCTTTCCCAAATACTAACATCTATTCCCAATAATAAAAGAATTTGATATAAGACAAAAACAATTTAAAACAAACTTTATGAAACAATAAACGGAATGATCTGTGAACTTTCTATGTACACGAAATGTACAACCTTTTGTATATGAATATTCATTTGATCATGTTTATGAATATTCATTTTATCATATGTATATGAATATTCATTTGATCATGTATATGAATAATCATTTTTATCATATGTTTATGAATATTCATTTTATGATATGTATGTGACGTGATCAAGCGAAATGAGTCACATGTTGGCAGTTTTCTATTTTTGATATTTGTCCATCATTTAAAAGCAAATGAAAAATACTACAGTATGGTCCAAACCCTATTAAAATTGAACTTCTAGTCATTAAATTACAAACAATTTACCAAGTGAGAAAACAATGTAAAACATAAGTATGTCACTTCTTATTACCTATAATTCAAAATCAATATTCCCGACATACGATTCATTCCGCTTTATCGCGTCACATATATGAATATTCACTTAATGATATGTTTATGAATATTCATTTTATGATATGTTCATTGAATTATATTATGTATTTGGACATTTATGTTATTATATTATATGAAAACTAGTTATCTTTCAATGGTTGGATGAATATTCATGATCTATTTACAATACACAACAATGGCAAAGTATAAGATGCTCCAGTTACGAGTACTGGTTGGGAAGGGTCACAAGTTCAGCACAGGTTGTGATTGTGAGAATCTGTTGAGATTCTTGACCTGGATTTAGCAAGAATCCGCATGTGGATGCTCCTCTTTTCCAATAGTCAGTTATTTTGAGAATAAACTTACAATCTTGCAATTCTACGCGCGAAAATCTTTGAGAGAATAAATTCTTGGATTTTCGTTGAATTTCCGACCCTGCCCGTAGTGATCACTCAAACTGAAAAGAGCTATACATCCACTTGAAGAATAAGTACAGGGCATACTTTAGAACAAGTCAAACAAAGGTCATTCAACAAACAGGTCAATGATTCAATGTCAAAGGGTATTGTATCCATGTCAAAGGTCATTGTGTCCATGACAACACTAATTCACATCATTCTGGAGTTGATTAATCGGAATATATTGATAAGGGGGGAAGGGATCACACACAAAAACTGTTATATTCATAAAATGCTGACATCTCCAAGCATATATAAAGTGTTAATGATCTGCCATGCGAGTTGAAATCAACTTGTAAATGTGTTCCCTATTTGATTGAACCCAATGTAATAAATAATAACAATCAATAATAATCAATTAATAATGATAATCAATGCTTGTAATGAAAGATTTATACATATTTTTGTGGGTTTTCTAATCACAAATGTCCTTACATTTAGTCACGCTGGAGACATACACAAGGCCAGAATTAATATATAAAAAACACACGCAGAAGACTTTACATTTAAGGGCGCTATAACTCAATAACATTAAACATGTGAGGGCGCTAAACCCTACGACAATGAACATGTATGAAAGAGCAGCATAGAAGGATACAGTACAATTGGCTCCGCCTTAAAAGACGATAGAGGCACATGATTGGTTCATAAGTGTTTGTGGGCGGAGCTTAACCGTCCTTCCAGTCAAAAGCGTTGAGTTCCCATTTTTGTGAGCGCCCTCCATTGCAAGGTTTCACGCTGGGCTCTTCCCGACTCTTGTCTGAGACATCTAGACATAGGCCACTGCTGTGTTTCATTACTTTGCTCTGTGGAAGAGATGAACAAAAATAATGTGCATATTTAGTATATTTCCTTATATGGAGTGTGATGTGGTAATCATATGACATACATGTTACACCCATGTGACAGTCATAAGTTAGCCATGTGATAGTCATGAGTTAGCAATGTGATGATAAACATGCATAAAGCAATGACTGCACTGCATAAATGTTGGACTGTAGAAACAAATATAGAGAAGAACTTTTTTAAAGAAAAAATATAAAAATAATTTAGACATGATTTGCAATTACCAGTAAATAACAGATTTTCCCCTGATGTTTAATGCATGAAATTGCTGTGAATGTGCAGATATGTCAAAATAAATGCATGTCAAAGGAATTTACACAAGAACTAGCCATGCACGGGTGTTTACTTATTGTGGGCAGGTTTGGCATTTTTCCGTCTTGGTTTTCAGTAAACACCTTTTGTTGTCAATATTATGGAAAGTATGTCGACATTTCGGGATGTGAGCGGTTTTTATCTTGACGACATCACAAAAGATTTGTTGCATGCAGCCTAACCAAGCAATTGCTACCAAACATGCAGTTATGCAGGAATGTATTTATATTATAATATGATAGAAATAGTCACTGTCATAATGCTATGGAAGATATTCAAGCTATTTCATGAGAGCATGTTTTCGTGGAGCTGCGTCGAGATGCATGAAATGCACAAACAACTATGAATGCATGCGCATGGTTATTTCACGATCGAGCAATCAGGACACACGGTTATTTTGTGAGAGCGTCTGTTACGCACTTCCGGGTTTTCGCAAACTTGTGTGCATATACACATGAACACACGAATTGCTGGAATTATGTCCATGTAGCATTATGACGCTGCCTTTAAGGAAACAATGATATTTTCAATTTTCAGCTTGCTCTTATCTTTGAAAGGGGAAACAAGTTTTGTATAATTTAAAGCTTGCTAACTAAAGAATTTTGAAGTTGCACAAGTTTGAAAATGAGATTTTCTGACGCTATATGTTGTAACTTAAACCAGGAGTGTCTGTGCGTTTGTTATTTGCTGCAAACTCTGGGGAATAACTTTACTTTTTTGGGGAAGAATTTCAAGTTTTTGCTGGACGTCCACGATCGGCCTATAGTCGCAACCGTGACGGACTCACGCCTTTAACGTAAGGTGGCTGATTTGGCGCCCAATGATCATGGCAACCCCCCCCCCCCCCCCGTTCTCTATTCAACACCACTCCACCCCGGTGATGAATATTTAATCAGGCATACGTCATCAAATCAATCTTGACCATCAGTGAAAAGTTACAACGTAACAACACCAAACTCCAAAAATAACGCTAACTTTTTAATAAGCTTTTTTCCCCTATGCTTAGTGTGTACAGGCTGACACAGGCCTGATTGCACTGGAGCTAGAATACATGGTGAAAACGGTGTTCCGTTTCATTATATATTATATTCCTGAATAAGTCTCCCCAGAGTAAAAATACTGTACTACATGTACTTACTTATAGTCAAAAGAGGCCCATTATGTTTGCCAAACCAAAATGAAATTTTGTACCTTTTCAAACCATGTAAGATTAAGAATAACATATTGTTAATGTTAGTAACTTTGTTTGAACAAATAATATCAATCATATTTTCCAGTTAAAAGAATTAGTACCATAACACCACTTTCCAAATTACATAATTATATTCTGCTATATTACAAGACAAAAACATTTTTCAACATTCAAATATCTGACCAGCTCTACTATAGGCGTGCCTAGTCTTCTTATATAGTATTTGACTATTTGTGTCATTTTAAGTTATTTGACCCAGACAATGTTTATGTTCAAATGGTTGATTTATGGATCAGTTATGTGGCAGCTGCAGCGTTGAAGTTGGGGAATAATTTGGGGACGGATTTGGTCAAACCATGGTAGCGCTATAGGGAATAATTAAGTTTTTTTAAAAGGATACACACCCCAAACTCAAATAATGTGGTATACCAGATATCACAAGCAAGTGTGACATTTTTCATGCAATTCTCATGCAGTTGCAACATGCAGTTTTCATAACTTAAAACTGTATTTCATCCCATCTAAAGTATGAACGCCATGTAGATTTCAATGAGTGCAACTTACTATCGGGCTCATGAGGGCATATATGTTATCATCCGATATTAACACAAACCATCACACTGGCTCTTAATGTGTCCTTCCACTATACATTGACATCACAATCATACTTCAGATGACATGGATAGCACATGGGTAGAGCATGGAGAGCACATGGGTAGAACATGGATAGCACATGGGTAGAACATGGATAGCACATGGGTAGAGCATGGAGAGCACATGGGTAGAGCATGGAGAGCACATGGGTAGAACATGGAGAGCACATGGGTAGAACATGGAGAGCACATGGGTAGAACATGTAGATCACATGGGTAGAACATGTAGAGCACATGGGTAGAACATGGAGAGCACATGGATTGAACAATGTAAATTTTGCTGCTCTGTGATAGACATATTCAATGGTACCCGCATTCAAGTGCAATACCACATATCCCCCAATCGTTTGTAAGTAAAACAAAACAAAACACCTCGACCCAAGATTTAATTTGTTTTTGCCTCACCCGTGGAAACCCCACTTTTGGGCCTGACTTCCAATGCATCGTTTCACTGCTAAATCAACCTTATTGTCAGCAGGCTGAAGACACTCATTTGAATGAATTGATTTGACCTGCTTGGTCTGAGGTAAAAAGATAGTGTAAAAGTATGAAAAAATACAGAAATGGTCACAAAACATTTTTCATTCATTTTCAGACATTTCAGAATCGTACCAGCTACCTACCGCGACAATAATTACACAAATATATTCTTTTGTATAGGTCTATGTGATGAAACTCCAAATCACAAAATCAAAAAACAAAACCAATTGCAAATCTGCAAAGCAAGGAAGTTTAATCGCGCCAAAATTACAACATTTACAGCACTTGACAGCAGCACAACTGCCAAGGGGGGGGGGGGGGGGGGGGGGGGGAGACTAGTATATAATTGAGCCAATTAAAAGTAAAGTAAAGACCAAACTATTTCCCAATTAAAATCGCTATTTTGAGACTAAAACTATATTCGCGAGCTCTAAAAAGGGCCTTGGGGGCCATAAAACACTACAAATTAACCCCAAAATCCCGGCTGAAACCAATTACTTTGAAAAGAACTAAGTCAGAAGTTCGTCAAAGGTTGCAAGAATCCATTTAGATTCTTGCCGAGGATTTTGCCAGAATGTATGGATTCTCCTCCATTCAAATAGTGTGTTAGACAGATTATCTACGAAAATCACCTTGGATTCTCGCAACTTTATCGGCAGGAATCTTTGCAAGAATGGATTCTCGGATTCTCCTCGAATTTCTGACCCTGCAAGCCCATAAAGTATCACATATCATAATGTAACAAACGCTTTAGTTCAGTGAGTTCCAAATTGGCATACCTGTTTACAGGAGCGAGTTATTTCAGAAGAGGGTGGGTGTGCAAAACGTTCGCATGGCGCTACAAAACGCAATGTGAACTGTATGCTTGATGCGCACATGTCCAAAAATATGGCACATACACTTGGATTAGTTTACTGGCGGAGAGATAAAAATGTCACTTTTCTTGCCAATTTGGAACTGATTAAACTATAGTTCTTACCGACTCATCATAGGTCCACTCCTGGTTGCCACCCTGGCCGTGACAAGTCAACATCATGACGGGACCGCCACGGGACACATCTAAACAGGCGTCGTCATGGCGAAGCTCGTTGTTTCTAGTGAGTGCCCATATCTGTTGACAGGAGAATTAAGTAAAAAATCAATGCATGCTGGGTAATAATTAGTAAACAGAGCCAAACCCTGAAATGGGGGAGTGCAAGTGTATCTTTATCAACATTAGATTAAAGATGACATTATTATCAAAATACTCAGTCACATTGGTCAGGTTTTTTAATGGTTTTAAGCAATACAAAAGAGTTGTTGTGCGTCAGGTGACCAGATCATAAAGGTTTGAGAAATTTGTACTTGGTTCTCTGGGTTACTAGAATGTATTAATCATCTATCTTTCCCCAGTGCAGTTAGACATTGAAAGTTAGCCTGTGTTCCGACAAACAGAAAGAGGTAGGAAGAAAAAAAGATTCTCTACAATGATTTTTTTAAATTTCAGATTGATATAATCTATATTATGAACATTATTAATGTTGAGCACAACATTTAATAAATGAAAACCTTTTTTTGAACAAATCCACATGAATGTATTGTGAGGAGCACGGTGCATTTGATTACTTATACAGTGCGTCCAGCAAATGGAACAATTTTATGGTATTGCGAGTTATGTGCCCAAACGTTTCAGCGTGTTTTATATTGATGGGCCTCAAAAAGGAGTCATGTTTGGTACCAAAATGATTTTTCTCGTTCCAAATGGGACTTATCTTAAGAGAGATAAAGATCTTTAAAATGGTTCCAAAACTTTTGTGACACCCTATATGATGATTTTTGTGACACCCTATATGACTTTTGTGACACCCTGTATAGACTTACCTGGTTACCCCCTTGTCCATGGCAACCAAACAAACCAGATTTGTGACCCGCATCATGCATCATGGTATCAACGCATTGATGTGTCTCCATATTTCTGATCTGAAGAGAGTAAAAATTACCACATAAATTTAACACATATGTTATTTAGGCTATATTAAAAAAATCATTTGTCTCAAAGCTCCCGCGCGCGTTAGTTAATTGGTGCGCGTTAGAAGAAAAAAAATTATGAACAAAAATATCCAAAAATTTCACAGATTTTCATTGTCCAAATACAAAAAAAAATCCCAAATTTCAAAGATTTTTCAGATTTTCATTGATCATATCATTTTAAATACAAAAGTTCACTTTTACAAGGATTTCAATATTTTATATTTATAAAAAAAACCCAAAAAACCAAAAACAAATCGCATTCCGCATTAGGTTTTGAATAACTGAAGAGCTTTGAGACAAAAGATTTTTTTAATATAGCCTTATGTATGATAAAAAAAATGGGTCTGATCAAATTTTCAAAAACAGTATAAGATGAAACAAAAAGAGATTATATCCAAACCAAACTCAACATTTCAAATGAAATGTCTGCAGGGTGTATCATAAAAAAAACGTATAACTTTTTGCTAAAACTGTAACTGTCAAATAAAATCATCTTATTGTTCTAAAATGTAGACATATTGATTGAGGTATGTCTTGAATATCCTATAGTTCAATTAGAGTTAAGTAAGCCACAAAGAGACCAAGAAATCTATGATTAAGCATGCTCAAAGCACTTTACATTTATACCGCTGCTCAGTATAGGATACAATAGAATCAGTTCGCGTCACTTAGGTTATTGCTGCATATCTTACAATTTCTGATAATGGCGTGTATTCCTATCAGACACTTAGATTATGATTATCCCCAAACAGCTACCCATTTTACACCTGGGCGGAGAGTAATTGTGCCTTACTCAAGAACACAACATGTTGACTACAGCTGCACACAAGAACACAACATGTTGACCCACAACCTTCTGATTATGAATCTCATGCTCTATCCACTGCGCCACACATGCCCTAAAAACATCACTGTCCTTACCTCACCCATCTGCTTGTAGTTTACAGGCCATGATGATTCAGGATAAATATTTTCTAGGTACCACTTGAAACTCTTACAATGGAGACTTTCTCGTAGCTTCAATCTCTCGGTCAGATCACCTGGATCTGTTTTGGCTACTGCTGGTGATATTCTAGATTGAAAGAAACATTTATAATATTCAAATTAACACTTTCCAAGCGGCAGGTGTCTGCAGACTACATTCCAAAATGTCACGAAATGTTTCAAAAATTTCACAATTATTGAATTTCATTACCATATTTGGAATCACCATTGGAAATGCATTGAAATAAGTACAAACATGCCTAGTATTGGTTCAGTAATCCTTGAGATAGACTTGTAAAATTGGGAAAGGTTTCTGAAAAATGTGTTTTGTATATGGTAAAACTAATAGCCGCTTGGAAAGTGTTAACAGCAGACAACCATGAGACAGCAAAGAGTCACCATAATTAACATATATGCATAATGATTCTCATATGGCGACAGACCTCCCCTAGACTATGCCATAGTCCTTTGTATTATTTCATTTTTTAATATTTTTTTCATTTGCCTGGTAAAATTACTTGAACTTGATGTTTGACATTTTAGTTACTTACATTTGATTTTGTATAAAATTAAATCTATCCCAAATCGGGCTAGTGTTTTCTCATGCTATAATTTATATAAACATGTAAATTTCAATTCCGCAAGCTGCAAATTTTATAGTTTTGTTTCTTTGCATTGTTCAGTAATATAGGGGAAAGCTAGATTAAAGCAAGATTAAAGATTTTAGACTAAAACACAAACATTTAAAAACTGGTTTGGCATGGCAATTTCAAGACACCAAACCACAAACCACAAGTAATTAATGTTTATATTCTGTAACTGATAACAGCAGACTAAACAATCCATGTGTGGTTTTCAAGGTTTGGTATATTCTGGGGGATAAACTGGTATCTCATAATATAGCTTCATGTATAGCTGAGAATAAGACACGCCTCCTGCCTGGTAAAATTTAGGCCAATTTCTGGCCTAAACTCCCATTGAAGACAATGGTAACTCAAGAAAGGTCAATCCAAAGTCAGTAGTCCACTTGCAGACCTGAGGAACCAGATATTAATTTGGATCCACTTGAGGTTGTAGATGTTGAAACGGATACAAGTTTCGTTTAAGTGGACTATGGAGTAGTCTAGACCTCCCCCTGTTGTGTAGGCTTGTTAAGAAATGGCAACGTTTTTACAGATTAAAAAAAGCCTGACCGACCGACCCAACATGAGGTGCGTTTGCCCATACAACAGGGTTTGGTTTTTTCCATCTCCTAATAGCTAATTATGCAACTACCGTTGTTTCGCAACTGTGTTGAAAGATTCCTCATTTAGTGTAATGTTGTTTAGAAAAGGCTTGCTCACATAAGAATAAAAATAAAAGCTGAAACTTGTATGTGTGTGTATAATCTTTTTTCTTCAGTTATAAATTGGTGAATGGCTTCTAACAGCTCCATTAGACCAAGTTATCAGTCCAGGCGATAAATATACGGATTATTTTTTTATTATTTTAATTTCTTGAATTGACAAATTACAGTTTATGACAAGGCTTTTATTGTTGCCTCAACCAACTATTTGGGATAAATGTGACCAGTCGCGTCAAAAAGGACATGTTGTCGGCAAACGCAGTTTTGAGATAGAGGTAAATAGAATCGGTAGACCGAATTTACCGGTAAAATTCGGTAAAGAATTGAAATTCGGTAATCGGTAAGCTTATTTCCTCCCAAAACGATAACCGAAAATTCGGTAAAGTGCCTGAAGGCATCAATAAATAATAGTGCCTTTTGATTGTCCCGCGACCAATTACCTTGTTGTCTGAAGTGCCGCATGCGACACGAGCCTATAATCTATCCCATACGTTCGTCCATCTTTATAATAAAGCCCGCTGAAGGAGTTGTCAAAATGTGTGATCAATCAATACATTATTAAGCTTGTTGTAGCAAGCACAGACCACGAGACACAACAAAACGTTGCGTCAACGATTGCAGCATCAGCCCTGTAGTCAGAGTTCATATGAATGCACACAATACACCAGTCGCATCACGGAACGAGGTCATCGCCAGGTTTGCGTTTTAATAGTTTTTTAAATGTGTTAGAAATAAATAAATATGGGCTAAATACCATTTATTTTTCGATGGTTGCGATAACTATGAACAATAGTAATAAATAAATGCTATTCAAAGATATGAAATATTTCATTTATCTCGTGGATTTTAAATTATTGGTAGTTATTTCTAAAATTGTCATTATTTAATTTTAAGATTTTAAGATTTTTATTAAATTTTTATTTTTATTAAATTATTAATGTAATCAAACTGGGTTTTTTATTTTTTGACGGGGGAGATTAGCGACCCCGTCATTTGAAACGACGTTTCTAAGTCGTAACCTTTTCACAAACCCCTAAAATTCGCGGCATTTGCTAATATTAATAACTTGCATTAATCATCTTCTGAAGCGATTTTGTTGTAAAATGTAATTGATATTGTTATAATATGAAGGTAAGAGGACACAGTAAGTTATTTCAGCTATTTGGATGCCATTTAGTAATATACTAAGCTATTTGGATGCTATTTTGTATTATATTATATGATTTAGTAATATACTGAGTCACTGAGTCCACGGCCTCTTTGTTCCGTGTTGCCTTGGTCTCGCAATTAGCCCAATGATTATGGCGAACCCTAGGCTACATCCCCCAGTCATCAATATTACCGTACGGACGCTAAAGCTGTACAAATATCGGAGCCTGCAAGATAGCGACATAAGAGGGCGGCTGAGAGTTACAGTCTATAATGAACCCTTCAATATGATTAGCCCAATGATATGGCAACAACCCCTCGACCTTTGCCATGCACGTACTTTCAGGGTGGAAATGTTGGCGTATGGTATACATGCGTTGTGCAGAGATTTCCGCGTAGCTGACGGCCTGCAGATGGGTCAGTGTGTTGTATACGTACACTGCGTGCACTGATGCCCGGACTGATAATGCTGAGCATGTTTAGCAAAGTCTAAAACCGCCGCAAATAAAATGGATAAGCCTATTTATATTTTCAAACTTTAAACAGAAGGTACCAGTCTTTCATAAAAAAAGTTTTACATAACCTATTTCTCAATGTGTCCTTATAATATTTCTGAATGATTCGGTGTCCACCATACAACTTTAATTACCCCAATCCAACTTCTTCATCAATGTTAACCATACGTCTTAAAGGTTGTTGACCCTATTCTAGATTTAAGGGCATCATCAGTGTAATGAGAAATGGGACCTTTCATTTGATATCAAAAACACTTTTGAATCCCTTAGAGTTAAATTGTTAGGAAACATAGTAGCAACGCTGTTTGTTAATGTCTGTTCTTGAACTTTCAACAGTCTTGTATCTCCCCCGTCCAGTTTTTTTTAAATACCTTGTTTTATTTACTCTGTATTTATTTATTGTTTATCTGTGATTGTATTCTTTTTTAATATTATTAATTGAATCTATTTGTTAAATTGTTACCATTTCCGTTTTTGGGATTTTAAGATTTTTCATTAAATTGATGTAATAATAACATTTAAAATTGATTGATTATATGATCTATTTCATTTATAGCGTGGATTTTTATTAAATTAATATAATGACACTTGTTCATATTTTTTAATTCTTATTTACTCTGTATTTATTTTTCTATCTGTGATTGTATTCCTTGTTAATAATATTTATTGAATCTATTTTTTAAATGGTCACTATTTCCTTTTTGGGATTTTAAGATTTTAATTTTTTTATTAAATTAATGTAATAATAAACTTTTTCATATTTTTTTTATTATTTTATTTACTCTGTATTTATTTTTTTATCTTTGATTTTATTCCTTTTTAAAAATATTTATTTTGGAAAGTTTAGTATATTTATTTTGTTTTAGCGTTAATTTACTTGCGTAATCTATGGTTTTTAAATGTTCGAATTCATTTTAAAAATAAATACTAGAAGCATTATTTTTCATCTGAGAATGAATATTATAATTGTGTCTGTTATTAGTCGTGATTTATTATTTCCATCCAATAGAAAAAACCTGCAGTGCAACACTACAAAATCAACTTATCTGATGTCACCGCCAGGTTTTTTTCAAGAGCGGTTGTTTATTCCGAGAACGCACGTGTTTTCATCAAAAGGCTATTGCATGATTTTCCGTGCCAGACCACGTGGCTAAGAAAATTGGGACATGCGTAATCTAATCATTGTTCTGATACCCACACGGTGTGAATGGGGGGGTATAATGTGTAATAGAAAAGTCACCGCACGCATGATTAAAACAAGTGGTGTGACCCACGTGGTCGGCAGGGTCATGCGTGGTTCATCTGAATTAAAACAAGTGGTGTGACCCACGTGGTCGGCAGGGTCATGCGTGGTTCATCTGAATTAAAACAAGTGGTGTGACCCACGTGGTCGGCAGGGTCATGCGTGGTTCATCTGAATTGTCGGTGATCTGTGGTTTTGAGGTGTGGCAGGCCCAGGCATGCTTTTCATGAAGGGGGAATAGCAGTAGGCAGTTCCCACGCTATAATGAACAAACAAGTTATGTGACTGGGCGGTGACCTGAGGCCTACGTGACTGACCAAAAGTAGAGTAAAACAATAGAATCAACTTTAAAATCGGAATTATCTGGGCTTGTTTTTACAAGTAAATAGGCCTAATGTCTTCCGTCCAGGAATTAGTGGACTGGCGGTGAACAAATAAAGTACAGTTTAGGAAAGGTGCCCGGGAAATTGTGGAATATACGGTAATGCTATTGATGTTATAAATTGAGGTAGGTTGACAAATAGTCATACAAAATTGCGCTAAAATGGCCTTGCAACTCAATGTTACCGCATATATGAGACGATCGCGGCTTGCGCTAAAATGGCCTTTGCAACTCATTACCGCATGTTGAGACGATCGCGGCGGCATAATTTGAATAATATAATTGATTGCAGATACCTTTATCACTGTCTAAAATTTCATCTATAAACCGGTTTACCGACCTTTATCGGTAATTAGCTATCGATTACCGATAATCGATCCAATCGATCACCGATTCTATTTAGATAGAGGCCAATATATTTGGTGAAATATAAAGAAAATAATAGAAAAAAACATGCTCCTTCAAATCATATCTTGTTTTTACAAATTCTGATTACCTTCAACATGGTATCATTTCAAAGCTTAAAATGTGCTCTTTCAGGTCATACCAATAACTCAGATTTGACCCGGGCCTCCAACATGTCCATTTTGATGCGACGGGTCACAAATTGTATGAGAGACAAGAGACTTGTGTGTAGACATTTTCTTACCTGTAGAAAAATTGTTTATATTCATCTAACCACACCTCTGCTAAACGTTTGTTGTTTTTGTTGACATAATTTGTGCCCGGTGGAAAGTGATACGGTGATTTCTTGCGGAAAACATGGCCGACGTGCGAACATGGTACAAACTCTAGTCTACCGCCGCACATCCATAACTGTCAAAGAAAAGTAGAAATAGTAAAAAATAAATGAAAAATGGTGGGAAAGTGACATGATAATTCTTGATGACATTCATACTCAGCCTCTTCAATCAAGTTTAGACGAGATAGCTTTCCAACCCTTCATAACATACGGACAGGATAATCAGCGACCTTGCAGGGCATCTAACCTTGAGTAAAAGTGGTCAATCACTACCCCTGTAAAGGACCATAGGTTATGGTTGCACACAGGTTTTGGTCGCAGCAGCCTTAGTGTGTATCCCTTAACACATAACGAAGGTTTATATTATGATATAAAATGCCTTTAAAATGTTTACAACCATCACTGAATTGTTGACACAGCCCATACTGTTACTGCATGTACATACAGCTAGCAACAAAAGTCCTGGACCGTGCTTTGAGGTTGGCTAATTCAAAATAGATAATCGGTATCAAAAATCTGAGATATACAATAAATGGGCAAATTTCTTCTCCGCAGTTTGAGACCTCATTCAACAAAATCGAATGGATACTTTTAAAGTTATGGCAATTTCAATGACCGCGCATAACAACAGCAAAGTTGCACTAGGTATAGGAAATCATTGATTTGTGTGTGATACCTGCATGTCATAACTCTGTGCTGTCTGAACGAGCCACCAAGGTATCTGGATGAATGGGTCTGGAGTGATAACCACAATTTGCGGGACAAAGGGTGTGACTAGCTGTGAAGAATGAAAGTCTTTGCTATCTTTACACACACATTTTCAGTGCGTAATCACACACAAATCAATGATTTCCTATACCTAGTGCAACTTTGCTGTTGTTTTGCGCGGTCATTGAAGGTTCTCTACGTCTCAGAACTCAGGAGAAGACATCATTTAGGTCTCATTTTCTGTTTCATCTTGCCCATAAGAAGCCAATATGTAAGTCCAAGTGGCGGTCATTTTGAAAAAAGCAGGCAACCATCTTGAAAAATAGCCCGGCCAGCTATCTTGCCAAAATGTGTCAGGCGGCCATTTTGGAAGAAGAAAAATAAGAAAGAAAAAAAAGGGCCACCTCCTTTTTATTTCAAAAAGGCAGGATGCTAAACAAGTTTTATTTTTTATTTTGCCTTACCTTAAATGAAAGTTCTAGGTTTTCTCCTCCCCATATATTGAAGCCTGGATCGTATGTTCCCAGTTCTTCAAAATAACTTTTATCTATTGCAAAAAGACCACCTGCCATTGTTGGGGATCTGTGGAAAAATAAGAGACAAGAAAAAACAAACAAACAAACAAACAGGAAGAATAATTAGTTTGGTTATATCATAATTTATCATAACTTGTAAACAGTGTAGGTTGCTAAACTGCTTTATATTATATTATAATATAATATAAAATAATATATAACTTTGTTGGTTAAAAATGTATCATAAGATGTGGGCAAATATGTTTTTCATCATGAAAATTAAACTTAACTGTTCAATCTGATCCAGTTCAACAGACTATTTCTGTCCCTTGCTGACACTTGGAGGTGTTACCCTTTTTACACAAAATGTATCAAGCGCTGTAACTTTTGATCTATTGATGTGATGTATACAAGTTTCAAGTTGGCCAAATAGACTAGACGCAGCATTAGTGCACACTAGTGACATCACTGTCACATGGAGTGAAACAAACTATAGCCAACACTGTGTACAATGTCAATTACAGTTAGACAAACCCACCCTATATGACACCCTCTATATCGATAATACACACTTACCTGACGGGTTCCGTAGGGTCTCCTTTCCTGCGATTCCTCTCTCTAGCTGGCACTGGGTACCATTTGAAGAAAAGGGACCAGCCAAATCCGCCCATCTGTGGGTCGTTGCCATGCTGGTAGGCAAATGTGTCGTCACTTATCACATCTATGACTGGACATACTGATGTGGTCCTGTTAAACAATGATAATAGGAACATTTAGTGAACATTGTCTGGTCCTGTTAAATGATGATAACATGAACATTTAGTGAACATTATCTGGTCCTGTTAAATGATGATAACATGAACATTTAGTGAACATTGTCTGGTCCTGTTAAATGATGATAACATGAACATTTAGTGAACATTGTCTGGTCCTGTTAAATGATGATAACATGAACATTTAGTGAACATTGTCTGGTCCTGTTAAATGATGATAACATGAACATTTAGTGAACATTGTCTGGTCCTGTTAAATGATGATAACATGAACATTTAGTGAACATTGTCTGGTCCTGTTAAATGATGATAACATGAACATTTAGTGAACATTGTCTGGTCCTGTTAAATGATGATAACATGAACATTTAGTGAACCTTGTCTGGTCCTGTTAAATGATGATAACATGAAATCTTATTGAACTTGCCAACTGCTTCTTCATTATGGAAAGATTTAACAATATGTGACCTGGCACCACAAAATGAGCGGAAAGTCACGGCGAAGACGTTGCTGAATTGAGACAGCATAGCATATTATTGATTTGCCGTTTAAATTGTTGTTGGTATGGACCCATGGTCCCTTCTATTATAGGAGAATTCTAAAATAGCAGCATGTATTGTTATGTTAAGAGTATTACCAGCCATGCCAGGCTATTTATTTTAAAATCCCGCAATAATAAAAGGGTTTGGTCCATACTAACAACAAACGGCAAAAATCAATAACATGCTATGCTGTCTCAATTCAGCAACATCTTCGCCGCGACTTTCCGCTCATTTTGTGGTGCCAGGTCACATATACAGATGGGGTGACAGTAATGTTTATAAACAAAAGCAACGGTTGAAGGGACTGGACTGTCGATACATGCTTGAGGGAACAGCATATGACCGCAACACTGTCCACTATTCCTTATTGCCCTTCATAATGCTTTGGCAAGAGTTTTAAAAGCCTGGGTTCTAAACAAAACAGGTTGTGCATGCACACCGCCCGGCATGACGTCACATGTCACCCCATCTATAACTGAACATTTATCGCTGGGGATATTGTACAGGTCTGGCAAACAGTTTGAAAAATAGCCATGGATGTTTTGAATGTTTTTAATACTTTTATTATGTACGAGGGTCGTACAGTAAGTTCGTAGAGTTACGTAATTCTGACGCACATGAGTGGTTATACCACCTACAAGCAGGTGCTTTTCAATGGTGGAAGCTTTGTCTTCATGCATGGAGAGTTTCATAAAGGTAGGTGTTTTTGTTACGTAATGGTGCTTGAATGAATTCAATGGGTTTTGGACACTGCCCTGTATTCATGGGTTTGTAGGAGAAAGATGGCGGGAAATTTGAAACACGAAATTAGGTCGTACATAAAGATTCGTTCGAAACTTGGCGAAAAACCGATGAAAATCCATGAAACTTTGCAGACGGTTTATGGAGATGATGCTCCTCGGTACCCGACAGTTTGTAAGTGGGCGGCGCGCTTTAGAGTTGGCAGAGACAGCATCGATGATGACGTCAGACTTGGGAGGCCAGTGACTACCTGTTCACCACGAAACATCGCTAGAGTGAAAGAACTTGTTGAAGAAGATGCCAGAAAAACAGTTAAAGATGTTGCAGCACTTACTGGAATATCCCATGGAAGTTCTCATGAAATTCTGAGGCGCCATCTAGACATGAAGAAGATTTGCGCGCGATGGGTGCCACACATCCTGACTGATGAACAGAAGCAGAAGAGGGTAGATGCAGCAAGGATCTTGCTTGATAGGTATGGGCATGGCAATCAGCAGCTTTTGAATAACATTGTGACTGGGGACGAAACCTGGATATACTACTATGAACCACCTAGCAGAGAAATGAATAAGGTGTGGCTGCAAAAAGGTGGAAAGAAACCCACGGTTGCCAAGAGGAGCCGGAGTGTAAAGAAGGTTCTTTATACGATTTTCTTTGACACTTCCGGTATTGTCCTGCAAACTCCCGACACCACAGGGTACCTCTGTCACTGGGAAGTACTATTCAACCCAAATTCTCCCCAAAGTCAAGAAACATTATGAACAAAAGTACCCAGAAAGTGGAATGCAGACCATCAGTCTTCATCATGACAATGCACCAGCCCATTCCTCCAATGTTGTGAGGGAGTTTCTGACAGCCAACAACATCGATGTTCTTTCGCACCCACCCTACTCTCCAGATCTGGCCCCCTGCGACTTCTGGCTGTTTTCTAAACTGAAAAAGATGTTAGTTGGACAGAAATACGAGAGCCGGAGCGCAGTAGGAAGTGGCGTCTATCAGTACCTCAGAGGCATACCCAAAGAAGACTTCGCCTGGGCCTTCAGGGAATGGTTACGCAGACTTCAAAGATGCATAGACGTAGACGGGGAGTACTTCGAGAAACTCTGAAAATTTCAGCTAACGGAACCCTCCAGAACTAAAGTTATGAACCAACTCTACGAACTTACTGTACGACCCTCGTATAAACAGTTTTCTAATTTAAAAGGAAATTGTTTGAAATGTTGTTACATTTTTTTGTCTTTAAGGAATTTCAACAAAAGCTCAACAAACTAACCTAACTTGAAAGGTCTGTTAGACTTAGTTCTTTGCCTTTCTCATGGTGATTTCAAATTTGGTGATGAAATTCAATAATCTTGGCATTTTTGAAACATTTTATGCAATTTTGGAATGTTGTCTGCAGATGCCTTTCAATTACACTCACCTGTCCTCAGCTATTCTTGCTAACAGTGGTTCAAGCCATCCCTCTGTGACCTCACAATGAGAATCTAAAAAGGTCAACACATCACCTTTGGCGACCTTTGCCCCCTGTAGCCTGGCTCGTATAAGACCTGACCTCTCTGGTAATGTTTCGACGTGGACTGATATAGGCAACTTGGCGATATAATCTTGTAATTTTTGACCTAGATGCTCTGTAAGACAAATTAGAGGAAAAGAAAAATAGTAGTACCTATGATTTACCTATGGTACCCTCTTCAACTGAGGGCGAAGACTGATAACCATGTATTGCTATTCATTTGCAATAATCCTCCCATCATGCTACACACGTGTCTGGGTCTCACGTCGCAATTGCGAATGTGTTGATCAGATACAATGATTTTTAAGTCCACTCTTATGAAAATTTCTTGATGCACTATACTGATATCAGACCAATCGTGTGATGAATGCTGTTGTTGTGAAATTCCATGATAAAGTGGACACTTTATAGACATATTTCCCCCATTCCCTCCATTTGGACCACAATTTAAAAAGATATAACACTAACAGATGTTATACAAAGGGTAAACTGGTCTTGTGCGCAACCCCTAAGTACTTCAAAATACTATACTATCTCCTTTTGTGGGCATGTGTGGCGCAGTGGATAGAGCACTGGACTCATGATATAAAGGCTGTGGGTTCGAGTCCCGCTGTGGTTAAAATGTTGTGCTCTTGAGTAAGGCACTTTACCGTAATTACTCCTCTCTACCCAGGTGTATTTAAATGGGTACCGACATTCTTCAGTGCTGGGAAGGTAACAGACTCGCTGTGGAGGAGGTGTAGCGAGCCCCACACAGCAACATTATATAAAGGAGTGAGTCTGGCCCTATCGCTTTGAAAGGGAGATGGGCACTCCGCTCCTGGTATTACAGGATCGACCGCCTTTACCTTTACCTTCTCCTGGCATGCACAGACAGGTTATCAAATGTGCAGAAAAATCTTAAGATTTTGCAAGCTAACTCATTTGCTACACTAGCACCAGACTGCTACAATGGCGACGTCGGTTCGATGCACAAGTACAAACCCCTCAGTTCCTACAGATTTTGAGTCAATTTTGTTATGTGCATGCCCAGAGCAAGGATCATCGACAAGTGTGTTGGCTTCGATTATAATCACCCTGTTGCCCGCATGTATTTCAAGCCCTGCAGTAGAAACACTTACCTTGATCACTAACATCATCTACCAGTATGATTTCTTTGACTATACTCCCTTTCATAATCCCTTGGACATAATTCGCATTATTTCACGCGAGCGTATTTTGTTGTTGTTTTCGAGGCGCGGCGTCAAAATGCTTGACAGGCGCGATAAACATGAACAAGGTCACGCGTCGGCGATCACGGCGTGTGACGATTTCACGATTGACCAATTAGAATGCGCGATTATTTTTTTAAAGGGACTGGTACGCACTTCCGGGTTTACGCACATACGCACCTACGCATTACTACGCGAACCTACGCACATACGTACGCAACTCGCACGTACGCATGATTTGATGGAATTCTGTCCAAGGGATTATGAAAGGGAGTATAGAATATGTGGTGATCTGTTAATTATACTATGTACAATGCGTAATAAAGTACTCCAGGCTTCGTTATGATACACTAACATGACGCTGGTGGTGGGTTCGAGCCCTGCAGTAGAAAGCAATATGACTTACCTTGATCACTAGCATCATCTACCAGTATGATTTCTCTGACTAGATTATGTGGTGATCTGTTTATTATACTATGTACGTTGCGTAATAAAGTACTCCACGCTTCGTTATGATACACTAATATGACGCTGGTGGTGGGTAACTTCTTTGGGTAGACCTTATTGGCACACCTGTGAAAAGTGAAGAAAAAGTAACGAGGTATTTAAAAAGTTACCTATAGCTAATACTATAGGGACAGGGAAAATGCTCAAAAGCGCAAAAGCACCAAAAAAGCACCTTTTGTCCAAAATAGCATCACACAGCATTTTTTCAAAATTGTCTAAATATTTAACAAATAATGTCCATTTACCTAAAAATCAACAAGCTACATAACTGTGGAAGTGTTTATTCTACACTTAGTTTAGTTTGAATGTAGTTCTGAATGAAAAATGATGGTTTTGACAACGAAAAAAGAAATACGTCAACATGGAAACATGCAATATAATTGCTTTTGGATTTATTTTTAACGCATATATGGCATAATTTTGGTGAATAAAAGCACCTTTTACCTAAAAAAACACCTTTTGCTCCAAAAAGCACTTTTTCCAAAATCAAGCAGCACTTTTAGTGCTTTTAAAAAGCGCAAAATCCCTGTCCCTATAATACTAGAATAGTGAAATGTTACGCGTAAATGGAAGTATCATCTTATTATTCTTTTTACCATGGATTTGTAAGAAAGAAAACAATCCTTCCATCTACTCTGTTGTGTCAAAACCTTGTATCTCCATCCGGCCCTTCAGCATTCATAAAGGAATACTTTCTATGTAAAACGTTTTGGGTAAATTGTTCGAAACATGTTCAAGGGCCAAAAACACACATCAACATTTTGTAAGCACTCTTGCACCTGAACATGTTTGTTATAGAGCATCACTTCCCAGCATTACAGTTGGGCAGTTTTACTAATACATGATGAAGGGCCGGAAATGTGCAAGGTTTTGACAGAACAGGGATGACATGTACTTTGTATCCATAACATAGGAATCATACAATTTTGAAGGGTAATGGACAAATATGGGGTTTTAAGATATCAAACTCTGAAATTTAAGCATATTGTTAGGGACTGGGGAGGATTGGGTTACATTAACATGCATAATGATTATGCTTAGTTAATTATAGATGAGTGTTGTCATAACCCAATCACAGGCATTATTAGAAAAGCAATGGCCACCACTAGAGAAAACATTGGGGGTAAATTTGAGACTTACTATATAACAATCAGTAAAAGCCCAAAGTGTAATTTATATGGAAATGGAAGCTCAATTGTGATTGGTTAATCAGATAAGTATATCCTGTAATTACCCAATCAACATCTGTGTAATAAAGGCAATGTATACCCCTGGCAAACATTTGAGGGAGGGGATCTACTAACTACATTTGTTCAGTGCACATATTTCTTTACTTTTATAGTACAAATAAATAAATGCTTGCACAGGGTGAGATGTTTGAACCACAGAACCTGTATTTGAACACATGTTATTTAATACCATATGGAGTTATATTTTCAACAAACTACAGTGTATAACTATACAAATAGTACCATGATGAATGAAGACTGAATACACATTCATTGGTTGTATGCCCTACTATATGTATTACATAATAAGAGAGTACTCAGACACGTAAGCAATAGTCCTACCATAGGACGACTACCCTATCTGAGCCCAGGAACTGCTCCCAATCCAATAACCACTATCGACCCGAGAGCCGCCCTGGTTTTATCACAGCTAGGATGGTCGACTCAGTGTTTCTATAATCAATCTTATTATTTCCCTATAGGCTTGTATTTGAAATACTGGCCCTGAGGCGAGGGCTAGGAATAACCGCCATCCAAAAACCACACCAATATCAATGCACAGGATATTTTAATATGTGGATAAATTCAAGAATGATATTTAAAAGTTACACTTAAACTACATTTGCAGTTGGAATACATTTTTTACCATACAATGCACTGTGGGTCTAAATATTGCCTTGAATAGTCCATACCATCATCTGGCAAAGACAACATTTTGATTTTACACCACTAAGGCTTTTAATTAGCTCTGCTGGCATTGCCCATAATTCTTATTATTTGCCCACCCTGGGTTTTAGATTTTGAATCCAAGTTCTAGAAACACTAAAGCTGGGAAATAATCTACCAACAGTCGTATTTTGCAGCCGCTACGCACCACACACACACCGGTTTGGACTATCGGTGACTGCATATAGAGAGAGTGTTGATAGATAATTGACCTGCTTTAGTGTTTCTAGAACTTGGTTTCAAAATCTAAAACACAGGGTGGGCAAATAATGGGAATTCTGGGCGATGCCAGCAGAGCTAGCTTTCAATTCATGACTGCAATGGCCTTGTACATGTACATAGTATCATGCATAATCAGTGACAGTTAAGATAAAACTTTGGTAAAATAAACTGAGTGTATGCAGTGCCAAATATTAGACATTTTATCTTGTTGTGCAACAGGATGTATTTATGTAATACATCCACAGTGTGGTCATTGGTTATTGCTGTCAATGTATACAATTGACCGACTGCATGAGTGAGCTTATCTATGTTAAAGCGACTACTGACTAATTGGCATTTTATCTTCTTCGTACATGATCCTAGTGAAATTCATTTTATTCCGTTTTAATACAGAATAAAGCAAAATTCACTGAATAAAATGATTTTTTGAACAAGTCAACTGATTTCACTAGGGTCATGTACGAAACTAAAAATCAGTGACTGTTTGGTGTACAAAATAAACAGTTATTATTTCAGGGGGAAACACTTTTTAGGAAATTATTAATTATCCTAATGTGTTACATTATGAGATACAGTATAATTAAAGATAATTAGACTGCTGGGCGCTAATGAATCAGTTGTATATCAGAAATATGTTTATGACTAATTACTATCCATGGGAAGGGGAGGGTTTCAACTAACAAAATAGGTAATATGCGGAAGTGGAATGCTAATAATTAAATTAATTTTGGCCCAATTTTTCATATGGTTATTTTACATGAAGACGGATCATAAATATTCCTAAATTTGAGTTCAATTGCTCATACAGTTTTTATTATGTACAATGTACGTGTACATCAAATTTGCCCATTGAATGGTCAAGCAGGGCTTGAAATAAGGCACAAAAAAGTGCACCTCCAGTGCTAAAAATTTAAAATTGGGTCGGTCAATCAGATTTTTTTCTTTCTTTCTTGGCTGAAATATAAATTATGTTGGGTACCGTATTATCCCTATTAAGCGCCCAGGACCTTATAAGCGCCCACCCCTGTTTTTCTCTCAATGACTACCATACATATTTCATTTAGAACATGAAATGGTCAGCCTCCTCAAATGTCCAATTGTACATTTTCGTTAGTACGTCAAGTGGTCAGCCTTCTCAAGTTACCACTTGTACATTGTATTTAGTACATCAAATGGTCAGCATCTTCAAATGACCATCAAATGGTCAGCATCTTCAAATGACCACTTGTACATTTTATTCAGTACGATAAATGAGTTAAATAAAGGTAACATAATAAGCGCCCACCCAAAATGACTTTGCTAACCGCCCTGGGCGCATAATAGGGATAATACGGTAATTGGTATAGGTACTTGTCAATTTAACTTATGTTTCTAGTGTGATAATACTATTATTAATAGTCTACAACTAAACCTCAAAATGCCCAGGTTTTTTTCATTTGTGTCGCCAGGAGCAATGTTTACAATCACAAATTTTCCTCTGGTTATTCATTTGCATTACTTAATTCAACTGTGATTTTACCCTAGAGCTAATAACCAGCCCCTGGTACGTGACAAATTGCCCCTGGCCTGGTCTTGAAGGAAAATCCATGAACCAGGGGCAGGCAAACTTGTGCAAAAAGTAGCTCCTGGTTCTTCATTTATTTTAAGTTCTGCAGGGCAGGTCCCTTTTACAGCTATCTATTTTAAAGGTTTGAACATGTCTGTTTTGCTATTTGTTTGATGCTTGCTGTTTTTTTGTCACTGTTGTGTTCAATATATTTGTTCCCATTTATCCCGGCGTCCGTCCACCTAATAGTTAAAGGGGCATTGAGAGATGTATCGCTATACTAAATGAGCAAATAACGTAAAGATAATCATCAACATAGCCCAAATCCAAAATGTCATACAATTCCGACATCGCCTTCATGCAAAATAAGCAAATAACGGCACTTCCGGGTTGGGATTTGCAGGGAAAGTATGCATGTAAAACGATCGCATAACTTCTGAATTCAGCACCTAGTTTCGATATGATCATATGATGATTAACGGCACTTCCGGGTTGAGATTTGCCGCGAAAGTATGCAAAACGATCGCATAACTTCTGAATTCAGCACCTAGTTTCGATATAATCATATCGAAACTAAGAAAATCATGACATTTTATATGATAAACGGCGAATGTTGGTAAACTGTTTCAGATGGTAGTTAGTATATAGGCCTAAGTATTACTTTGATGCAAAAAAACCTGATTTCCAGGATAATTGAGGGCGCACTCCCATACGTATCTCTCAATGCCCCTTTAACAGATTTGGCATAACATATCTTTCTTTTATTGTGTGTTGATATTTTATGTGTTTATGATGCTATAAATAACCCCCCATAACATCAATTTTCGGCCCACAGTGTGCCCTCATGGGACCCTATATTTTGTCCACTTTGGCCCGCATTACAGGCCAAAGTGGACAAAATATAAAGGGTCCCATAAGGGCACACTGTGGGCCGAAGATCAATGTTATGTGGGACGTGATGTGAAACAAATTCCTGTACAGGGTTGTCACTAAGGCGGTTGGTGGTGGCCGGGAGGAGCTGGCACTAACGAAAAATCCAGCACAAATGTTTTAAATTATTTTTTACAATTTGTGGATAAAATCATTAAACTGCCTCATAAAACAAGAAATTGTGTGGCAGGAACCCTCAAAGTGCATTAATAACACCTAAAAACCCATTAAGAAGGCCTCTAGACCCTTGTCATGATCCACTGCACTTCGTTTGCATCACTTATTCCGTTCGCCGTCAGTAAAATTAACCGGCACTAAATGTTGGCTAGTGACAACACTTGTTCCTGTATGAAAGATAAAATGCACAGGTCTTTTACTCACCCTCTAGGCCTTACATCCGGTAGAGATCTATTAAAGGATATTCTATCGCTGGCCATCAGATTAAATTCATTGATTTTAAATAACCTCTCTGATTCAGCTTTGTTCTCTGGTTCTATTATAACGGGTTTACCCATCTCACCAGGTCCGTCCAGGTTAACTTGCCGAGGAATATCTGTGGTATGCAAAAAAAGAAACAGGAAATTCATCTATCATTAGAACAACCAAGCCTCAAAATAAGAATGAAAAGGGCAAGCAATTTAAAGCAATTTGAAAGGGGCACCAAATTTATCCAAGGCAATTATGTAATTTTGAATGGAGTGAAAACAGCCAGAAATTGAGGGCATCAAGGCTACTACATGTAGGTGGGGCATCGAAGGCATTTTGCCTTCGATTAATTTGAGCCCTGAGAACCCAAGACCGGTAAATTGAGTTAAACTGAAGCTGTATACTATTTAGTATATTTCCCCCATGGTACTTTTAGCTCAATTTGTCAAACAATGGCTAGACCATTTCAGACAAATTCTACAATTTCTGCTCGCTTTGCATGCATTTTTTCAAAATGTGGGCGTCCCCAAATGTTTTAGTGTAATCCCTGCACCTGCTGTATAGACTGATGAGGTTTTAGGTACATGTACTGTATGTATGCGATGCAGCACATCTCAAGGGGGAATATGCAGGTCAAGTCAATTTTGAGCTTATTATGTGTGATCTCAGAGCATTTTCTAAGCTTTAAAATGACACCAACTTATCAAAAATTGATCAAAAGCCATTCAGATTTTACAAGTGAGAATGACTCCCAAAATTCTTATTATTTTTTCAGTTCGTTTCACCTATATCTTGAAAAACACACAGCTGCAAAGTTCCCATTTTGATATATTTGCTCAGGTTCTGTAAATAATTTTTTTTGCACGATTAATTTTTTGTGCTTCCCCAATTTTTAACTGTTCTGCATGTTTATAAATTCAAAATGTATAGTTTCATGACATCAAGATCCATAAGCAAACGAAATCTATTTGCATGTGATTATTTTTGTGGTAGCTGGTTTGAGCGCAAACAAATATGTGTAGAGGGCGAACATTTCCACTATTTCAGTATGAGCGTGTTTCTGCTGGGACACTGCAAAAAGTTAGTGGTAATAAACGCTAAATTTCAATCGGTCAGTTTTTAATCCACCCTGTTTCTGCTCGCGAAAAGTTACTGGTAAGTTTATCGATCCTAGTCGATGGGCCACAACATTGGACCTTATGTAAAACCAAACAATGCAACCGCACCTGAAAAAGATTGCTTCACAATAATATGTATAACCCAGCGTGACACGGTTCACGGCGCAAACCGCTAAGAATCACCTTTCTGTTTCTGCTGGGTTTATTGCCGATTATTGCTGGTTCCAAACCTGCTTTGTGAAGGTTTTTGGGATTACCAAAAATATCGATTATTGCCCGGTTCTGCCTGTTTCTACTGGGCAAACTTACCGTTTATTACCGGTAACTTGCCCAGCAGAAACACGCTCTATGTCAACATGATATTTATATTGAGAAAATGATTGGCTTATAATTCAAAGCATAACCATAATATATTACAATGAGTCATGAGTATGGATCTGTGTGACCTTATTCCGGTTAAACTAATCAATATAAATGAATTCATGCTCAAGCTGTTCCCTTGGTAACAATAACTGATAATCAATCCATGCCGAATAAGCCAAATATTTTTATAATTAAAGCTCAACATACATGTAGGCCTAACATGTACACTCATTTCTTTTTTGTCCCCTTCCATGATAATACAATGGATATTTACACAGACCGCAAGAAAACATTCATATTTTTGCACACACTTATTTTTATACATGTACGTACACACACTGTACTGACAGTCGCTCTGCATAAAGTACACTTTTCTTATTTTCTGTTTTTTCCTATTTATTTATTTTATTTTCATTTTTTGGATTTCAGCATTCATTCACAAAAAACTTTAAAATGTTAGGTCTAATCACTTGCAACTGGTCTAATGCAGAGACAGCAGCAGTGGTGTGTGTTTTGGGGGTGGGGGTGGAGGTTGGTGTGTGTACAAGACAGTACAGGCATGGTAATAATAGCACCTGCCGGCTAAAGTGTGTTACACAGGCTGGTGGAATTTCTGTTGCCCCCCCCCCCCCCATTCAGCTCAAGCCCCACCACATTTTGTTTCCCCTAACAATCGAAAATGTTGACTTTTAATGTCAAAATTAGCTTAAAATTGGTCTGAAATGTCCAATTCAGAACAAATTAAGCTAATTTCAGGCAACTTTTATAATATGAGCCAAGATTTTCACGTGCAAAATGGTTGTCTGTCCCCCCACCCCCGATTTGGTCTTGCCCCTCGTTTGCTGCGCCCTCCACCCCACCCCCCTAAACAACAACTAAAAACTGGTGAGATACCTGCCTGAATAGCTGGTTCTAGCTAAAAAGTTCTAGCCCTGAATCAGTACTTGCAGGGAAACTTGCAAAATACCTGTACATTGTAATGGGTCCAAATTTCTTAATATATGTGATGCGATCTGTGAAAACCCGCCACATGGTGGCATTTTTCATATTGGAGATATTATATCATAAGAAAGCTAAAACTGTGCTGATTACAGAACTGTTTCGATCATTTTTCTACGATCACTACAAAAAAAGTTATGAGTGAATGATGATTGTGATGTCACCAAAAGCTACAAAACAAGAAATCATGAAAACAGGCCAAAAAAGATACATAATTCAATATAATAACATTATAAGGTTAATAATAAAAGTGACTTGAGTAAGTTTGTCAAGGTGAAATTTCATGAAAGATGATGACTCAAAGTACTGAAAACTAATTTTCTTTAAAAAAATCTAAAAAAAAGAAAAAAGTTTTTTTATTTTTTTTATTTTTTTTATTTTTCTATTTTACCCATAATCCCTAGTTCACATTTTGCGACATCCGACAGGTTTTCTCAGATCGCATCACATATATTCTTCAATTTTATTTTTTTTGCCATTGTTGCAGGCAATGATGGCATTTACTTAAGTTCAAACTAATTGTTGTTTCAAGGTAGCAATTATTACGCTAAATAGATTGCAAAAGATAATTGGATTTTGTTCAAATTGACTATGAAATGCAATCATGCATGTACTTATCTTTATTTGATTTTTAAAAATATTTTTTCTGCAAACAATTGCTTCCCTATTAGTATTAATACACTAAAGACTAACATGAATTACGTAGAACAAGCACTATTGAAAACTGGACTTCATTTATTAGTGTCAGCTTAAATACATAATCATTATTTCATTAATTTTTTCATAAGTTAATTTGTTGTCCATCATTCAAATTGCAGCATGTGGCGCCTGTCATGGTCAACTTGAATGAAATAATTCAACGCATCAATTGTTAATAATAATTAAAATTTTATAGCAATAAGCTGCCTATTATTAAACAAAATAACGAGTTCTCTTATTACATTGTAGGTGAACAGGTCTGAATTTATTTCCCTAAATAACTATCAAAGGATATAGACTTCCTCTGTTTTCTATTGCTTTGAAAACCCTACATTGTATATTATTCACTCTCAATTCATTCGAATTAATTTGTCCATTATTAATTAATCAGGTTTCCTGCAAAATGTTGCATTGCAAATTGCCAATACAATCAAATTAGAAAGCTAAAAAACACACACTATGTTTTGATTTCAGATTGATTTCGATTCATCAGTGCATCATCATATCATCTTGCATTGCGGCAAATATCTTTCAGGGATTTCAGTGTTAATTGCAGTGTTATTCTTTTGAGTGTTATTAAAGGTATTAAAAAGTGTAATGCCGAGCTAAGGCCAATTTTGTTGTTGTTATGTTGTCCTCCACAGCTTTCAGAGAGGAGGGGTGGGCGGGCGGATTTTAAAAAAAAAATTAAATGTTTTTTAAATTTTCTTTTACCAGCGGAAGCACAAAATTCAGCCAACAAGAAGTTGAAATCACTCTGAGAGTCGCACATATGTTATAAACACATAAGTTAATATTCAATGCCATTTAAACTGTTAAAAAAAAATCTGAAAAAAAAACTGAAAAAAAAAAAAATCTGAAAAAAGTCTGAAGAAAAAAAAATCTGATTTTGTAAAAAAAAAATTGAAAAAAATTGAACAAGAAAAAAATCTGATTTTTTAAAATAAAATTGAAAACAAAAAAAAATCTGATTTTTTAAAAAAAATTGAAGAAAAAAATAATCCGGAGCGGGCGGTCGAGGACAACATAACAATTTTACTCCGTTTTACCTTCCCAACATTAATTATACGTTATGCCGGTACCTATTTGTAAACCTGGGTGAAGAGAGGCAAGCGTAAATCAAATGTTTCGATGGCGATTGACATTATAGCGATACGGATTGACAATTGTTTGAATAAATTAGATAGGATTTCTGTGTTGTCAGGCAAATTCATAATAATGACGCAAGCTGTTGTCATTGCCAAACTGCATATCAAATTGTACAGTTCAGTTGACCCAGCACATTTTGTTATTTTGTTCAGTTATTTTGTTTTTTTAATTGTCTACAGTTTTTTTGCTACCGACTCCCTAAAGTTCCTATTAAAGCGCCAGGCTCAATAACGAACGTCTAACTTTGAGCAAAGTATGGTTACGAGAATCTGAGTATTCATTCCTACAAAGATTCTCGCAAGTAGAGCTGCGTGACTCCAAGTTGATTTTAAAAAAAAATGTGGTAACACACTTTTGAAGAGGATAATCCACATTCTTTGCTAGAATCTAAATGGATTCTTGCAATCTGTCCCCGAGAGGAGCGGGGAGGGGGAATGCATATAATAGTCAGGTATGTTGTAATCCTCCACATGAATAACGAGAGCATCAATGATGCAGAAGCTGACTACAGCTGAGAATTTGGGAAAATTCATAACTCATGTCTATATATGAAGAGCGTTGTTGCAAAAGGGCTATGGTGCATTTTTTTCAAAAATGATTTTACTATAGAAATGTATAGGGGAAAATCTTATGTTTCAAGGAAACAAAGTCATTTTTTTTTCAAAAAGACATTTTTCAAAAAGTCATTTTCAAAAAGTCATTTTTTTTCTCATTGTAAACAGTCATTGAAGTTGCAAAAGGGCCTGTGTCCAGAATTAAATCGGGATACAGGCCCTTTTAAAACAAAACAACAACTTCAATAGTTTACAATGAGATGTAGGTCTTTTTGAAAAAAAATGACTTTATTTCCTTGAAACATATGATTGTATCATTTAACATTTCTGTATCAAACTTTTTTTTTTTAAATGATTAAAATAAATGATTTTTTCTCTAAGTACAAACAGATGGAGTTTTGTTGCAAAAGAGCCTACATCCAAATGTTCAAAAAATGTAAACATGATTTTTGTTTGTTTTTGAAAACTAGCGCATTTGGAATGTATTTCAATTTAAATTAGTATGTAGTGTACCTCTTTCATAATCCATTCAGTTTTTCAATTGCTCAACTTGAATATTTAGAAACAGGTTTTTTTAAACTTTTTCTCAATAAGAGCCAAAGTGGATGCAGGCCCTTTTGCAAAAAACCTCTTCATATTGTAAACCACTATAATCTGTCCAGCATATAACAAATGATGCAAAGCTCGAATCCATATTATATCTTACATGAAACAATTATATATATATATTATTATGCATTCACCGTTCACCGTGTAAGCACATTTGCCCTTCTATATGCTTCGGTTGAGATTTCAAGATCAAGAAATAGTCTCTTTCTGATATTAAAACAAATTATTGCCAAACACCTTGGATATTAAATGGTGCGACCTAATGGTAGATGATTGTTCTCTTTTGTAATGTGTGAAGGTTCAATAAATAATATGTACAGAGATGAATAACTTCGGTACATAACAATGGCAAAATACAAACACCTATTTTATGAAAATATGCATCATTTAATGAAAATAATAATATTTACAGGTCACCAAACTCCCATGGCCCCTGGATCTTAGGCCAAGTAAAAATAAAACTAGTTTCTCGTGCTAACTTTTTGAAAAAAGGAAGATGAGTTTGTTTTTTTCTTCTTCCCAAAATGGCGAATGCCCCTTTTTCCAAAACTGGTTTCGCTTTTTCCAACATGGTGGAAATGTTTTTGCTTCAAAATGGCTGCCACTTTTCTAAGACTAGCTTTATAACCTTAAAATGGGTACATACTGGAAACTGCTCGCGATATTTTACATGTTTATTTTAATACTAGGCGGTCACACGGGGTTTGTCGGTTCTCGGGTTTGGGCGGTCACCCGGGGTTTGTCGGTTCTCGGGTTTGGTGGTTTGTAGAATGCATGCATAAAGCCCGATCGGACAAACTTTGAAAATTCGACCCTTAGACGACCTTTGACCCGGACGACCCAAGAAAAGCAAAACCGTTTTATTTTTTCCACGCTCGACTCGTATTCGGGCTTCCCGTCACCGAGTTTAAGCCAGATCGGACAAACTTTGAAAATTGGACCCCTAGACGACCTTTGACCCCGGACGACCCAAGAAAAGCAAAGCCGTGTTATTTTTTCCACACTCGACTCGTATTCGGGCTTCCCGTCACCGAGTTTAAGCCCGATCGGACAAACTTTGAAAATTCGACCCTTAGACGACCTTTGTGACCCCGACAGACCCGACAAACGCTAACCCGTTAAATTTTTGCCACGCTCGCCTCGCATCGAGCATTGTGATCACCGAGTTTAAGCACGATCCGACCAACTTCAAAAAGTTGACCCCTAGATGACCTTTGACCTCGTATGCTCTAGCGAATGCGAACTTGCTCTTGCGGGGACTGAACAAACAGACACCGAGTTTCTCATCACCGAGTTTAAGCCCGATCGGACAAACTTTAAAAATTTGACCCCTAGATGACCTTTGACCCCGGACGACCCAAGAAAAACAAAGGCGTATTATTTTTTCCACGCTCGACTCATATTCAGGCTTCCCGTCACCGAGTTTAAGCCCGATCGGACAAACTTTGAAAATTCGACCCCTAGACGACCTTTGACCCCGGAAGACCCGACAAACGCCAACCCGTTTTATTTTTGCCACGCTCGCCTCGCATCGAGATCACCGAGTTTAAGCATGATCCGACCAACTTCAAAAAGTTGACCCCCATATGACCTCTATATGACCTTTGACCTCGTACGCTCTAGCGAATGCGAACTTGCTCTTGCGGGGACCGAGCTGCACCCACCCACTGAGTTTGAACGCCGCCCGACCCCGGGAAGGCAACGAAAAAGCGCGCACAGACAGACAGACAAACAAACAGACCAACAAAAAAACAGACAGACAGAGAGTAGAGTATTATTATATAGATAACACAAGGATTTATTCTCTATTTTTTCTCTTTCAGGAATACAAAGCTAAATAAGAAAAGATGTGTATTCTAGATTTACAAAATATCAGTGTGATCTCGGGAATATCTTGATAAATAAATCAGTTCCAGCCAAAAACGACAAACAAATGTTCCGAAGGCGAAGACCACACTGGTATTTTAAAACACCAGTTTTACTCACGGTTTATTTATATCATCTGATGCAGATACAGTTTAATTTGTATCATGTTTTGATATTAACAGTTTGCCTGTTATGTTGTTCTTTCATTTTAACAGGTTTTTTTAAAAATATTGACACGTTCTCCATTGACAACATCAGTGTGATCTTGAGAACATTCAAAAAATAAAAATTGAAGAAAAAGAATTTAAAAAAAAAAAAATTTAAAAAAATTAGAAAACAAAATTTGAACAAAATTTGAAGAAAAAAACTATTTTTTTGACGTGGCGGCCAAAATGGAGCGCACGCGCGGGGAAGAGAAACTACTATTTTTTATTTGGCCTTTTAAATGGTGCGCCACTTTGACTTTGGTAATGCCACAAAAACCAGTTGGCGAATTGGCGTTCTCTTCTGGATGGTTCAATAAGTAACAATAACATCTACCGAGGTGATTGGTTTAGGGGAATATTGAAAATAAGATAGGCTTTTCTTCTGATATCAAAATAGTACTACTACATATAGTTTAACCAGAGAGATATTACACCTCCCTGGTTAAACCATACATAGCCTAGGCTACATAGCCTAGGCTATAGGCTACATAGCCTAGGCTATAGCCTATAGGCATAGGGCTAGGCTGGGATGTTCGTAGTCCCAATAGTGACCTGTCCTAGGTAGCTGGCTACCTAGGGTCACAAAACTCCCTATTGACTGTTCACGTCGCGAAATTCACATCGAGTGTCAGCACTGCCGACTGCCGCTTGATCAAAATTAATTAACACAATGTATTACTAAGAGTTCTAGGAACAACATGTGAGTGCATTTTGATTGATTTAAATCATATTTGATGTGAAAATCTTGAATTAAAAATGTGATTTTCGCGACGTCGTGTGTCTATAGAGGGTGTTGTGGCTATAGTATAGTGAAGCATGAACGATAGTATAGCCACCATTGGGTCTAGGATGTTCGGGAATTCAGTGCTCCCGGGACTCGATTTTGTTTTTCGGGCGGGACTCAGGATTTACGAAAATTGGTAGTCCAGATTTTCGAGGAAGTGAAAACGCAATAAAATATACTAAATGTCCACCAAAGTGTACTGTACTGTACAGTAGATATGTACTTCTGTTCTCTGTGTTGTCTTCATTTGCCTTTTATTATTGTCAAATCTGCACCGGTTTTAATCAGCTTCACATTCCGATTTTCAACTTGAAGTTTTCTATTCTACATGAAAGGTCATCCTTAAAAAAGTCGTGTTCCAAAGTTTGAGTTGCATAGCTCTCTTATTTTACACGCACAAGATGCTGTGAACTGTACCCATTGAGTAGTACACAAACTATATCGGTGGTATACCACCATTCGCGGTAATTCGACGTTATTTCATTGATTTCTCCGTAATTATACCGATTTAGGCCGTCAAATTTCAGTATGATGATGAGAAAAATACGAGCTTTCATATGATATGAAAATCTCCGTATGTTTGAAATAATTCTGTGTTACGAAAATGTGATCGGGTCATCTACCTTTAACATTACATATTAAAATCGCGATTCGTTCAAGATTTACCATCAGAATAATTTTGTGTACTACCAAAATGCATAAAACTTTCATAAGTGCAACCAAATGTGCACAATGAAGCGAATTTTAGAGCAACATCGTGCGTACGGCGTAAACACACACCGCTGGCGATGTGAGCGGCGCCATACTCTTGGGTTCCTTTTTTAGTAGGAGAACAACCGTATCAGGAACAGGCGGGGTTGGACGATGATGTAGTATTTATTTTAAAGTACCCCCTTTTCATTTTATATTTGGTTTATTTTGTACTCACGTCTAGGCTATATCAGCCTTTCGACTCACTCGTAGTCATTTTTTATCTGCTAAAAATTAACGTCAAAGTAGATGCAGATGAAAACAACTTGAAGTATTACAGAACAACAAGAAACAGAACATGAAATAAGGTGAGAAGACGCCATTATTTTCTGAGAACACACATCCGCGGCATGCTCGGACTGAAAACTTTTTTGGGGGTTGGACGCTTTCACTTTTGAAAGGGGTGTCATGTTTTATTTAAACAATGTTTTTATTTTCAATAAATTACTTGAGCTATAATATAAACATGCGGCATGTCATTATGAATATTTATTGAGTAAATTTGTATTAAATGTGGAATTTCGACATGGCGGAAGTTACACAATATCTAAATATAATACATAAATGTGCCGTTAAACCCAACCCTCCCCCGTTATAACACGACTTTCAAAAAATGAGTGAACTCGTAGAGCTCCGATTGTTTCGTTATTAAACACTGCACCCTCACATATTCGCACGTGCAACTGTTTGAGGAAAGCTCACGACACATTGAAACAGACGGGGTAACTCGGTAAATGTAATTGCCTCATTTACATCGGACTATAATATGTAGATTTGACATTTGATCAATGGCAGACGATACCAAACTGGTGGGGGTAATAAAATATATTACGGCACGATAAATCACGCAAATTCAACATTTTGGCAAGGCAATATTCGTAAGTTTTACTCTTTTTCGCGAATTTCTAACAGCACCTCATGATGAAAAACCTTTGAAAACAATATTTTCCAATAATTTTGGCCGCTGAAATCGGAGAAATAGTTTGAAGAATATATACAGAAGCGATTAACATCAATTAACGAAAAACGACCTCCCCACCTATTTTTCACTTTGACGACTGTATTTTTACTTTCCGCTATTTCGTATCATGAATAATAATGATCTCTAGTAGTTAAACCAATCACAATAAGACAATCACGCTTGTACGTCATGATACATGCGTGCCATGTGTTGAATCAACATTTCTATCATAGCGTTTACATGCATTTTCAATACAGTTATGACAATAAAGAAAATAACGCGAAATTGCCTATTTTGTCGAATGGCAATCAGGCCCATTTTCTAACATATTTATGCGATCATATTGTTTCACTATCTCAAGTACATTTCCCGACAAATAACCACTTGTGTGACCAAGATAAAACCATATTTCACAGTCGCACTTTCCCCTTGACCTATACCGTGACCTTTCGCGTCAGGTCGCTTTAGCTTACTTGTAGTAAGCTAAAAACACAGTTTAAGGGGGCGGTCTAGGTTGATTTGCACCAATTTTGGAAACACCTTTTCTCAATGTTGCCGTGGACCTACCGCCCAGTGTTATCAAATGTAAGCTTATGTCAAGACGTACTAAAAAAAAAGGTGTTATTTTGATCTGGTTGCCATGGTTACCATGCAAGGTCTCTGATTGGGTAAACACGGGAGCAAACGTAACTCAAAAACGAAAGGTCATATAATCATGGGATTTGGACCAGATGTTAAGCACTCAAGCTGGGCTATGAAACCATGGAGCCCGATTTTTGATATCTGTTTTCAAATTTGAATTACGATACAAAATTACCTGATTGGTCGGTTCACGATTGCCATGGCAACCGTATCCATGGTTTCATGCGCACTATACCGATACATCATCTACCCAAGTATGGTGTATATGCAACATTTCGTTTTCTAGTTACGTTTGCTCCCGTGTTTAGCCAATCAGAGGCCTTGCATGGTAACCATGGCAACCATATCAAAATAACACACATTTTCTGAAACGTCTTGACCTAAGCTTTAATTTGATATAAAACACTAAGCGTAGGTTTACAGTAACATTGAGAAAATGTGTTTCCAAATTTGGGTCAAATCAACCTAGACCGCCCCCTAAAGGGTGCTTTTCCCAACCACGATGTGGGCCCAACTTTTAGTTTTAAAAAATAAGGGTGTATTTTTCAAGGGTACATTGTAGCTTGGGCTGATAGTTACATACTACAGGTCATCTTTGTAGAAATAGCCCAAAAATGTATTAACATATAACTGAATTATCACACAATTACTTGAACAACATACATATTCATTCAGTCTAACTTCTGTCTTGACCTATATAATTTGCAAAGAGTATGATTAATCGAGCTAAGGGTCAATTTTTTCTTCTTTGAGAATACCCGTTATTAGGGACGCACCATTAGATTTTCAGGGGGGGGGTAGGAAGTTTTCGGAAAAAAAATTCACCCCCTGATGAGTAAAAAAAAAAAAAAAAAAAATTCTACCCCCACCCAACTCAATATGAATGGATACATTAAAAAAAAAAATTCGCCGCCTCTGGCGGCGCAAAAAAAAAAATTCACCCCTTGCGGCGGCCAAAAAAAAAAAATTCTCCCCCGAACCCAACTTCCTACCCCCCCCCTGAAAATCAAATGGTGCGTCCCTAAGGGTAGTTTTGAGAGTGCATTCATGACTACAACTATTATACATGAGCCCCTACCCCTCGAATCTGTAACAACTTCTGGACTACAAACACATACAAATGGTGAGTGCATCCCCTCTACCCCCATCGCCCCCCCCCCCCCCCCCCACACCCAGGAATCTGTAACAACCTATTATCCTGACAACAAACGTTGAGTGTATCCCCCTCCCCCAAGGGATTTATTACTGATACTTCAAATATTTCTAGAGATAAGTTATCTTACACGCAATGTGCATCATCCCTATCTCCTTCAAGTGAAATGTCTCAATTTATTTTACTTGTTTATACAGCTCTCTAGACCTAGCTCCTAATCACTGATTGGAATCGTAAACTGAATGGAGCTACAAATGTACATGAGGATGAGTTGCATATAGTTGCCAAGGATGTTCTGTTGGAGCCCATCAACATACAGTAAAAGTGGAAATTGCATGCTACATTTATTTTCACATTTTGCGCACTCGAACCAGCTAACGCGAAAATAACAAAACACAACTATTTTCCTTTTGTGCATAGGTCTACTGTATGATGAATCTACAAATAGTGAATTTATAAACATGCAAACCAGAGACTTTGAAAATCTGCAAAACACAATAAATTAATCGCACACAAATTACCATACTTTATTAGACAATTTGGAAAAATATAGCGGAGTTCCTTTAGTATACCCTACCACTGCATGTCTTCGACTTCAATGGGGACTTTTAAAGAACAACGCATACACTTCCACAGTAAGGATTACAAATGGTAGGGTATTCTAAAGCTTACCCAATATAGCAATTTAGATAGTTTGTGGTATTTCCCACTTACCAGCCAGTTGGGCACTTAGCTTCTAACAAGAAATGTACCTGTCCAAAACTGTGGAATTTTCTTGTAATGCAACTAACGTTAAATGTACTTGCCCTGTCACGGGCCAGGTGATTGTTGCTTGAATTTCAGCCTGCTCGTTCTACCAGTTCCAGATTTAGTTGAACCATATTTTAAACTTATTGGCTGATTTTATTCTAGATTGATCAATAAAAGACTCATCTAAAAGTCATGACAATTTTTCCCAAAAAAATTGGACCTACTAATCAATTAATCCAATTGCTTTTCATTATGTTTTTAAATTAATAGTTTTATATTATAGGCCTGATGAAAAGAAATTGCCATAAGGCTGCAATCAGACTAATTTTGGGCTACATTGTTCACAAATTGGGCTACATTGTATCACAAATTGGGCTACATTGTATCACAAATTGGGCTATCATTTCACAGCATTTGTTGGCAACACTCATCGATCCTAGGTCAGCTGCTCATCTCTACTCTTTGTAATTTGAGGCACAGGGGTGCTTATCTGAACATCTTGATGTCTATGATTGATCGCAAAACATCAATTTGGTTTTAGTTTGCCTCGTGAGGAAATGGAAAAAAGTTAGGGTATAAACATGTTGATACCCGTACGATCGCAAAACATCAATTTGGTTTAGTTTGCCTAAGGTCTGATGTGAGGAAATGAGAAGAAAAAAGAAGTGCAAGTAATATTCCTCTACTGTGTTTCTGTCGGTACTTTGTTCAGCTGACATGGTTTAGCTGTTTTCATATTTTGGTACCAAGATATATGAACAGGTTGGCTAACATTTTGAGAATGGATGAATTTGAGAAACTCCACAGGGTTTAGTACACTTTTTCTCCCGTTTTTCTCCCCTGATAGTTTTATTCCCGCCCCCACCCCCCAAAAAAACCTGGGGAGTTAGTGTTAAGAAACATCTTGTTCCCTTAATGTGCATTTGTCTAGTGGCACTGCCTTTAATGGAAAACTTACCCATTTGTCTAACGGCATTGCCTTAAGGTAAATTTTTGTTTTGTTATGTTGTCCTCCACAACTTACAAAGAGAGGAGGGACGGGCAGGCGGATTTAAAAAACAAACACCTTTTACCAGCGGAAGCTCAAAGTTCAACCAACAAGAAGTTGAAATCACTCTAAGAGTTGCTCATATGTAATACACACTTAATTTAATATTCAATGCCATTTAAACTGTTTAAAAAAAAAATCTGAAAAAAAAAAAAAAAATCTGAAACAATTTGAAGAAAAAAACCTAAATCTGTCGAGCGGGCGGTCGAGGACAACATAACAAATTTGTTTTTGCCTTGTAGTGAACTTACCCATTTGTTTTTTGTTTTCAGGCGCTCTGTTCATCCATTCTTGAGCGGTGTCTAGCATCTTCTTAATAGCGCCCCCATCTTCTTCGGCCCTCTTCTCTTTATCACATTCCGGACCGACGCACGGCGCCGTGTAGTACAGTAAAATACAAAAATCTATGAAAATCCAGAATAGCGATGTCGCTATGATTATCTTACATTGTCTTCTCTTGGGCAACATATTGATTATTGATTAGTGTTTGCTGGTGCCAAAGGTACGGAAGAAAGCACACATGTACACAAGAATTATTAATAAACACAAAATGGAAGGACTGACTGCTAGTTGATTCCCTTCTTGACTGTTAGCAGGCTGACGATATACACACGATAAGGCACTTCGAGAGTTGGTGAAACGTAGCTAGCTTGTTTGTTTGTTGTCTTATTTACTCCACTTATTTGGATAGTCTTGAGTAGGTTGCTTCACTAACTGGGTTATCTTCTGTAGTCACAACATAATTGATCTGTAAAGAAACATAAAATGAAAACAAATTAGAATTTACAATTTCTATATTTAGGTACAAAAGATTACTTCAAAAATAAAATGCAAGTACCTGCTTAAAAGGTTGCAAAGACAACATTTTGCAAAGTGGCAAACACAATAGACAGGATTAGCATAATAGTGCTAAGAAGATAAGTAGAGAATTAACGCTTTCCACGCGGCTGGCAGCTGCAGACGACATTTAAAAATTGCACAAAATGTTTCAAAAATGTCGAAGTTGTTGAATTACATTACCATATTTGGAATCACCATGAGATATGCATTGAAATAAGTACCAACATGCCTAGTATTGGTCCAGTAATCCTTGAGATAGACCCTGAAAGTTGGGAAAGGTTTCTGAAAATTCTGTTTTGTATAGTAAAACTAATAGCTGCGTGGAAAGTGTTAACACAATATTCAGCACATTGCACAGAACACTTTATGTCATAATGCCAAATGTCTGTAACAATGTACAGGGTGACCCCAAAAAATGTTAACACTCCGGGCACATAAGATATATCTTAAAAGGACAGGAACACAAGGGTCTAATCTTGATGCATTATTAAAGCTTAGTAAATAAGCTTTCATTTGCATTTTATTGCGTTCCAATTGATTATTTAGAACGGGAGATATGCTTCAGCAAACACGAGGAAGCAAAATCGGCTTGGTCCGGAGTGTTAACATTTTTTTGGGTCACCCTGTACATGTACGTATGTAGCAGTCCACAAGAAGAAAAAATAGTCTGATGACAGTGATGACACACAATACAAATTCACTGAAAAATGGTGCGCTTTTTACGAGACAACTCTGGGTGATCCATCTTACACTGTAACTAGTATAAGAATCCAGAAAGATTTACACATTTTATAAGGCATGCTACTGTAAATAATAAATCATGTACTTGTAGTTCAGCTACAAATTGGTTCAATATTTTTGGTTGTAACACACACATATTTGGCGTAAACATGGAAGACTCTGATTAAATTTAAAAACAGACTTCCCTGGTTGGCCTGATTGTACCTATGGCGTCATACCATCCACACAGTCATTATTACTTACATAGGGCTGATCTTCTCTGCCAGTGACTGTATAAGAGTCCTTTATCGCATTTTTTCACAACACAACCCAAACTTGTTAAAGTTTCAAAGGTGTCTACCTCAAGCCAACCAATTCACTCCGGACTTATAAGGTATGAAATTCTAAACTAACGTCACAAAAATTAATTCTTTGATTGATTACATATTTCACAAAAATGCGTCACAGTATTGATATTAGAATGATATAAAAACCTTTCAGAGGATTAAAAAGAATGATTATAAAGTGCAACAAGTTGTTTTTCAGGATTGAAGTCATCTGTGACGCAATTTGAAAGTACAAGCTTGATGGTAGACACAGTCATGAAAATGAATTGGAAATTAAAACAAAAATGTATTTTTGACAATTTATGTAAATGACTGCCATATTTAAACTTGAACATAACATATTATGTGATCTTTTCCAGAGAGCGCCCTCTATTCATGATATTTTTTAAAAAGTAGATTTTCTTGCCGATTTACATTTCTGATCATAAATCGTACATACATTCCAAGTTACAGAGCGATACGATTCCTAAATTACCTCAAAATCATGGTTTTAGAGTGAATTTAGAGTGAAAACATAAACTGTCGTGATATCCCGACAGTTTATTTTCACTCTAAAATCATGATTTTAAAGTAATTAAGATTCATATCGCCCTGTAACTTGGAATGTATGTACGATTTATGATCAGAAATGTAAATCTGCAAGAAAATCTACTTTCAATTTTTTTTTCGATGTTGAGGGCGTTCCCCGGAAAGATCACATAATATACCTTTAAAAGACACACTCATTCATTCATCAGTCATTTAGTAAATAGTGTCCAGGAATGGAAAGGGAAATCCAGAAACAAATAGTTTGTTTCAAGTTCACTGAATGTCAGTATACATGCAATGTTCTCACTCACCCTAGCTACATGTAATACAATGGGTCATCACTCACCCTACAAAGGGTAAAATACATTGTACCCTTCACATTAGATTTTCACCCTTCAAAACTGTTCTAAAGAATGAAAAATGTTGGAAATATCATTGTTTTACTGACTAAAACACTGCGCTTGCACACATTTTGGCAATCATTTTGGGTTTTTAATTTCACCCTCTAAATGTTTACTTATGAATGTCAATGCGCTGTCAAAATATTATGTGTCATTCCTTCAATAAGTGTCTCTTCCTTTCAAGTGATCTACATAGGAAAATATCAGCCTAATCTATTTGTTGTAAAAACATGTCAGACAAATCTAATTTACAGCAATAGATTAGGGCTGATATTTGTTGTATTATATTTTATTTACCGATAAGTTGAGAACACCAACACAAAAGATCTGGTATTCAAACTATTATGGTAGCTATTTTTGGCACCATTACAATGGAGTTTTCAATTCACTGATTCGAAATAACTTTATTTCTAAATGTATCTTTAATTTATTTGTCCAAGAAAGAGAGGGATGATTTTCAGTCATAACATTAAAAAAGGTCTGATGAACCACTTTGCCACAGGTTTTCTGCCCAGCATCGACACCTCCCCCCCCCCCCCCCCACATCCTAACGCCGCCGAGAATACACTCCTACTACAATTTTCCACAAACAAACAATACATTGTCAATGAACCAGGTTTTTTTCTGCCCTCCACCCCCATTCTAAGACTTGTTAAAACAACTGCCTTCTATATCACGGCTGTTTGATCCCACATAATTTTAATTTGTCCGTTTTATTCTGAGAACACCGTAACTTGCTGGCCCGGTTCTGGTTTTAACTGATTCAAGTACCTGAATATACTGGTCAACTTTTGTACAAATTTCAGGACATTTGTTGGTGCCATTTCTGAGAAAAACAGCTTTGAATATTATTATTTACTATAATAGCGCGTTCATCGGCCACATTTCCTATAGAGTTACATGTAAAATGTTTGTAAAGTAGAAAATGCAGATAATTTAAAAAGGGCTCAAACAATTTTTTTGAAATTTTCACCGTATACTCGTATTCATTGGCGCTACCCAAATCAGGTCAAACCATAACGGGGCCACTATGTAATCTTTTTTTTATTCCATAATTGTAATTATAAATCGGACAGTCAAACAGCCGTGCTATAGTTTGACACAATTCAATTGTTTGCCCAAGTCGAGCCAGACTCAGTCCATTATTACAACAGATAAACCTATGCATGCATTGCCACGTAGTGTATATTTTGCTCATTCATGGATAATAAAGAATTCAATTCTTTTATTGACTGTAATTGGCACACATATTGTGCAAATAGAAAGCGTGGCTTGTTTTGATGCTGAATAGAAACCTCTCCTACAAAAGTCAATCCTAACCTAGAGCTTCTGTACAATAATAATTGGTCATTATTTGGTGCATTTCTGATGAGGAAACAATTCTGTTTGTTGATTAATTCATGGCTTTTTTCTGATAGTGATAGTACCTGTATAATTACATGCAGTCTGCAGTATTCTGCTATAGAACATGACACTGACCGAGGTAACAATTAATTTTGCACAAAATAACCACATTTACACTTTATAAAGTGTTTCAAAGAGCGTGTTTCTACAGAGAGTCATTAGCCGGTTGATCACGGGGGGGGGGGGGGGGGGGGGGGGGGGGGGGGGGGGGGGGGGGGGTAGACGTCTAACAGCTCTGTAGAAACAGGTCCTGACGCCGTTAGCCAGCTAATCTACCACAGGCAAAATATCCTAGTAAATCAAGGATAGCGGTGGTAGGTTGTTAGCCTGCTAATTGCCCGCCAGAGCTCTGTAGAAACAGATCGCCGCCCGATTAATAGCCGTCTAACCGGAAATTGCTTTGTTTGTTTATTGCCAAGATGCTTGTTTGTTGTGTTGTTATATAATTAATCTGTGTCATTTCGAAATCAGCCGTTCCTCTACGCACACACCCCCACAAAGTGATTAGTCGTCTTTTACGTCGTCTGTAGAAACAGCCCAGTACTTCTACCACCGCCTTTTTAGCGGGCTAAGTTACCACCGGCAAAAGGCAGCGGCTCTGTAGAAACACACTCATAGTTGTATGCTCAATCAAACATAAGTCACTATCTCTCAGCTAAAAGAGGCAACCATATCGTTCCAGACTTTGTATTTAGATAATCCGCAGGCACAGTCCGGACTCCTGAGGACTGCTGCGCACTGCAAATGTTAAGATTGTGGCCACATCACAGCATATTAAAGCAATATTATTTGTGTTTTTTCAATTTTTACACATTTTTCTCTCTCTCTTAAATTCGGACTCATCAATCTAATTGGACAGTATTATCTGTAAGTAGTGATGGCCGATCCTGATCGGGAGATTGGAATCGGTGCCGATCTGCATTGAATCGGCCTTGAATCGGAATCGGGAAAAAATGCAAGTTACCGATCCACCCTACCGATCTATTGGATTATATGTTACCTGTATTAAAAGACGTTGAATAAAAATACACCTTGTGTAATCACCATAAATGTTCAGCTTGTTGACTTTGATTAATTCCTTATTTATTTATTTATTGTGGATAATGAATGTGTCATCATCAATTTGCCGTTGTAAATAACAGTTTTTTTCTTCTTCCTAGAGATTTTCCCTACATGTAGCCATTCATAAAACATGTGCGACGTAAGTGATGCTCTGCAGCAATAGCGATTCAGGGGTGGCAATTATTAATCCCCTTGAAAGAAATAGAATTTACGATGACATTTCTAGAAAGTAAATCGTAATAAAACAACACTGGATCAGTAAGTAAGCAAGATTCGCCCTGGTTTCAAATTATAATTTGCCAGATCTGAATCAGGATCTGAATCGGCCCGATCTGTACATTTTTCTGATCGGAAATCGACAGTACCGATCTTGGGTTGGATCGGCCATCACTATCTGTAAGTAACCCATCACAGAACTTTTCTAAATCATAATGGAAATCTGCTTCGAATTTTCATCATGAAGCATTCCGTAGGGGTGTGTTCACTTGTGTACAATTGCGGTCGTAACCGGAAACATGAACACGGTGCCAAACCATGGAATTCTATTTACACAAACAACAACAAAAACCACTCAGAAAATAAACTGTCCTGATAGTGATATATCAGGACAGTCCACGATCAGGACAACTTACTGTAAAAGTGGTTATTTGAGCGCGATTAAATTTTCGCGCTTTGCAGACTTTCAGCCATTTCGCTTGTTTTTAAATTCGCGATTAGAAAGATCATTACATAGACTTATGATACACAAAATAAATATGTTCGCGTGTTTCTATTTTCGTGGTAGCTGCTTGGAGCGCGAAAAGAGCAAAAATTAATGTAGTGCAAAAAAGTAATAAGGAAACGTATTGCTCTGTTCACTGTAACTTAAACTGTCTGATCATAACTGAATCATGTTTTTACCATCCCCTAATACCTGAATGTACAGTCAAGAGTGATGTATTTCCAGTTTACCTTAAAGCCATGATGTGTTGGTTTGTTGAGAATGGATACCTTCTGGCAGCTCTGCAGTAAAGTATGTTGCGAGAATCTAAATAAATGGATTCTCGCAGCTTTGTACAAAATTCCTTTTAAAAATAAGGTTCATACACACATTAAATGTAGGTGAATCTAAAGATTCCAGTAAAGTATGTTGCGAGAATCTAAATAAATGGATTCTCGCAGCTTTGCACAAAATTCCTTTATAAGGTTCATACACACATTAAATGTAGGTGAATCTAAAGATTCCAGTAAAGTATGTTGCGAGAATCTAAATAAATGGATTCTCGCAGCTTTGCACAAAATTCCTTTATAAGGTTCATACACACATTAAATGTAGGTGAATCTAAAGATTCCAGTAAAGTATGTTGCGAGAATCTAAATAAATGGATTCTCGCAAAATTCTAACCCTGTTTGTACTTAAAGTTTATTGTGCGATCTTTTCCAGGGAACGCCCTCAATCCTCGAGAAGAAAAAGAAATTGAAGGAAATTTTCTTGCAGATTTACATTTCTGATCATAAATAGTAAAATTACATTCCAAGTTACAGGGCGATGCCGCGATACGATCCCTAATTACTTCGAAATCATGGTTTTAGAGTGAAAATAAACTTGACAGTTTCGGGTTAACCCGACAGTTATTTTCACTCTAAAACCATGATTTTAAGGTAATTAGGAATCGTATCACTCTGCAACTTGGAATATATTATGATTTAAGATCAGAATATAAATCTGCAAGAAAATCTGCTTCCAAAAAAAATTCTAGGATTGAGGGCATCTCCTGGTAAAGATCACATAATATACCTTTAAATTAAACAATTCTGTAACTTACAATATCCAAGAAAGTTGCTCTTACCAACCCCATATGGCAGTGTATTGATGGTTACAAATGAAAAGGGGATCATCCTTCTGTAAATCCAAATTCATTACTAACCAACTGAGGTACAAAACCAGTGTTTCCAGTTGCCATAAAATGTTAGCCTGATTTTGAGAATAGTGGCAACATGTGGTGATATAAAAAGTAGCCCAATTTATAGTAACTTGGATGTAAAGTGGGCAACTTTATACTGACATTGATCTATTTTTTCTAAATTTGTTAATACGTCATGATCTTTTCACTAAAAGGATTTTAAAAAGTAACCCATTGTGTGGCAAAAAGCAGCTCAAAAGTAGCCCAATTTCAGGCTGGTAACTAGAGAAGCCTAATATAATCTAGAAGTCCAATTTGGGCTACCTGATGAGGTTGAATGATTTTATATAGCCAGGAGTCGGCCTAACACAAGCGTAATCCAGGTGTAAATTCCATATTTCACGCCTCATTAACATTATATAATTATCAATAAATGCCTATAGATAAGTCTATACTATACAGGAAATGAATAGTATCTTTTGTATAGAAATTGACAATGGATAAAGCCTAATACATTGTAACATTGATTTGTCTGTGACTTTAGAGTAGGGCCTAATTATGTATTGGATTGTTTTGTTTACACACCAATTTCCTATGTTGGGCACAATGCAGGACATGGCACAAATGTCAATACAAATTAACAATAATTATAAGATAAGATGATTACTGTCCTCTACAATGAAAGAAAGATTTCCCTTTTTGTTTATTTTTGTTTAATTTTTGTACTGTTTTTGGTTTGTTTATTACAGTTTCGATTGCATTTAATAATCAAGCAAGATATACCTTCATGTGGGGAAAAAAGCAACAACAAAGTTTTGTAATTATTTTGTTTATAAATGTATATGTTTTTTATTTATTAATGTTTGTTGTCATTGCTGAACGCAGTTTCTAATATAAAGTTAAGTTTTAAGTTAACTAACAAACCCATAATTTAAACTTAAAGGCATTATAGCATTACATTTATATTTAAGGCTAATAATATAATGAAAGTTCCAGTTTCCCGTTTCCCGACTCCGGTCAGAAAAAAATGCAAATATTTCATTATTTCCGCATATTTCATTATTTCATATTTTTCAACCTTTAAAGAAAAAAAAGATTGTTTTAATGTGATCTTTCACATGAAAGATGCATTTTCAGCACTGGTTTTCAAATCAATAATTACCAATGAACGCTGGTTCCCTGCTCCTTGGACACTTGGCTTTGTGTGTTCTGTGAGACAAAATTCGCAGGTATCAACCAGCGTATTTACTGATATGGAATATGGATCGATTGACTAGTCTTTGGAAACGCTGCGTTGCGTATACGGAACTACCACACGGCGGGAGCATTGACTTAATTAAAGACTAGGGTTTAAATGTATATTTATACCGTGCACTGGGTAGCAAGCTACATAATAGACAACTTCAAAATAAATTTATTAAGACGTTTACGGTCAATTTAATTCATTTTTTTCCTCATAAATATATTTAGTTAGAGGCCACACGTTTTGAACTCGCCACCCAAAAAAGTGGCGCTGTTGCGCTTTTCCGAATCGTGTTCTGCTCAAATCACGATAACTCAAAAAGATATATTGTCATGGTTTTGGTCTCATTTGAAAGCTATATAATTGCATTACATAACCTGTAAATATGAAGCATAACTTTTTAAATAGGGGAAATGTGGTTGATTGAGTTGGGAACAGACGAGGTGGCAGAGGGGGGCGGGGGTGGAGTGGAGGAGGGGGGAGTGGAGGAGGGGGAGTGGTACACATAAACTCTATGGAGAAAAAAATGTGTGACAGGCGGTGCCTTTAAACTTGAATCAATTCGCCTCTGTATGAGCTACAAACATGATTTTGGTCTCTTCTAAAGGTTATTTAATAGTCTTTATGTCCATGTTTTAACAGGTTTGTCAACCTTAATGTAACAACTATTAATTATGGAAAAGTCGCATGATCATCGGCTTTCTTCCTATTCGCAACACAGTAAACGCAAATATTAACCCCAATTTATATAAATTACTCTAACAGAAAAGGTATTCATTCAATCTATGATAGCAAAAGTATACATTTTTGGAAAGCTCTTAACAGGGGCAATTCAAAAATGAAGTTTAAATCAGTGTAGGGGGCATAGTTAACCAAATATTTGTGTAAACTCTAAAAAAAATGTAAAAAAATTGGGGCCCATTCACCAGCCGGTATGTTATTTTACCAATATAGTAACCCTTAACAATCATAGATTTGCTTGTTAGTAATGTCATGAGGAATTAAAAAATGCACAGTATATTATGTCATGGGTAGGTATAAAAATTACAGGGATCTCAAATAAATATAAGATTTTTTTATTTTTAAAAATCGAACATTGTGAATCATAACATGCAGGGGTGTACTTTCGCGACATCCTGCGAGAATCCAAATGGATTCTCGCAGAGGAATTTTGCGAGAATCCATGGATTCTCGCAGAATATTTTTGCGAGAATCCTTTTTACTGAATTTAAATTCCGCATTTTAAACATTTATTGTACTATTGTTAAGAACAATCATCATTTTAATTTCAACTTGAACAGTTTAGAGTCAAATACCAGTCATCTGAGGTCCTGTTTTGAACTTGGAAAAATAAAAGAAGAAAAAAAAATTTAAAAAAAAATTTTTTTTTTTTTTTTATTTATTTTTTTTTTTGGCGAGAATCCACCTGGATTCACGCGGAAGTGATTTTACGCGAATCTTCACGCGAATCGATTCGCGGATTCGCGCCGAAAGTACAGCCCTGACATGTTACCACTAGGTCCTACCCTAATTTCAATAGCATAATTATTTCAGAGCACTAAACCAAAAAATATTCAAAATGATCAATTAAAAACTATTTAACACCTCCCTGATATAACAAGGTGAATCATGAGGAGAACTCATAAATTGATGGGTGTGAATTGATGACACAAATTGCTCTTTTGTTACACTCTCCAAAGCACTTCACACATACAATGTACTTGTGTAAGCACTTGACATGGTACAATTCCACCAAGAGGTGATACATTAGGCAATTGATTAGGCTTTTAAAAGCAGTATGGGTGACATTCTGTTCTGTTAAAATGTAAAAACATCAAGGTTTGTTTTAAACATTCCTAAAAATGTAACTTTTACCAGGTAAATAATAAATTTGTTTTAACTTCAAAACTATATAAAGGGTTAAAAAAAGGTAAGTCCCCCGCCTTATATTCTAGAATGTTTGTTTGCATAACTCCAGATAAGATGAGCCGTTTTGGGAAATGTAAACAGTTATGAAAAGGTGAAACCCTTGGCTACCTACATAAAGTTTCCACTTTTGATACCATGTTTACCTCTCCCAAAACAGTCACATTTCCTCAAAATGACGTTTTCAGGAAAACGTGGCACTTGTATTGGATTTTGGCAAATTTCATCTTAATAGAAACATCATTTTGGGGATATTTGACTTTTTGGGGAAAAGTAAACATGGTATTGAAAAGTAGGAAACTTTGTACGGATAGCTAAGCATTTTTCTGTTTCAGAAAAGTTTCAATTTCTTAAAACTTCTTTAAATGTTCCCTAAGGCCTAATAAAAAAAAAGTTTGTTTCCGGTAACATGCTGACAAAAAAGAGGGTCGGTCGGTCGGGAAATTTTTTTTGATACAAAAAAAAAATGATATTTTAGATTCACCATGTAAATTAATTGCAAAGCTTCCGAATTTTGACGACATCGCAATCTGAACGCCAACTTTTGAGGCAAATTTCATGAAAACGTGCAACTTTTTGGGAAATGTGGAACAAGATTTGGATGGTCTGCACAGGGGGGGGGGGGGGGGGAGTCTAAGGGTGGGTGCACCCCCCACAGAGTTTTGAAGATTTTTGAAAAATCAACCCACGAATGACGCCACCATTTGGTCCACAATTTTCACACGAAATTGCCACTCCACTCCCGTACAATTTTGTTTTTTAGTGTTTCTAGTTAATCATATAATTCATTTTAGTACCAGTCAATGAAGCATACTTGAAGGAGCTAAATTTAACATTTCTTATTTTAGATTTACACAACATACGTAATGCACAAATCATGAACAAAGATAATTACCCTGAAATTGTATATTAAATCTAGAATATTAAAACATTATTTTGGGTTTGTAGAGAAACCCATTTAAGTTTGCGATAGCGGTGTGGTCTCGCATGACCTCGTGGTTGAGATTCGCTCAGCGTTTTACCCCGTTTAAATCATGCAAATTCACGCCCAGAGTGTACATAGGTTTACATTGGAGGAAGGGAATTCCCCGAACATCACACGTGCGGTAAAGATCTCCCGATTCTTTGCTGAAACCCGATCCAATCTCTTCTGTGTAGGGGATAGGGGAAATCCGCAGCAACTTGCAGTGGAGCAACGTAAAACTGGGGATTTAATTTATTTTATTTATATTCGTACGGACGAGGGTTGACAACATCGAATAAGGGCAGATCCCCCCGTAAACTTAAAAGTAGTTCATTTTCAGTAGTCACGTGTTTTATCCAGTTCAGCCAAGGATGCACCTTAAAAACATGTTTTTATATTATTTAAATGAGCACCGTATCAATATGGGTTGATCAAACATGCATTTACAATACATGTCAATAATGAAATCTGATCGAATAATGAATTTATATGAAAAAGTTGCCTCATCACTTTGAAAAAAAAGTAACGGGAAACTCGCAATTGACTTTTTCATGAGCCTAATAAATAAAAAGGCTAACAATATTCAATGAAATCATCAGAACCACATTTACATCAGATATTTATCAATGGGTTTCAATGAAGAAAACAATTTGTATTATTATGATTTTTTTACCAAAATCGGAAAAAGCCGTGCAAGGACAACTTCATTGACTTAGGGGGTCTCAACAACCCTGTACGGTGCAAAATCTAATTGTGGAGCCACTGGCTCCTAAGTTTAAAAAAATAGGAGCCCAAATTTGGCTCCCAAGTTAAAAAGAGTTGGCGCCAGCATATCCTGCTTTTTCTGTCCGACAAATTGTACCTGGGAATGCTATGCGTGCGTCTGGTTGAAAGATCAACAATTTAAAATAAAAAATAAAAAATGGATTCATACATAAAAAGATCGCCATCAATATTTATCATTTGAATCGCAAATCCCGGGCGCAAATCAGTCTTATTTTATTCTGCAATCGTTTCATATCTGTATACCTTTCACATCGCGATCGCACGTGACATCTCTCACAGAACCATTTTTCGGCAGCCCAGGGAGTTGCGCGATGGCAATGCGCCTTGGAATATAAAATAACCGCATGTTACGGCATGATTCACAGGTCATCGCCTCCACGTATTACAGTATGCGTAGTATTAAGTTGACCTTTTGAACCATGTCTCTAATTACGAGCTTCATTTATTAAATGCCAGTGTGGGAATGAGTGGGAATTTGCGCCAATTTCTAGGTTCATTTAATAGCCTCGTGTGAGAACTTCGCTTGCCTATATATACAAATACGTATTTGGAACTGTGTTTTTCGAAACGGATACAGATTTATTGACAAGGCTTTTAGCTTGGCAAAGTATTTGGTGCTGGCGACTGAAAGCTTAAATATTTTATCGCCACTCGCTTACCCAGATCTGCCCCGTTCTGGTCCTTGGTACCAAAATCTGAAGGCAGAGTGTTGAAAGGAACCAATTTAATAACCTAATCATTTCTTGACTAGACTTATTGCATAGTCTATACAGCAATTGAGTCTCCTGGGGAGGTCAATAACTGCTAGTTTTATTCATCCATTTATTACCTTTGTACCTTGTACCTTGCAGAGTTAGGGATTATGACTGGAAGTTTGCGAGAGTGGACGGATAGTTGTTGGGGCGGGGAGGGAGGTGTTTATCAGGGTTTTGGACGGTGTCTTTGAATGTCACACTGGATTTTATGTTGACGGTTTGCTGTGGTAGGGCGTTCCACAGGCGGACGCTTTCTGGGGAAAATGAATCCATAAATGGTGTTGATGCACACTGGAAGGCGGAGTACTGCTTGTATTAAGTTTATTGATTCTTTTGTCATGTTTGTCCAATGTTGGGCATGCATTATGGATTATCATTAGGCCTAATCCCTACTTATCTTTACCGGCATTTCTGGAGCAACCAATAACTTCTATTCATAAACAAGATGCCTTAACAAGATGAGATGGATCTTCTTCTTCTTCTTCCAGTTTTAGTACCAACTTCAATTTTGAAGACTACGGTACTTGGGGCTTTAAATACACTGGACGTGTAACTGTGCAACCCTTGCCCTGCACGTAGAACAGTCCACTGGCGTAACAACAGGGGGGGATGGGGGGGATATATCCCCCCCAGATTTTTACCTGGGGGGGATGCCTAATGTAATCATCCCCCCCAGATTTTTCATAACCAATAATTTTAAAAGTGACGTATTTAAACAAATAGGTGGGCTATAAAGATATTTTGAGGTTAAAAAAGTCTCACTCTGAACATTACTCTGAACTTGACAGCCCTGCCGTATTTGAGTCTGATAATTTTCATCCCCCCCACTCAAAAAAAGTAGTTACGCCCCTGGAACAGTCTCTTTATAAATACTATTACTAGGGACACATCGGCAGTCACAGCGAGGCCACAAGACATGCGCAATTGGACCAAATTGGCGACAGATCATATTACTACTAAACTATTACTAGCGCTAAGCGTGTGTAAAAATGACTTGAGAATAAAATAAAATGTGATATATTCAAACTGCTAGTTTCTGAAAGTTTCAAAAGGTTTCTTGCTGATTCAATGATTAACTTATGCATCCGTCAATTGCAGTCCCGGCTCCTGGGTACCCGGGGCACTGCGGGGAAGTCGGCATCAACTCGCTTTCGAAAAATCGAGTAACTGACGTCTTCCCGACGAAGTGCCCGCCGAATACCCGGCAATGCGGGGCAATATTTGATGACGAGTTTCCGACGAAGTCTCGGGCCCTATACCCCGAAGAAATTGTGCGTGTCCTCGCCGACCTCCCGACGAAGTCCCCGCCGTACGTAGTCAGTCAGTACCGTGCTAGATAGCGACGCAGCATCATCATTTTAGATTAAAAGAGTTTCTCAGCTGTATTTGTTGTCAACGGCATGTGACAAACAGCCCGCAACACGCTCTGTGTGTGCTTTGTTTTATTTTTACATACGGGTTCAAAATTATGCAGCCTTGCAACGCATTTTACACGTGGGAATAATGGGACGCGAAATGGACAATGGAGTAAAAAATCAACAGTAATTAACATTCTGAAGTGATAAAAGTTAGCAGAATATTGGTTATGAATTATAAACAGATAATTAACAACATTGAGGCCCAGTTAGTATTTCCAAATTCGATCGGAATGAAAAAGACATCGAGAAAAAACAATCGCTAATTTTCAGAAACACGTTGCACAAACGTCACAGATAGCCTGTCACAGTAGCGCCCTCAAGGGATGCTAACGTAATATTCATGAACGCGATGGTCGAGCGCGACAGTGCAGTATTGATGGACAACTGACGGACGTATCCTACATCATGTAATCGCGCCCACTCACCGCCGTACCAGACAGGGAAGGGCAGTGCGTGCAGTGGCGGTATAGGTATTTTAGCGGTTGGGCGTTAAATCGATACGGCATTTGATCTGAAAGGTTACATGTTACCAACTTTTCAGCAAAAAAATTAACTTTCAATTCCGGTTCAAATGCGGGTTCGACCGTTCAGATTCGACCTTGGGAACGCCTTCAAATAACTCGGTAAATATTTCAAAAAATCAGGAAAAATACTTATCGTAGGATTTTTTGAGTCGTTTAGGTACCAAATAGAAGCTACAACCCTCTTCTATTTAATGCAAAAATCGGTAGATTCTAACTCTTCTCAGATCAAATGCCATAATATTTTGAAAAATCATGTTTTGCCTCGAAAAATTGGCGACATTTTTTAAAATGGTAATTTTTGCGTCGGGAAATTCCCTGCGTAAGGCCTGAAATTGAGTCAACTTCAGCCCTTAAAAACAACACATTTTTCGATACTTATGGACGGTTTTCTTTCATCGATTGTTATTGGTATACATATAATTTGCGATGAAATCTGAAGTTTCATAATTATTTATTCATTATTCTGACCAAAACGGCAAGTTTAAAACTTGTACTCTTGAAAATGGAAAAGTAAGCGTGTGCGTGTGCTGTGCAGGGGTTTCAGCGTAGCTGACGGCGCGCAGAGGACTATTGCCATTGATTGATGTCCGATTGTTTTAATATAAAATGCGGATTACGAGTCTCTGCCGAAGTACCCGACAAGTTCCCCGGGCCCCCACTCCCGGCTCCTCCGACTCCACGACGAGTACTCCGACATCTTCCCGGCTAGCGGGGCAGAAATTGCCGCCGAGTTCCCCGCCATGTCCCGGCTAGTTCCCCGTAGTGCCCCGGGTACCCAGGAGCCGGGACTGCAATTGACGGATGCATTATTCAACACAGTCTAGATTTACTATCACTAAATTCCCAGTTCTAAACTAAATTTCTAAATGTCATTTTTTAACCACATTCCATCATGCATATTGTCAAAGAATTCTCTACGCAATTCTGCAGTATTTATCGAAAAGCGGGGGAAAAAACGTACCCAAAAAGTAGCATAACTTTCGAAAAACTGCATTGATTTTCACAGAACTTTTTCCCACTACTCCGCCATCTTGTCTGTTTTCATTTGATCTAAAAATGATCAAGGTCTGATGATGTCATCATCGGAAAACATAGACAGACGTTCGGCCTCTCAATTCATTCATAAATCCACGAATTTCTGCCCCCTTAATCGGTGGGACAATTTGGCCACCTGCTCGGACTGATCCATGACATCAGATGATCAGATCAGCTGGCTAGTGGCTGCAGCGAATGCAAGTTGACCCTTTCTACCTTTAAATAAATGCCAATATCATCTACATGACAGAACTGAAACTACAACTTACCTATTAACATAGCCACAGTTTACGTTCGTTAAATCAAGATTGACAATACACAGAAAGCACGGAAACAGTTTACGCAGAACGATTTCCTCCACTCGTCAGCTGTACACGTAAGTCGCCATATTTGCTGAATGAAATGCTTCCCATCGCGCATTGCGAAAATCGGTGTGTAATTTTGGCTGGTTGCCAAACGTATGCGGGTCAAAGCGTTGAGGATGAGATGGCCGGGAATGTAATTATAAACTGGTCATTTCCTGATGTAAATAAACCAAAGGATGGCGGTCTAACAGTTGAGAATGCATGAGCCAGACGTTGAAGGCCATGTTTATTTCTTTCTAAATAAGTAGTGTCCCATGCGCATCAAAGATTATTTGAATTTTAAAAAATCGTCAAAAGTGTTACGTCTATCAATTAGATTTTATGATCAGTGTCACCAAGATTTTCAGCCCGGGCGCTCGCCTAGTGGTGACAGCCTTCGAGAAATTGTATTCAGCTAGGCATCCGCGTTAAAATTCAAGTAAAATCGAAAATCAAAATTTTGCAATATTATGAGCTAAGTACAAGAGGCTATTTTTCATTTTATTTATAACATGCTCTAAACTTATTCCCAAAAGGACCCTATTAATCACAAAATCGGTTTTGGTTTTTAAGTACTCCCGGCTATAGTGCTACCGTGACACAAAATAAGGAGTGATTTAGACAAACATTTACCAATTTTTGGAAGAAAATGGATCCATTTGTTTACCACAAACCCATCCCTATATATTTGACAGATTTTGCTAAAATATCGGCGAATAATTGCCCAAATTAAGGATTTACCATAAATAAATAAATTTACCAAAAATTGCTTTGAAAGGGGTCATCCATTTACCCTGTGATGTACCAGAGGGTGAAAAATCCTTAAAGGGGACCATTTGGCGATTGGCGGCACATCACCGTTACCTCATTTTCACTTAGGCCTAGTCGCGAATTCATTAACCGTACACACTTTTGGCCAAACACAGTATAAATGTATTGGAAACGAGTGGAGTGGAGCCTTTTGGAACAAAAATGTTTCGACCAATTTTCAGAAAGACATTGTCAAATCACATTGAAAACAAACAAAAAACATTCAAATAGTAAATACCTCTTAAACTTTTTAAAGTATGAATTGTTGTTATTTCGTGAGAAAACTAATGTAAATCTGGACAAGTTTGCACATTTTTTGAAACAACAACAGTTTTGTTCGTTTAATTTTCAAAACAATAAGGGACCGTTCATTATTTATGGTGGAGGGGGGGGGGTAAAATATAGGGGGGGTCATGTAACTTTCATATGTTGAAATAGGGGGGGGGGGGTTATGTAACTTTTTATTCTTAAACAGGGGGGTTGTGTAACTTTTTTAAACTAAGATGGTGGTGATTAGGGTGATTTTAGAGGCTATTTTGGAGTGTAAATGCCAATTTTTTGTGCGCTTCGCGCACATTTTCTTACAACCTTTCAACTTCAAAACATGTAGGCTACTTATGATGACACTACATGTACTTTCGTACAGCAAATCTTATTTGTGCACGCCCTGCTCGGACGATCTGTTGGAAAAACACCTATAAACGTCAATGGTTGAAAACATTAGAGCCATAAAAAACATGTTAATAGCCTAGGCCTATGTTCCAAAAACCAATTTGATTAAAAACGGTAATTTCTTGCATGCTTTTCACCTCGTCTCACTCTCAGCTCTGCACCAAAGCTCACAAGAATATTTCATACGTTTTTGTCTGGATGTTCTAACTTTTTTTCGGGTTATAAAGACTCACAAAACACCCAAAATGTATAAATATATGACAAATGTTCCGCCTCGCTACGCTCGCAATGTAGTAGGCCTAAGTCATTAAATTATTGGCCGTTCAGAGACACAACCAACGAATCCATGGACAAAAGAAAAATACATCCCCTAAGTATGTGACAAGTTGATTTTGAGGGGGAGGGGTGGAAAAATCTATTGGTTAGTAGGGGGGGTCATGTAATTTTCAGTTTCAGCTGTAGGGGGGGTTAGGTAATTTTGACATACGAGTCTCGAATTTGTCCCAACCCACCCTCCACCATAAATAATGAACGGTCCCTAATCCCATAGGCCTACATCTAACGTTTTCTTCATTGCATTTCATTAAGGACATTCCTACCAATGTTTTATCACGATGTTTCCACCATTTTGGCTTAAAAATAGTAAATTATATTCAAATTTCCGGACATTTCAGGAAATTACCGAGGCCGGGGCATAACTTTGGACCCGAACATGATCAGTTGTAGAACAAAGTTTAAAAGATGTGTTTTGTAACTCGATCGGAACATAACTCAACCATGAGTGTTTTTCACAAAATTTTAAATCTAGTATCCAGTACATGTCTACTAATAAAAAATAGTGTAATAAATAAAATTGGAGACCATTTTATTTTTTAACTTCTGAAATCTCATTTGCACTATTTTCATGAGAGTTGACCATATCATGATATGATTTATTTTTTTTAAACAAATTTCAACCACTCTCGCGCCACTTAGGATGCCTTGATGCGCCACAAGTGCGCGCGCGCGCGCCACCATTTGAGAATGCCTGCTCTAGACCAAAACATTGCCCTCAAGTGCCAACAAACTTGAAGTCGGGTCGGTCGGTCGATTTTGCTGGAAAATATGTGTGACTGTTGTTGTTGCGAAACTTAGACTTGATAATAATTGATGACTTTGAAAACTTTGATTAATTAAGCTAATTTGATATAAAAAGTGAAAGTCAGGCGGCATGGATAAATATTTCAGAGTCTGAGAGTGAACCAGATGTTAGCCCTGTATTGTTTGTTTGTAGTATTGAAACAAAACATCTAAATCCAAAAAATGATCTTGGACCCGAAATAACCCAAATATAATACCGCCACTCCATAACTTATGATCCTATACTTAAGTATCCCACACACATACACTTTGATGAGTCACTGTGATGCACCAGGTGAGTTTTCAGTTTGTCCGTGTATTGACACGTTTCGTTATTAAGTTTTACTGAGTCAATTGACTCATTTTACGATAATGACATGAATGAGTCGAGACAATTGATTTTTCGAATTATTGGACATTAACACTTTGATAAACTTGGTTTTTCGATCGAAAAACCAAGTTTATCAAAGTTGTCTATGGCCCAATGTCCAGTAACTCGAAAAACCAAGTTTTTCGCCGAAAAAACTTGGTTTATCGATTGAAAATCCAAGTTTTTCAAGTGAAAATCCAAGTTTTTCTCGCTCGAAAAAAACTTGGATCATCAATTGAAAAACTTGGAAAAACCAAGTTTTTCGACGCCTAATGTCCATTAATTCGAAAAACTTGGTTTATAATTTTGAAAAACCAAGTTCTTTAATCGAAAAACTTGGTTTTTCAACGCGGAATGTAAAATAATTCGAAAAACTCAATTGAAAATCCAAGTTTTTCGACGCCTAATGTCCAATAATTCAAAAAAACTTGGTTTATCAATTTGAAAAACCAGGTTTTTCGATCGAAAAACTTGGTTTTTCAACGCGGAATGTAATATAATTCGAAACACTTGGATTATCAATTGAAAAACCAAGTTTTTCGACGCCTAATGTCCAATAATTCGAAAAACTTGGTTTATCAATTTGAATCGAAAAACTTGGTTTATCGATTGAAAATCCAAGTTTTTCAAGTGAAAATCCAAGTTTTTCTCGAAAAACTTGGATTATCAATTGAAAATCCAAGTTTTTCGACGCCTAATGTCCATTAATTCGAAAAACTTGGTTTATCATTTTGAAAAAACCCAAGTTTTTTGATCGAAAAACTTAGTTTTTCAACGCGGAATGTAAAATAATTCGAAAAACTTGGTTTATCAATTGAAAATCCAAGTTTTTCGACGCCTAATGTCCAGTAATTCGAAAAACTTGGTTTTTCAACGCGGAATGTAAAATAATTCGAAAAACTTGGATTATCAATTGAAAAACCAAGTTTTTCGACGCCTAATGTCCAATAATTCAAAAAACTTGGTTTATCAATTTGAAAAACCAAGTTCGATCGAAAAACTTGGTTTATCGATTGAAAATCCAAGTTTTTCAAGTGGATATCCAAGTTTTTCTCGAAAAACTTGGATTATCAATTGAAAAACCAAGTTTTTCGATGCCTAATGTCCATTAATTCGAAAAACTTGGTTTATCATTTTGAAAAAACAATTTTTTCGATCGAAAAACTTGGTTTTTCAACGCGGAATGTAAAATAATTCGAAAAACTTGGTTTATCATTTGAAAAACCAAGATTATCGATTTTAAAAACCAAGATTTCCACCTAGACGTCAAAAAAATTTGTTTTTTAATTGATAAACCAATTAAGTTTTTCTAATTATTTTACGTTCCGCGTCGAAAAACTTGGTTTTTCAATTGATAAACCAAGTTTTTCTAATTATTGGACATTGCACTTTGATAAACTTGGTTTTTCGATCGAAAAACCAAGATTTTCTCCAGCCAACTGAAAATCTTGGTTTTTCGAATCGATAATCTTGGTTTTTCATTTGAAAAACAAGTTTTTCGCCTAGCTGTCCGAAAAAACTTGGTTTTTCAAATTGATAAACCAAGTTTTTTGGATTTTCACTTGAAACACTTGGATTTTCAATCGATAAACCAAGTTTTTCGGCAAAAAACTTTTTTCGAGTTACTGGACATTGGGCTTGCCACACACACACCACCATAAACTTCCGCGGGCGAGCGTGCAGTGGTATAGAGTTCCTAAAATATCTCGGATTGCAGCTTGAAATGTGAATAATTTGGCCGGATTCTCGGCATAGATCTTAGTTTTTGTTTTGTTAAAAAAGTTAAAACATTCACTGGTACTTTCGCTTCTACCTACAGAATATGACTGGACATGCAGTGAGACATTGAATAATAATTCAATCTGATTTCAGTTAGGAGGCTCTCCTCGCAAATGGCGGATCCGTGCAAAGAGCGAATAAACAGAGCCTCATGGGTGCTCTGTCTTGTTTTCGGGGCTGAACAACATTAAACCATTAATTGTAAAAGCAAAAAGCAAGGCTTAGGAAGAAAAAGGCAGTCCGCTCCGCCCCACCGAACCATTACGCAGAGCCGAGGTAGACACCCAGAGATATCGCCTACCGATAGCCAAGCGACGCTTCATTCTCTTGATGTTTACGGCGTCCCCAACAGCGAAAAAGTGGCAATTACAAATAAGGCCTATCACAGAGAATATTAAATCGTCAAAAATTTGGTCGTATTTGAGGTTTGTGATTCAATAAATATTCTGTAATGGTGCACATTTAGTTGTGATGCTAGAAGAATAATTTAGAGTCGGATCGGCCTACAGCAGGTATAAGCCAGGGGTGGGCAACCTTTTTCAATGAATTGGCCAGATATAAGGAGTGAGAAATTAACTGGGCCGCACCTAACCAAATTGTGTAGCAATGGCCTGCTGTTGATTTCAAACCTTTGATTCCGAAGACTTTCAAGCATGCAATAGGTGTGTGTGCTTAATAATCTACCGGTATTTTCACAAAAACGTAATCTCAATACAATTTACACTTCGGGCACGATTGAGGTTTATTTTGGCTCTAAACAAGCCGTTACTTAGGAATATTGCAATTTGGGGAAACATATGCGTGCGTAGCGCGCGAAATTTTTTCATCTGTGTACTTTTGACAAACATAATTCCATGATTCTTCTTGTCAAATGAACCGAGAGTGCCAATCTCAACCGACACGACGTCAATATTGGGGGAGGGGAGGGGGGAGGGGGGGGGGGGGGGGGGGGGGGGCGATCGCCCCCCCCCCCCCCCCCCCCCACTGGTTATGCCACTGACAGATGACAATTAATGGGGAAATAGACCTACGCACGTTGAGGAACATCATTTGTGCCGATAAATGCATAGCAGCTAGCTCGTTTTTTGTGATGATGTCAAATATATTTATTTTTTATTTTTCTTGATACATCTCGCGGGCAGCAAAAAAACCCACTGGCGGGCCGTAGGTTGCCCACCCCTGTTAGAAGCGAAAGCTTGAAAATTCTCAAAATTCAAGATTTTTAATTCATTATTAAGTCATTTAGTCCGGGCATTAAGTTTGTTTCTGTAAACTCTGGTATCTCGATCGATTCGCTTGGGTTTTGAAATTGGCAAAAGGGCCGGGACAAGTAATTTTGTAAGCAACATCTAGATGTTTTAATTTCAGCGAATATGAAATACTATAGAAGAATGTGCAATACCGTATGTGTTTGCCCAAATTTGAGAATCAATACCCCAATCTCACTACCATATGGTCAAATTTGAATTAGTCCCATACCAGACGTTGTTTAACAACAGAAAGCAACAGTTTTCATGACTTACCAGTGATATTACAGTAAAAACAATTACATTTGTCCCTACATATAAGGATAACATGAAGACATAACGATTTATACCGCCCCATCGTGTACAGAAATAAGTTATTGTAGACTTGTTAAAATTGCATCCGTCAAACCACACGTGAATGAATCGAAATAAAACTTTCTATTGCTAGAAGGTGATATGTGATTAACCATTTGTGTTGTAGTTTGATATCGACAAATCAATTGAGTATGACGAACTTAAACCTATCCAATAAAACAAATCAAAAGTGGATGACAAGTTAATTTGTTTCCATATCAAATATGTCAATTTGTTTGATAAAAACACAACACTCGGTGTCCGAGTCAATCAAGTTGACAGCGTATAAAGGATCCACATTGTTCAGATTATTACTCTTCTTCCATGGCGCAAAAATACCGTTCTTGACGAGTTTTGTATTAGTTCAATCCATCAAAATAAACAAAAGTGATACTAAAAATAAAGCTGGCAGCTAAACTGACCAAGCATATTATTGAATTTGTCTTTCGGCAGCTCGAGAGTTACCCTGCATCGCGCTGGTTCCTAATTTTCAATACGATTTATTCCGTCAAAATAAACAATCGGGTTCCAAAACGTCGGCAACAACTTTTTTCCTTTCATCTTCGAGCTCCTGAAAGAGAGATTCCATATTATTTGGTATTCATCCGTCAAAACAAATTCCAGTCTACAAAACAATATTTAGCTTCAGATCCAGCCTACCATCAACCTGTCAACTGTCAATGTGTAGTTTTATTTATATGTTCTTGTACCAATAGATAATTGACATATAAGTTTTAAATAATAATCATTGTTAAATCAAAATCCATGTTATGCGGGTAGACGTGTGTATGATGGCAAGTACATCGGGTGGTATGAGGGACGTTTTCTTCCTCTTATTGTTATATTTTGGAGGACAGGTTATCGGCTACAATATAACAGGTAGGTTAAGTTAACAATTGGTTATAGTTTCGTGTCTTTTAGCTGTCCTTAAAAAAGTCAGACACCGATATGGTTAACATGGTTAAGTTGAATACAATGTTAAAGGTGTATGTTCCGATCAATTTGTCTTGGCTATGATTTTTTGTTTAACATCATGATATTTTGAAATCAGAAGAATCCCCATATTTTTCTCATTATATTATCTGTAAAATGTTAGGGGCCAGAAATGTTCCATTTTGTGTACTACTCAATGGGCAAAATTCGTGTGACCTTGTGCATCTAAAATTAGAACCATTGGGGTTATGCAACTCAAACTTTGGAATGTGACAATTTTAAGGATGACCTGTCATGTAAAATAGAAAATATCAAGTTGAAAATCGGGCCAGCAATCAGGACTTCTACCTTTAAGTACATAACATCTCTATTACAGGTGTGTAACCCGATCAAATCCTACAGATAACAAACTGTTATAGGGCCTAACACTATTTACATTTGACAGATCTTCAAATTTAAAACAAAGATTTGAACAGACATAAGACGCACGTTTCAATATTTTACGAGGATATCGATGTAACATTTTGGTGGCAGAAGACGCTAGAGCCAATCCGCTGTTGCGAAACTTTAAGACTTTCAGGGCATCGATAAAAACAAACCAAAAGCGTGACGAATTCAAAGTTCCAAACTAAGGGAGCAGTTCCATTTATACGCGATAAATTTATCGCGACTGTATCGGGGCCTGATATGTTTTGGACCTGATGTTTTTCAAGTTGATACGCGATAAAATAGTCATCAGGCCCCGATAAAATAGACATCGGGGCCCGATACGAGGCCTCTGCCATACCCTGTGGTATGTTTAGCAAATAGAGCGGGACATTGTTTAGCAAATACACGAGGATAATACAATTTACGTTAAACATCCATAATCAATAACATTATCTCTAAAAACATGAAATGCTGAATTTGTACCTTACAACTAGAATAAATAACCCGAAGCTCTATTTACATACCGACCACTTATCTGTCGTTATATTTAAACAAGCGGTAATACGCTACTCGATAAATAATCCTTTGCTACTCGCAACTGTACGCGCTAAAAATCTCATCGGGGCCTGATAAAAAACTCATCGGGGCCCGGAACATTCTCGCAATTTTTATCGCGTACAAATGGAACTGCTCCCTAAGTGACTACGATGACGACTGCGCATCCGTTTCATACAGGATTATATCCGCGGCTGAAAAAATGCTACTGGTTTGCAAAATATGCATAGGGTAGCGCTTTTGCAAGATTTAGGGAGCAGTTCCATTTATACGCGATAAATTTATCGCGACTGTATCGGGGCCTGATATGTTTTGGACCCGATGTTTTTCAAGTTGATTCGCGATAAAATAGTCATCAGGCCCCGATACGAGGCCTCTGCCATACCCTGTGGTATGTTTAGCAAATAGAGCGGGACATTGTTTAGCAAATACACGAGGATAATACAATTTACGTTAAACATCCATAATCAATAACATTATCTCTAAAAACATGAAATGCTGAATTTGTACCTTACAACTAGAATAAATAGCCCGAAGCTCTATTTACATACCGACCACTTATCTTTTGTTATATTTAAACAAGCGGTAATACGTAATCCTTTGCTTCTCGCAACTGTTCGCGCAACTGTTCGCGATAAAAAACTCATCGGGGCCCGGAACATTCTCGCAATTTTTATCGCGTACAAATGGAACTGCTCCCTTAGGTCTAAAACAGAAAAAAAATCAAGGCTTGAGGGGATACTATCGATTGAAAAGGGCAGACCTTGATAGGAAGAAGACCACATTTTATTCTTGAAATCAAACCAAGAACATCAATTATCAATTTCTCTAAAACTGTTAGGGCTGATATGCCTGCAAACGGATCCACACAAATCTCAAACAGTTACATTTGTCACGTGTACGCTGATTTTGAATATTTTACAAAACCGGTTACATTCTTTTACAAAACCGGTTACGTTTGCCGTGTGTACGCTGACTTTGAATCTTTTACAAAACCGATCGACATTTGCCAACCACATCCCAGCGATAGTTGCACCAAGAAATACTAAAAACACGGGTCATCCGGATTTTGTTACTACATCAAATGCTTCAACGATTCGGTATATTCTCAGGAACAGGTCATTTACTCCAAACAATCTGAAGACGACGTGACTCAAATTTTTGTGGAAATGCTCGAGCGAAACACCATACATATTTATCACGCGTTTAAATTTAAACGTATGCGATTGCTGTCATTTCACCGGCAAATTCAGGGGAGCGGCTCACAACAAGTGATGCAACCTGATTAACAGGAGGACACCGACAACGTCTTTCCCAGTGATTTTTTACAAATTGGCGGGATGCGACGCTCATTTGTTCGTTACAAACCTATAATAGGTAAAACAGAAGGAAAAATCGATTGCATTTCAGACAACGAGGAAAAGTACATTTTATTCACGAAGCGGCAATTGAAAAAGTCTAAAACACGCAGGAATTAAATGCAACGTAGGGTCCAGGTTAAATGCCGTTGACCGGTCTAGTTTCGAGGTCTTTAGCGGACGCAAATGTTAGCAACGAAGATTTTCATCACATTCTGGGGGAGATTAACAATTGCCAGATTACCGAGGACACAAAGCCGGAAGCATAGAACGCGATCGAGCCGCTGACAAAGAACGTCAAATCCGAGTAGAAAAACCACGGTATGGAAAATGGAAAAAACAAGCGATGGAAGGCTTCCTCCGTACTATAGGTGGGGTAATGGCGGACGCGGGGAAATCGCGGACAGGGCTGTATCTAAAGGCAGGTGAAAGAAGGTGGTATTTTGCCACCCTATGATGTTAGGTGCCTCTCCATTGAAATCACACAAAACCTAAATGGAATGGTTGTCTCGCAAATTCTCGCGAGAATTACAAAAATCACTTTTTGGGCAAGTTGATATTTTGGTGCATTACTTTCTCTTTGAAACTGGTATTTCTACATCAAGGAAAACAAAGTCTTATTATTTTTTTATTTAATGTATGATACCTTCTGATAAAAAAGAAATGAATTCGGAGTTACAATGATGAGCATAATAATAAGAGAGGATGTGCCCATACATTGTACATGGATTGGGGTAATCCCGGACATGTACCGTTTCCATGGTAACCAATATGGGCGTGGTCAATTTAACATCATAAATCGGTAATAGTTGTTGACCATATAAATATGTGACATTGTTCTTTGATTTCTGCTACACTTTTAAAAATGGTATTTTTTAACTCCCATTGAAATACTGTATTCCAATAAAAAGAGGGCTGCCATTGAAAAATACGGTCCGGGATTACCCCCAGAGTGTGGGGTAATGCCGGACGACGCCATTTTTTTTTATTGCGTCGTAGCTTCGAATTTCAAAATGATGAGTTGATAAAAACTTGATAAAAGGTATAACCATCACAGTGCTTTGTGTTTACATGATTTTTATTGTTATATGACGTATTATATGTGTGTTATACCTCTCTGACAAAAGGTGTCCGCCATTACCCCACCTTCCCATGGAAAAGACAAAAATTTAAAAATAAAAGCTGGGTTTACCGTGCATAGATAAAATAAGCGAGCTTGTAAATAAAATTGACGACCTGTTATTGAGGCAGAACAAGTTGTTTGAGGTTTATGAAGAAATGATGCGAGTGTACGACAAAGGACAACGAGATGGCTTGGAAACAGGTTTTGCTGTTTTTGCCGCGGTGTATTTGCTCGATTATTCACTAGGAGCATATTAACTTAATTTTCCCCTTTTCCACACTGTCCTTTTCTCCTCGGATACAAATGCTGTATATTTTAAAAATAAATTTGCACATAAATGACGCGGAATTTTCTGACCAGCTTACACAGAAATTACACAGGACTTTGAGAAGGATTGAGCCAGACTCTTCCTTTCATATCATGCGCTTTTTAGCGCGTTGCAGTACATGGACGGCACTTGATTGGGACGCACGCATTGCGCCCTGTATATTCATGAGATTTGAATACTTTTTAACAAAGCTTTTATTTTTAACATCAGATATTGGCAACTGTAAATCAACCTTGAATGTAGAGCTTCATTCTAGCTCAGATCAGTACATCGCGGCAACACCACGGTACCCTAGAAAATATGACAATTCTCTAAATTGTCACTGGAAGATTACTGCAGCAGACGACGGAGGACATCATGGTCATGGAGGTGTTCAACTTTCTTTCATTACATTTAAAACTGAACATTTGGTTGACTATCTTGAGATAACAAGCATCGGCAATGCCGCTGGTGTAATTCAAACAGACAAAATACTACTCTCCGGAACCGCTACCGACTTGGATATATAGCCGGGCTTTTGAATTGCGGTTTATAACGGACCGTAAAAGGCGTGATACCGGGTTTCTGGTAGCAGTTACGTGGGTGTCAGGTTTTGGTAAGTGAGATTTATTATACAGCGTGTCCCAAAAAACTGGATTCAAAAGTTTGCGAGCTTACAACTTAAAAAGTAGGAAACATAGATAGTTTATATTTACGGATATTAAACAAAATATACATGACCTTAATTAGTTAAACTCTGTAATTAATCCAATATAAACTTTTTGAAATGCTAAGATTTTATTAGAGCGTGGTCAAAACCCATTTGTCCCACTTTCAAGGAACACCCCGATGTGTTGCAATTGCACATTGTTGTGATCTCGTCAATGTCTTGCCCTTTGCATTCATTCTTTACAAAGACTTGGGCAGTAATTACATTATCTTGGTCGTATACCAATAATACAAGTTCATTATTTACATAAACATTAACAAAAATGTTCTTTATTATAGTCCGAGTTATTGTTAAGTTCTTTCGGAGAAACTGCACATAGCGTATAGTTTCATGCAACGCACGGATGGTTTATTCCTTAAATCGGGACAAATGGGTTTTGACCACGCTCTATTCAAATCTTTGTATTTCAAAAAAGTTTACATTGGAGTGGTCTCCAAATTTACCCAATTAAGGTCAGGTATATTATGTTTGATATCCTTAAATATAAATTATCCATAATTTTTACTTTTGAACCCAGTTTTTTGGGACACGCTGTATATCTTTTATCTTAGCAAACGGCAGTTAATATTTTAATGCCCTATTACTAGAACCCTATTTATCCTTGACTGTATTCCACCATAATCAAATTCATATTGTCTGACATAAATGCGTTCTAAAGTAGTATATCTGGAATAGAACTCCTCAACCATTCTTAATGTAACTGTTTTTTAACTGTTTTACACTAGAGAATTGTAGACACTCACGATAGATGTGCGGCATGATACAAAACAGTAGGTAACACGTACCTATACCTCGCGATGGTGGACGCGTCTTTTAAGCTCCACTGCAACCCGTGCTGTATACAGGGTGTATCAAAAAAATTAGGACTCTGTTTCATGACAGTGTAATTCTTATTATAATCATTGAACCATGACCAATTTAGTCTCAATGTAAAGCCTAATTAATTATTATGATATCCTGAAAATATAAGATCAATCCGATGCAAAATAAGAAAACTAGCGTACTTTGCGTAAACCATGTCATTTACTGGTTTGTACAATGGGATCTACATGTATAAGACCAGTAAATAACATGGTTTACGTTTCAATACGTTATAATAATTGTCAACATAGTTAATAATCTATCAGTCAATAGCAAAGTTTAGTTTGGTAATCCATTTAATTCTGGCACAAATCAATACTGGCTAAAGAAATCCGCAAAACAGATGCATGCATATTCTGTGCAAATTCAAAAAGTTTTGTTAAACAGTTCTCGAACCCACTGTGGATGGTTCATTGAGTTACAAATCGAGTACTTTCATCATGTAGGCCTAATACTCGACTGTTACTATGTGAATTCCCATTGTACAAACCAGTAAATGACATGGTTTACACAAAGTACGCTAGTTTCCTTATTTTTCATCGGATTGATGTCATATTTTCAGGATATCATAATAATTAATTGGGCTTTACATTGAAACTAAATTGGTCATGGTCCAATGATTATAATAAGAATGACACCGTCATGAAACAGAGTCCTAATTTTTTTGATACACCCTGTACAACAAAAATCATTGTACAATTTCTATATATCTATATGAGATGAAGATATTTCGGGATATTAAGGAACCTTTTATACCATTCTAGAATAAGTTGGGTAAGCTTGTTTGAATTTTATTTTATTTTTTAATTGATATTCTTGTTTCTTGTCTTATTTACAGATACATCTTGTCCTGCTGGTTATTTTTCCTGCAACGATCGAGTATTTGTACAATGCTGGAATGAGACACTTTACGCCTGTGATGGTGATAATAATTGCCAGGACGGTTCGGATGAGGGTGAATTTAGCTGCAATGGTATAAGTAATAGAAATCCATGGCATTTACTGGTGGATTAGAAAATAACCATAAGGTGACGAAAAAACATACTGTTCTACTGTTATAGTAGATTCGTAAATGTTGGTCGATCGGTTATGGCGCGAAATCAGTGGAAATTCCACTAGTCGCCACCAGGCATGAGTAAGTGGCAATAAAGTGCGCTACTAGATTTAGGCTGTTTATACATTTATCGTCAGCATGAGCCAGTAGCAATCGGTTGCGCTACTAGAATTATGCTGTTTACAAATTCATCGTAACAATTACAATAAAATCGACATGGACAACGGCACGAGAAAAATGTTTCACTCTTCTGGATAAACTATCTATACGACGTGATTCAAGACACAGGGAAGCATAAAGCGTGTCCCCCCAAAAAAAACTGGGTTCAAAAGATTGCGAGCTTACAATCTAAGTGGGGATAGGTTTGCGCCTGAACTGCCTGCACCCTATTTGATGCGATCTGATTCTGATGATTCACCAGCAGCGAAATTACAGCGCTTTGAACCATTTGGAAAAGGCGCTATATAAATCCAGTTATTATTATACCGAAATGAGTAGGACACATGGATAGTTTATATTTAAGGATATCAAACAAAATATACCTGACTTTAATTGGGTAGATTTGGAGACCAATCCAATGTAAACTGTTTGAATTACAAGGATTTGAATAGAGCGTGGTCAGAACCCATTTGTCCCGATTTAAGGAATAAACCATCCGTGCGTTGCATGAAACTGTGCGCTATGCAATATTCCCGGTATGGGCTTATTCTCCGAAAGAACTTAATAATAACTCGAACTATAACAAAGAACATTTTGTTTTAATGTTTATGTAAATAATGAACTTGTATTATTGCAATATGACCAAGATAATTTTGTTTACTGCCTCACATTGGCAGCCTAGGGAAGCAGACAGCCATACTATGTGACGATTTGACCGGATGATCGCGGTTTATTAATCATAACCAAAGAATATACTATAGAACAATGTAATTTACTTTAAGGAAAGAAACAGGTCCAACCTATTAAAAAGGTGTATGAAGTGAAATAAAATAAGAGTCACAACAATACGAACATTTTGTTTTGGCAAAACACTGTATCTCGAGTTACATGTAACGTGTGGGTGTGTGTGTGATACTGTTTTGACAACACACTGTATCTCAACTAGTTACACTGTTTTGTCATAATAATGTTTGTAAGTAAAAAAAGAAGAAGAAATACACACGTACAAAAAGACCGTTTGGATGATTGCTTTCAATTAAATTATTTATATAAATGAAATTAACCGATGAATTGCAGAATATATTACGTTAAAACCATGGATAGTTTTATCAAAACAGTATAAACGTTTGAGTTTCTTGTGTTCAAAACACTGCAACTCAATAAATGTGCTTGTATCTTAATATCACCTGAATAAACATCATATCAGTTTGTAGAAAACGAAAACACCCACGCATATCAATGTTTTCATTTCAACGGAATAATTTCATTATGCCAAAAACAATCCATTCTTGTGAAATGTAAAGCTTTTAAAGCTTTACATTTTAAAATATTATATCAAAATGACAATTTTCGAGTTGCCCCAAATTGTTTTCATTGTTTTGCATTGTTTTCCCCCAAATGACGGCCGCACTGCGGCATGTCCATACGTTGCATTGTAAAGATGATTCTTATTATTGTCCTCTTTAATATTTCTTCATTAACGAAGAATCTAAACCGTTAAGACATCTTGTAACAGCAACGCGTCTCGTTCGACAGAGTGAGCTACGGTACCTTGGTGAACTAAGATATGATGAATCATGGCGAAGAGTCTGCGTACCAGAGGAAGATATAGCTCTCGTTAACCGGCTACGTCTTAGTCTTAGGACTATTGTTCACAAGACAAGTATTATACACCTGACGTTAGGAATGATACAAGTTTTACGGATGTCATTATTGGTTACCTGAATAATTATACAGCATTTCTGGATATTAGAATAAACAAGGTACCTGTTGCTATACTGCCTGGGAATTGTTCTTCTTTTGGATTTGTCGAACTTTCTTTTACGTGCTCAAGAGGTAAGTCGACAGTTGAGTTATATTTACCACAGTTCCTCGTTTCGTGTTTCACGTTTCATGTTTCACGACTCATTAGTTGCACTGCTTGACAAAATCAGAACCGTGACGAAAGTATTCATTATTAGGCATTGAAGGATACTAGGGGAGGAGAACATACCTCAAACTTAGTATCTGAGTAACTGACTAGGTAATAAGTATGCTCTCAACTCCAAAACTATAGCTCCCACGTAATTTAATTTGACATATTACACGTGAAGATTGAATGATTGATTACTTCATGAATAATCGCGATAGCTGCGCACGAGGTGCATTCCAATAAAATTAATCATTAGATGAGAACGCACACGCCGAGCGCATGTTACTAATAATTGCCTGAAAGTACTGCGCCAAAGTGTTCGATTGTTTGCTCATTAACCGACCAATAAAATTAAAGCCTCGCGCCCCTAAACTGAATATTCAAAGAGTTATGAGGAAACACGATTAAAACTGATTTCTGATTGGTTGAATGATAGAAATTTTAATGAGGGATGACCAGACTTGGACTGTTTCAAGTACTTAGGAGGGGTGGACAAAATAAACTAAAAGGTAATTATAAATTATTAGCGCGATCATATTGGTACAAATCAACGATTTGGATAACTATGCATCTTTTTCAGTAATGAATGAGAATAATGAATGTTTAACAACTGTTTTCGTAAATTTGTTTTTAGATCTTCGGTTGTTGTTCTGGTCATTCGGAATTGTCCCGAAGGGGCGACAATTCCTCAGACCTGAACAAAAACCTCTAATTTCAAAACAAATTCACGAAAACATTCATTAATTTCTAAATATTAACTCAGTTATATATGCCCGAAACCAAAACAAAGTCCGTTTCTCATTTAATATTTTGATCGTCTACACGCAGCCTCGGACTAGCAACAGACAGATTATTGATTTAATGGTAGTGACAACTCACGGGTCGATATCAAGTCACTTATATGTGCAACCAGCATCAGTGAATAACCTAGATGTTTGGGTTGCTCTGAAATTCAACAGTGACAACGGGGTGAACTAGTACGACCTTCATTTGTTCCCCACTATCATGACTACTGCATGGTATATGCAACACGTAATATGATCGACCCGTGGGCAGGGGACATCCCAACTTATGATAGTACCCATATATGCCCAACGTTCCTTAATTGTTTTCTCTTCAAAATCAATGGGATAATGTTCGTTATTTTTTCATCATCTTTGACATACTTGTCTAGTGTTACACTGAAAACTTAAACTAGTCAGACACAGGCTGGACTAACTTTAAACTAGTCGAGCAGGCAAGTCAAGCCTGCTGGATAGGTTATGGCTGACTTGACTAGCTTAAGGTTAGTCCGGCTCAGCCTGACTAGCTTGATTTGTTCTGCTGAACTAGTTTCTGGCTGGATTAGCTATGTTAGTCAAGCTGGCTTGACTAGCTTTAGGTTAGTCAAGCTGGCTGGACTAGCTTTAGGTTATAGTCAAGGCACTGAGATAAAATATCAATGGTGGCATGCAGATAAGACATACGTCATCGCTGGTCCGGTTTTGCTAGCCAATCCAGACGTAATTTGCCGTAGTTATTTCATTGTGTGGCCATATTGTGTACATCACAGTGTTTGCCAACATCTGTAGACTATTTTATGCTATATTCTGTTTGGAATGACGACTCGGAGTAGGAAAAAAACTAACTGTAAAGAACGACAGTAGCGCGGGCATTTCGAACGCTAACGGGTCAGTCCACTACAGCTAACACTGTAGCCAGCAGCCCCGGCAACAACATGGTCAATACGAGTGCTATTGAACAGACAGCAGAGCAATCACCCGTGGCGAAACCAAGTACTGCTACGCAACGTGAACAATTTGAGTCAGGCGGGATCTACTATGTGGTTTGAGCTGGACTAACCTTACGTTAGTCGAGCAAAGCCTAACCTTACGTTAGTCAAGATTGACACCATCTGGACTAAACTTAAAGCTAGTCCAGCTTAGGACGGACTAACATCAAGCTAGTCGATCGACTAACTTATGCTGGACTTGGCTAAAGCTAGTCAAGATGAGCACCGTCTGGACTAGCTTTAAGTTAGTCAGGCTGACCAATTTAGGTTTTCAGTGTTGAGCATCTCCTTTTCGAAAGGTCTGTCGTTGATTATAGCGAGTGCGAGTAGTGGATCGAGTTAGTGTACTATTATAATAAGTTACAATTGCCTGTTCAATATATTCCACAGGTTTCCTCTGTTTTGGGATTTACCTGGATACTGATGTTTATAGCCGGTCTGGTTAACAACGAGATCATATGGTGGATTGCGACTACTGTTAATTCACTTCAAGGTGCTCACATATTCTTCGCTTTCGGAATGAACGAAAGAATGCGTCATATGTGGAGACAGACGTTCGCAAAATATAAGTGATTGATAAGTCAAGGAGATGGTCACGTAATCAAGGAGATGGTCACGTACACCGGCGTTTTCGATAATTAGTAAACAAACTCGGACATGTCAACACACGTTTAGTTTGTTTCATCATTCTTTATTCAATCATTAAAAAATACAGTAAAATTGATAAAAAGAACGTACATAAAACCCAGGACACGATGTTGGCCCGTCAATGACCAGCAATGACCGACCAACATACAGGCAGGGAAAGACAGGACAGGACAAGACAATACAAACATCATCATTATAAATAATTTTAGATTTGAATCAGGTATATGGCGGAGACCCGAAGCCATTGCGCACTGCGTGAAGGTTCTTGGGTCATACTTTTAGACATGGGGCTGTGTCCCATTGGGGCTCGTTTCGAGCATTCCAGATCGTGTAACTGCACAGCAATGAGATTTTACTAATCTCTTTAATGACAGGATTGGACAGTTTTGACCCGACAAACCTAAACGCAGTACGCAGTCTCTTCAGATTCTCATCAGTGACAAGACCCCGAAAGCTTTTTTTCGGAGATTGTTTTTCACAGTTTTTGCTCTTTGCAAGGCTGACGAGTCGTGTTGAACATACTTTGATTTGGTTTTCTTTTCATCAGCTAGAAACTCGTCGTTGCTTGACAAAAAGTCGATAACGATTGAATTGAAGTTATCAGCCGCTACTGATGGTGTTATATGTTTGGATGACAAATCAAAATGCATTGGTCCAAGTAATCTGTTTAAATCGTTATTATAAGTGTTCCAAGCATCTCGTGTGAGATCAGGCATGACGAATCGTGAATCCACTACTCGGCTTTGTATTGGCACAATAATAATGGTAAATACTATAGTCACCAACGTACCGATTGACTGTAGGTGCGATGCTGTTGTAGAATACATAATGGCGGTCCGTATACTTTAGGTTCAGTCCAAACAGATCACTTTGCCAAAATTGCGGTCTTCTGAGATAGATAAAGTGATGTCACTGATGACCAGTATATTCCTGGTTTGTTAAATAATAACATGAGATGAACGAAAAGCAAAACGAGACGTCTGGTCAGCTCCCAAGCAAAATTTGCTTCAGAGGAAATCACGGGAGCAGCGAGCGAGCTCACTGACTGACCAAAAAAGAATTTGATTGGCATATCAAGACACAGAGATACAATACATCAGATCAAATATACAAATTAAAAAAAATTACAATAAATAACACAACATATTAATAAATGCCAAGGATATCCCAAGAAAGCTCTAAAAAGGGCTTATTTCCATTGGGGTCCTTCAAATATTAAAATAGCACATTATAAAAACATCATATATATTTGCACACAAAATAATATTGCACTTTTTATGAAACAACTGCATATAAAAAAATGGATGAAAAATCAAGATAGAAAGTGACTCTTTACTGCCTTTTTGAACTGCCCGTGGGTTTTGGATGTTTTAACCTGAGTTGGTAGCAAATTCCATTCCCGAATACCAGTAAAGAAAAATGTATTGCACTGCTGACCTTTAGCTTTGGGAACCAGACACTTTGTTGCACTGCCCCTGGTATTGTATTTGTGGGTTTTGGATAATTTGGTAAAATGAGAATTTAGGTACTCAGGTGCTATTTCATTATAGATTTTAAAAACATGATTGAGTTTAAGTTGTTTAACTCTGTCTTCAACTTCAGCATTCCCAGCTTCTTAAATTCTACATCACCAATGTGGGACCTGGGCTCCAGCTTCAAAATAAAGCGAATCAACTTATTTTGCACCACTTGCAGCTTATTTTTCAACTTTACAGAAAGTGAAGAAAACCATGAAGAGCAACAATAATCAAAATGACATTGTATAAGGGCAGTGCAAAGGGTCTTACGAGATCTTTCATTCAAAAAATGACCTTGTCTGTATAAGAAACTTAATCTACCACAATATTTTTTGACAACTGATTTTGCAACAGTTTCCACTGAGATTTTCATGCGAGAGTAATCCCAAGGTATTTGACAGAGTTGGTAGGATTTATAATTTTTCAGTCACAAGAAACTTCAAACTTGTCCACCCTGCTCAGTCTAGGTTTAGATCCAAAAAGAATAGACTCTGTTTTTCCAAGGTGTAAGGACAATTTGTTGTCGATCAGCCATTGTCTACACGACTCAAGTTCTCTACTTAAAGTGTCTGAAATTACTTTTGGGTCTTTATCTGATGTGAAAAGGGCACTATGGTCAGCATATAACAAAATATTACAGTTAACACTTGATGACATATCGTTAACATAACACAAGAAGAGCAGCGGCCCTAAAATACTACCCTGTGGAACGCCCCATGATATATTCATGGGTTTGGATTCAACCTGATTTACATTAACAATCTGTTTTCTGTCAGATAAGTATGATTTGAACCATTTAACAGAGTCAATGTGAATACCCATAGCTTGCAATTTGTTACAAAGTATATCATGGTCTACTGTATCGAATGCCTTCTGTAAATCTAAGAGCACCATACCTGTGTATTTACCAGCAGCCATCTGGGATCTAATATAATCGGTGAGGTAAATAAGGCATGTATCAGTAGAGTATGAGCCTCTGAAACCAGATTGCAGGCTATAAATCAAATTATTATCAGAGAGGTACATTTCAAGTTGGTTATACACTGCTTTTTCAAGAATTTTTGAGACAATGGACAATATGCTAACCGGTCTATAATTGCCAACGTCGGATCTACTGTTCTTCTTGAATAAAGGCCTTACTCTAGCAAATTTCATGTCAGTGGGAATGGTGTTGCTGGTGATAGACAAGTTAACGATGAAAGCCATGTGATTTTTATTTACCGCTGCACCGTCTTTTAAGAATTTGCGATGGAGCATTTTTAGAAGAAAAAAAATATGTACAAATAATTACTCTTAATATTGCCCACTATAATAGGGTCTACGAGGGGCATTCAATAAATACCTGCAACCATTGAAAATCTCTGAAGCGTGACATGTGTCAAGAAAATAAACTTATGGCACTTAAACTGTAAGCCTTACCCCTTTCTCACGGAAAAATTCAAACATGTGGGTCATTTTTATCATGTAATTTCAGTACTATAAACATCATGGTCTCTGGGCACTGAAAATTGACATGAATCAGCATTATAAATCAAGCGCCAATATTAACACTGTTAACGCATATAAACACTGCACAAAAAAATAGTAACCACCTTTTTCGAGACACACTGTGTTTAATTCCCAAGACCTGTAATAAATTCGAAATATGGGAAAACCGGATTCTTTTTCCCTGCGAATGTTGACACCTCATTTGTCAAAATATCACCAATATTGATGAAGCAGTGGCCATTTGAATAACAAATGATGCTCTTTCCAATGTTGCACTTAATGCATGCCATAAACTTGTCTTTCAAATTTCCCGCCATTGTAACATTTAATTCCCTAACCAGTGCCCTGATATCACGGTATTCACAGTGCTGAAATGTAATGATATAAATGACCTACGTGTTCTAGATTTTCTGTGAGAAAAGAGTAAGACTTATAGTTTAAGTATCATAAGTTTGTTTTACTGACACGTGTCACGGTTCAGAGATTTTCAATGGTTGCAGGTATTTATTGAATGCCCCTCGTAATTGCATGTATATTTCATGTTTGGGACAACGAGAAGTACTATAGCAGTCTTTATTTCGCACATTAAACAGTTACGTCATTAAGGTGTCAGATAAATAATTACCATGTGGAAAAGTTGTGGTAGGAAAGCACAACTCATGGCATTTCATACTATAATTTGTAAACTACTTGTACAGGGTGACCCAAAAAAATGTTAACACTCCGGGCACATAAGATATCTTAAAAGGACAGGAACACACGGATCTAATCTTGATGTATTATGATAGCTGAGTAAATAAGCTTTCATTTGCATTTTATTGCGTTCCAATTGGTTATTTAGAACGGGAGATATGCTTCAGCAAACATGAGGAAGCAAAATCGGCTTGGTCCAATTTCAGTGCAATATTAGTTAATTTATTTAATTGGATGGACCATTTCAACAAAGAACATGAAGACTGCTTTACTGACAGCTACCCATTGCACATGGAAAAAGAGTATAGAACTTGAACTCATGACAAAATAAATATTATTTATGTGGAATATATTTATTTATGTCTTTTAAGCTTGAAAAGAATCGAAAGAATGCATCGAAAAGAACAAAGAAGAGATTAACTGATTTGTGTGTGTGACTTAATCATGTTGCTTCTTGCTTTGTGCATTTTAAAAGCTTTACTTTCATACTGAGAGGATTTGACCAAGCCGATTTTGCTTCCTCATGTTTGCTGAAGCATATCTCCCGTTCTAAATAACCAATTGGAACGCAATAAAATGCAAATGAAAGCTTATTTATTAGACCCGTGTGTTTCTGTCCTTTTAAGATATCTTATGTGCCCGGAGTGTTAACATTTTTTTGGGTCACCCTGTACATGTACAAATTTGTCTTCTATTTGACTATTTGGGTAACATCACCCCCACACACAAACCTTCTAGCGACGGCCCTGCCCCCGACTGGCAGTAGTTTCCCTCGACTGGCAGTAATTTCATTTGCGCACGCTACTGTTGGGGCGCGGGGCACAAAGGGCGTTTTAAGGGTTTTTTAGGGATTTTTTCTGTGCGCCCCCCCCCTCCCCCCTTAGCTACGCCACTGTAGACAGTCAGAGTCAGCATTGCCGCTACGCATTTTCTAACCCGCACACAGCGACCCGGAAGCACTCACCCGTAGTGATACGACTTCGAAGTCAGAGTTGACCTCAAAACAGCACGATGTAACTCGTTTTATGATTATAATCACACAATTCAATCACATTTGCCATGAAATTATAAAATAAACAGGCATGTGATGCAACTAATAATAATATATATCTTATATCTGTGAACTTCATGACATGTTGAAATTATTGCCATCGCAAAGACCCAAGTTTGAGAAAAACTTGACAAAACCCAAGCCAAATTCACTGTAAATGATTCCATTTTGAAGAATTGGGCATCAAGCTTTTCCATGGTATCCTAAAATTCATAGTCATTTGTAACTTGAAACATGCTTAGAATATTATGACAGTTTTTAGCCCGGTCAAGCGAACGATTACAATCTAGCTACCCGAATCTGGACCAGAGGTGAAAAAACATCACGCAGTTTTGATAAATTCATTTCGCAACGTCCATTGGTTGTTACTGATCACATGGGTCGCGCTTTCAAACAGGGTCGTACGTTATCGGTACAAGTTTAATATTTAGATTTAGTACTGTGGTTTGTATATTTCTGTACTAATCACAGTGGTACTAATCAAGCATTGCTCCATAATAATTACATTACTTATAACAGTAATTATTTACATTCATTTAATAATATCAATTGAAAAGAAAATGGACGCATGCAATTTTCAACAGATTATATTTCTGAATAATAGTAACTAAAGGTCCTTGCATGAAATTTTCCATCAATTTCAAAAAGAAAATATATATTATTTAAATTGTGTATGTCCTAACTAAGTGTTTGTTGATAGAAAATAAATAAATCAAAAGAAAAATACTTTTTTTTGCAGAGAGTGTGAACATTAAGGGGGAGGGGGCGGTTAGGGATCACGAACCCCGTGACCACCCACTTCCACCTCGTTTTCCCTGGCACCAGATTAGTCTGAGCGATGAATTAAGTGTCATTTTCCACTAATGTTGGCACTAACAACCCATTGAAATGGTTCTTGTGAAGTTTTTGGATCATCATAACCTCTAAATCCAAGATGGCTTTTCTTAAAAAGTGCCAATTTGTAATATATCTGACACTAGATGAGCTAGAAGGGAGAATTACAACCGGACTGAAATGGTTTGTGTAGAGTTTCAGTATCAACCTGACCTGACCGTCTTCAAAAAGTTTCACATTTTGATTTTAAGATATTCATACTTAGTATTACATGACGAGTACTATTGTGTTCATCAAAACCAGTGATTGAGGTGAATGATTGGAAAAATACTCACCAACTAACATTTACAGGACAAAAAACTACTGAAAAAAGTAACTGGCAATACTGTTGGTAAGTAATTTTCTAAATATTCACCTCAATCACTGGTTTTGATTAACAAATTGTTACTCCTTACATTAACAAACCTGATGAACTTATATAACAATCTTAATATTACATGTTTGCTTAAGGTATTACAATCACAATCCATGTTAATAGTGCTGTTATCGATATGGAATATATTATTAGTATCGATATCCATACGATTCCGATAAATCGTTAAACAGCATAACATAAGAAATAATAATATATACTGTTTGCTTGATTTGAATCCATGTCTTTCATTTGAAAATGTCTCGACTAACATACTAATTCAAGCCTCATCACTAGACGATTCACTGGATGAGCCACAGCTGTCACAATCACTGTCGTGACCTTCCGAACTGCTATCACCACTGTTATCTTCTGCATGCGGGTCTGATTGGAGGGATATGGATGGGGTGAAGGCTTCCTGGAACGGATGGCAGGCATAGGCCATTTACGAGATGCCATTCATGACCGATCGATGAAGGGTGGCTTTGGAGCTTTGTATTGCTTTTGAAAGATAGTTTGTACGATTTAAGATAGTTTGATTTAAGATAGTTTGCCATTCATGACCGATCGATGAAGGGTGGCTTTGGAGCTTGTATTGCTTTTAAAAGATAGTTTGTACGATTTAAGATAGTTTGTACGATCCAAGTGTGGACGGAGACTGTCCAAGTCAAGCACAAGTGGGATTGTTGTTGTTTTCTGAGCTCTCTACTTCGCTGTTCTCCACTTCGCTGTTCTCCACTTCGCTGTTCTCCACTTCGCTGTTCTCCACTTCGCTGTTCTCCACTTCACTGCGATCGCTGCGATCAACTTCGCTGCGATCAACTTCGCTGCGATCAACTTCGCTGCGATCAACTTCTGCCAGGATCTTGTTCTTAGTATCGCAATAGACATATCGAACGACAAATGTTCCAAATCATCGATGGTCTCTTGTGTCACTGGGAGTTGTTGTCAAAACTAGTCAGAACATGTAGCGGTATGATGGATGCATTGCACAAACATTGGGCACGGATTAGCTGACGTTTGCGTTTCACACACAGGAGCCGTGACGTCCTCTGAGCAACGAATGCCGCTTGTACATAGTTGTCGGTGTCCTTAGTCTAGAACGACAGGCGCCGTGTAGCCTTCCGACCGGAGCGCACTGTTATTGTCGAGCACGGCTGTGTCTGCCTCTGCCAGCATGGAAGCATGACATATCTGGCACAAGCCTGCCTGTATATATAGGGGAGTCTTTGCAGGCTACCCACTACGTAGTAGATGATTACAATAATAGCTGTCTCTGCGGTTTACTGGAAGGGCGTTTGTAGAAATGCCTGAAGGCGGACTTTGTTCTCAGGTTTACCCAGGATAGCATGGAAACTAATCTTGTGACTTCATGAATACATTGCCTATTGGCAGATTCTTTTGGCGCAGTATTCGCTCATTGTCTTTGCAGTAGCGTGCGCAAAGGGGGCGGGCCCGCCCCCTATTGAAATATTCGGGGAAAACTACTGTCAGTCGGGGGACACTACTGTCAGTCGGGGACTTGGCCGTCGCTAGAGTGTTTGTGTGTGGTGGGATGTGTAATCCAAATAGTCAAATAGTCGGCAAATTTGTACATGTAGTCTACAAATGTATGCAGCAGTCGGCAAAATAACGGAAAATGTTATAGAGAAAACTGATGAAAACTGTCAGGATCGGCTATTATTTGTTGACTGTGCTGTTTTGACTGCGATTTAGTGACTGCGATTTTTTTTTTGACCGTGCGATTTTTTTTTCTTAACACAAGAACTTTGAAAAGTCGCGTCTTAGGCTCTAAGTTCTACCCAACAATTGTTCAATCCAACACCATTGACCGAATGCTGGAGGGAACTTGAGTATGGCCAAGGCAGTCTTGCCACATGACCTGATGATTTTGCACACGTGGTGACTTTCAGCCACATTTGGGCTAGTTTTAAAACTAAAATCTGCTTCAGCAATAATATTGTGATTCTTTTTCGAATTTTGAACTTTTGATTTTACAAAATGTGAATTAGCACTCGTTTTTATGACAAATTGAAGTTAAAAGTTCATTACGTTCCATCGTCCAGTATAGTTTGCGCCAATTTTCAGATATTATCTGACCATGGTCTGACAGGGGCTGACATATTGAATTGGCTATCATGCTAGTATTTGTGTGTGAACATGGTGTGAATGGGGGTGATTCACCCTGGACCAACTGTCTAGAAAAGGCACTCCTGTAACCACAATGCAACACTCCTGCTATTGACATAGTATGTCGGTCTTTAGAGTCTTTAGCCCCATTGGGCTACATTTTAAACTAAAATCTGCTATATAATTGTTTTTTAAATTTTTAAATTGAACTTTATATTTGACAAAATCTGACATTACACTAGTTTTTAACAAATTCAAGTTCAAATATTGAGTTTCTTAACGCAAGAACATTGAAAAGACGCGTATTGGGCTAAAAAATTAAACCCAAGAATTGTTCAACTGAACCCATTGACCGCACGCTGGGAAGACCCTGAGACAGGCTGTCTACAATCATAGCCACACGAATTGACACACGCGGTGACTTTCAGCCACATTGGGCTCGGTTTTAAAACTAAAGTCTGATCCTGGGATAATATATTGTGACTTTTTTATCGAATTTTGAACTATTGACTTTAACCATTATTTAACTAAATTTGAAATAGTACTTATTCCAATGACAAATTAAAGTTAAAGTGTGAATTTCTCAACACAACAACTTTCAAAAGTAATACTTTGGGCTTCTTTCCACCAAGAAAAGTATCTAATTTAATTGAATCTAAATAAACTTGTGTATGAGTACACTTTGAACATTTTCTGTCAGAATACTTTTTGCTAATTTCGTTAATATCCTATGGAATTGACTCGTTCGATCAGCAAACAATATGAACATTATTCATTTATGAACATTATCACAAGAAAAAGCATGCAGAATAATCCTTGGCCGTAATTATACTTCTTACGAGGATGCTTTAAACATTTGCAAATTTGACACCCTCTCTGGTAGACGTGAAGGGCACTGTCTTAGGTTTGCCGAAGGGCTTTCCAAATCAAATCGCACCAGTTCCCTAATACCGCCTACCAGAGGGGAGTGCCATGGTCGTATTTTACGCAATAATAGTGAGATTTCTCAGCTGCCAGCCAGGACTAATAGGTTCAAAAACAGTCCTGTGCCGTATTTTGTGCAGCTTTTAAATAAATAGGCCCAGGATTTTTCTGCACCCACTTCTATTTTTATAATGGTATTTGCTATGTACATAATGCAATTTTAAAAATATCTATAATGTGCAATATTCTCTTCTATATTAATTAATCACATAATTACCATGCCTTGTTCTTCGGCGTTTTTCAATGTTTTATACCATATCATATTGTTGATGTTTTGATCTATAATGTGCAATATTCTCTTTTATATTAATAAAGTTCCTTGTCTTGTTTTTCAATGTTTTTATCATGTAAATTTCATGCAATTTGGCCTTAGGACCACGACTGTGAAATGTTAATAAAATAAAATCAAATAAAATCAAGAAAAACAGACACAACTGTAATAATTACGTTTCTAAAGTCCCCACTAATACCATGCTAGTACCAAATTCTTGCACTATGGACAAAACCAGGATACCACCCCTGGCGCGGCGAGGCCTGGAGCGGTGCTTGGCCAGCGATCTAAATCGGTCAATCGCGGATTGGTGAAAGGGTCTCTATTCTATGTGACATCCGGTGGACAGCCGCTAACAACAGCTGAACTCGAAAGCAGGTTAAAGAACATTATCAAGCAAATTGACACCTCTATAGTTGAACATTCCATCCCTGATGAAGCTTCTAAATTAGACAAGCTTCAGAAGCGTGATCAGCTACGTCAAAAATTGCTATCAAAACTGAACACAACGCATCGCGAAAGAGGAAATGTCCTTTTCCTGAGCCCGTTTCAATTGAGGGCGCTCTAAAACGACGGGTGTACGTAACCAAGGTAACGCACACCCGTCAATATGCGCAATTATTGAATTTTCCCCTTTTACACCCAGTTATCTGCATAAAAAGTAACTATCCATCGAGTTGAGGGCAGCATAAGGTATCAGAACTCCTTGCGACATCCAGTTAGATTATTTAATTTAACCTTTTACCGCAACATCACACGACACAAGCTTTAATTATGTCTTTTTTGACCGGTTTGCTGCGATGAGACCACCATTTTCTAGACGAAATTACACCATTTTAAAGAATTTTTAGTGTAAGAGTGATAATTTTTACATTAAATATAAGCCCCGTAGTATTTAGAAATGATGCCTTTGTAACGGTTATCTCTTTGATAAGAGAGTTATTTCGTTGTTGAAAATCGGCAGAATCGGCTATTTATGAATTTTTAAAATTACTGTGACGTGAGGCCGTTCCCTTGCTAACGCAGTCCCGTTCTCAAGCCCGCCCTCTATTGAAAATTGTTTTTTGTTCGCATTCCGGCGGGCGACGGACTTCCGTCACTTAATGAATCGCCTTGTAAAAAATGACGGCAGTGCGTCACTAAATAGAGCGCCCTCAATTGAAACGGGCCCCCGTTCTACAGCTGACTGGTTACATTTTATACTAGATAACTAGTTTGTTAGCCCTGTAATCAAGATTTATTTCACTGATGCTTGATACGGCCGTGTTTGCCGGTGAGACTGAGACAGACACGCAACGTCAGAGCGATGTTTAGCTTACAATCGCTATGACATACATTGTACGTCCTCGCTCGTCACTTGTGTCATTTGGGGTCCATGATGAAGCTTACAAAATTTCACCGAGTCTGCGCTCGCTGCTGTCCAGTTACCACCAGTCAGTATCTGTAGGGCAGGCTAGCCGCCGCGCTGGTGGTACAAACACACGCCAGTTATTCAAATCATGCAGACCAAATTTGCCGTTCATCATTGACATTTTACAACGATATAAAAATGGTGTTTTGTTGTGTTTTCAATGTAGTATTTATTGTTGAAAGTACAGCCGCGAGTAGTCGTGTCGCGTGTATCCATGTTCAGGGCCCCACTCGCAAACATCTGCCTCTTGTTACCATGCACAACGTCACACAAAACGCTCCACCCCCAGGTCATTGATGCGCGTACAAGTACATTTTGGTGGTCTTGGCAATATATCAATAACCTGCGCTGTGCGTTCGCGTTTCCATGTAACGATCAATTTGAGTGGAAGCGCGGTGGTACGCACATTTTCAAAAGTTATGAATGTGTGATTAATAAACCCCCCCCAAAAAAGACAAATTTCAATTGCCAAATTTGCATAATAGAAATATGAATATTTAATTAGCTATAATTAGCTAATTTGCATAATTGGGCCCTTTTTGTGTTTTTTTTCTTCATTAAATGAACAACTTTACAAACTATTAATGTATACCAAACTACATTCACACACCATGTACGGTTTTCGTTTGATGAGATATGCGCATATTAATTAGCTGGACTTGGTTATTTTCTTGAGATTTTTCCATCTGCAGATTGGGCAAAATACCAAAACCACCATTTTTTAATAATTTACTGTGCCAAGTTGAACAAATATTTCTATGATGTTTTTTCTGTAAATTGGTCATAAAGAATAGTTTTGTAATTTCCAATATTTAATGTCTTATTTGCATGTCATATAAATGGTGAAAAAAGCATGAAAATATTCGAAAATTCGCATTTTTCAGGTTTTTCACCATTTAGGGCAGAATTTGAGCCGATTTCCGGATATCTGAAAATTAGCATAAAATCAGAATGCATTGACCAATTTCAATTCTTTTTATTTGTTTTTCAAAGCTAATAATAAGATCTATCATATGAAACCATCAAATATCATGTGTGTTGTGTAGATATTTTTGAGGTGCTATACCTACTAGTAGCCCGGCTAGAAAATACATAGGCGTGGTGCAATAAATCAAGTAAATCAGCCAAAGAAAGTCATGATGTATTACCCCGGATACCAAGGCATATCCGTGGTCAGAGAAATCTCAGAATATAAAGGGGACGAAACCGTAATGTTGAATATCTTAACACAACAACTTTCACAAGTAAGACTTTGGGCTTCTAGTTCCACCCAAATAATTATCCAATTTTAATTGAATCTGACTAAAGCGGTGTATGGGTACATTTTAACCCTTTTTTCAGTTACTTTTAGCTAACTTCGTTAATATCCAATGGATTTCACTCGTTCGACCAGCAAACAATATGAACATTATTCATTTATGAACATTAAGACACGAACATCAACAACAACTGTAACAATTATGTTTCTATTAAAAGACCTCCACTAGTACCAAGTCCTTCCTACCATGGGCCAAACCGGGATACCACCCCTGGCGCTGCATGGCGTTGGGCAGTGCTTGGCCAGCGATCATAGTAGCCGCGCTCGGAAATACACAGGCGTGGCGCAATACATCAAATAAATTGGCTAAAGAAAGTCAAGATATATTACCCCCGATAAAGCTTGGAATCGGGGATAAGAGGTAGGCTGGAAATATACAGGCAATGGAACCGTAATGATGAGGCCCATAATAGATGTGTATACCTCAGGCTCTGGAATGAACATCATAGTGAATTTCTGCTGAAGCTTTCTTTTCCGAGTCTTATGCATGGTGTCATTTGCATCAAAGATGGAGAGATTCAGCTGTAACACGATATTGCAGTATATCTTCAAGTTTGAGGGCACCACTCGTTTCCACCAGACCGAGAACCGAGGCCAAGGCTGTACGCCCCATTTCATCCGTCTTTCTCTTCAGGTTCCTCAATTCTTGAGTTGTAAAGTTCTTCCGCTTGCTACCATGGCTACGGGGAACTTGGTCGTTGAGGGACTTGGTCTTGGAATATACTCTCTCATTCAAGAACTCCGTCACTTTGTTTGTGCCATCCTCCTTTGCCGATTTCAAGTCAGCAACGAGAAGGTCCGAGGCTGGAATTCGTGACTGTAGAGAACGAAGTGTCTGGTTCGTATGGTCAAGGGGATCCCATTTTGTCCAGTTTCTTGTTATCAGAGCATGGGTATTTTGAGTCGAAACCTCGACCGTTTCCATGAAGGACACCCAGTATTCTGCTTGAGGGGCACCCTGAAAGTTCATAAATAGAGTGTCAACAAAGTTATTCAGCTCAGTATAATTATTCTCTAGCTCTGCATGGGCATCTGCAATTTCCGGTGCATTGATCGAATGTCTAAGCTTGGCAAGGGCGGCCTTCACTTCTTCACTTTACCAGCTTTTGTCTACGGCATGGGGAATCAGGATCTCGTAAAATAACCACAGGCTGCGTACACCACGCATGTAATGTCCCGTCTGCGATGACACCTACTACCACCAACACATCTGAGATGCCAGATCCCTCATAGCGGGTATGTACGACATTTGGATGTGGAAGGATGATCACCAACAATTATTGAGAAAGGCATCTTTTTTTCTTCGATTGATTTTGCAAGTCTAAACATCACACTAAAGAGAATCGTCTTACTTGGTGGAATGGGGTAGGTCATATGGTATATAATTCGACTCTTAATTCTCGTTTGATGTTGACATACTGTCGTGAAATCATGAAAAACCAGGGCACAGTCTGTTTTTCTGGCTTTGTTCTTGTTCGGTCATCTTGGGCTATGAATGGATTACACCAAGAGTTCTTTGCGCAGATGTTTCATGAGGAGCTGCTTCCTGATAGGTGGTTCCCAGCGGTTCATTGTCTTGGATGGATTGACGTTCTGCATTTCACTTACAATATCTTTGAGAGTTGTCGAGAGAGATGTTGCTTAAAATGGCATCTGGGATTTGTCGATCGTTATCATTCGCGGAAGGAAGTACTACATCTAATGACTCTGGCTCCACAAAAATGACATAAGTGTGATGTGACTGACCAGCGCCTGTCAATGTGTCGCTCTTGAAGTCATCATTGTCAACTACAGCGGTGGCAGGTTTACCCTTAGCTAGTTCGAAGGGACAATCAGATGAGCGCTTGATATCATTGACCGCCCAGAAATCACGTAGCATAAGAACATTATTGTAACTGATGCCTAGATCATTATCATGAAGTGTATCGGCTATCTCGGTTTCCCAGTCATCTGGTCATGCAGCTTGTGAGGATAGATGCTATTTGGACAGTGACGTCACTTTACACGCGCAGCATCTACGCCGGCGTATGTATCAGTCGTCTTTCTACGCGTATGTGACACTCCAGCGCCTCGAGTAGGCGCGCAAGTATATGTGCTGCTATCTGTAAAGGACGCAGCTACGTCACTCTCTCGTGATAGATAAATAGACTATGAAGGCTATCGACCGGATGGGTGGACTTTATCAATCACACACAATCTTGGGTTTTTCCACCAATTGATCAGCTTCAACAGGAGCTCACTCATATTTTTTTTCGCTCTCTAACTCATTGATGCAGAAACTTGGTGGTATATTCTGATCAAAACATCCGTAAAACTTTTGACCAATGCAATCAATGTGCTTATCAGTATTGTACAGAGAGCATAGCATAATATTGCCCTCTCAATCAAGTTTGATAGTATGGCTACTCACGAGGACTTTATTAACATTAAGTTCAAATATAATGTATGCATTTAAAATGGGAATAAAACAAAAGCACAATATTACAACAGTTAACATTATTTAAACAAGGAAATAATCTATATTTTGCCAAAACGGCAGCTATTTTGGAAGTCTTTGTTTTAGGGTATCCCTGAGTGTTTAGGGTTATCTAAACTAGTCTGATTGAGTGTATAAACCCCCTAAACTAGGGATTTTACTCCACATTTAGCTATAGTGTCGCAACATATATAATTATAGCCCCTTAGGTTACCTATCTGCCACTAAAATCTAACTCGAATGGAGGTCATTTTGAATTTATAGAGGTCCGATGATCCTGAAACTCAGAAATTTAATTGAGTTACTACAAGGAGACACCCTGGCTCCATATCTCTTTGTCATTGTTCTTGACTATGCCCTAAGAGAGGCCATAGATGATACCCCCATGTGCAAACATTTATTAATGATTCCTGGCATGCGTAGTGTATTGGAATACCTTCAGAAGGAACCATTCCAGTTTAAAATAGTTATTTTTGTGATGACGGATTATGTTTTTGGCATATATTTATCTTTTTAAGAGTAATTTCCGTACTAAAGGAAGATTAAGCTTTAATTTCATACCAAAAACATTGATGCCCGACTTCATTTTTGATGAAAGAAACGAGTCTCATTTCCAGCGATTTTTGGTCAGAAAACGATAATAATTTACCATGTTTACCGTGAAGATGTATAATACTGTAATATGTATATATAATTAAGGCAATTATACAATAAAAGTGAAAATATATCTGTGCATTTTTACCCTAATCCTAATCCTAACCCCCCCCCCCCCCCCCCCCACCCCCGATCCCCTCCGTTTGACACCCCACCGGTAAATAAACCATGCTGGTTACGCCGCTCTTGAGTACTGATTCAGTTGATCAGCCGTCGTAGTACAGTACCCCCACCCCAACTCAACACAAAAGTTGATAAGGTCGTGTTTTTTATACTGGGTACCCAAAAAAGGTGGATCTGTTACATTTGCACTACATATTATTACTTTGCATGCATATATTTTGGCTATTCTTTTTCACACATACTCAAATTTGGTCTTATTTTGATGAGAAAGTATTTGGCCTTTATTTTAAAAAGAAAAATATAAACTACCATGGTTCTGTTAATAACAATAGTTCGTTAAACCTAATTAGTCAGGGGTGGAAGAGTATGCGGAGGAGGAGTATGCGGAGGAGGAGGAGTGCATAGTTGAACAAGTATGGTGCAATATACATTGGGCAAACATAAATGCACTGGTTTCACTCTTGGTACCATTCTATATTGAAAACATAACATTATTGAAACATATTTGAATTAAAAATATAATTAGTTAATTAAGGAATCATTAATTAGCATTAAGAAGCTCAAAAAATTGTTAAGAAACGTAAGTTGGTCGCAGTTTGCGAATGTATGCAAACATTTGCCTGCACCAAACTGTCCATTTTAAAAGTACCGAAAGGTTGAGGTACCCTTTTGAATAACTAAATTTAACTATTTAATTAAAAATTAAAAGAAGATATGTAATTAACCTCATGTATTCTGTATTGTCTGGATGTTAATTAGCACATTTTGTTAAATGCGTTTGTGTGGTGTTATTACTTGTTTTTAACTGTGTTACCAAATAAGTAAAAAACTGCTGGTTTTCATCAAGCTTGTAAACTCAGGAGAATTATTTAATTCTTAGGAATGCAACTGACCTGACCTAGTATAGGATGACCAGCATAAGCAGTTTGCCAATCAACATTGGATCACCCTATATGTTGAATACAACTTAAAAAGAAAACATTTTATAATTCAATCTTAAATCAGACTCTTGAAATTTGAATACTGGGTTAAATTAACCTAATTTGTTCATTTGAATGTGCTTTGCACATCATGAAGGTGCAAGAAGGATGAACGCAATTAATTGTATGCCACTAAACATGTGCCATTGGGAAAATTTGAGTCACCCTGTAGTTAAAGGGCCCCTTTTTATTGAACATTATTTGAAACTCATACCACTTTAAGCATTTGCCACTTCAAATTGGAATGTAAAATCATGTTTCAGATGCAAATTTAAATTAATTCAATTTAATGATTTGTGGATAATCATGTATACCTAAATTAATGTTTTAAACACCCTATATGTTTAAAATTAACACCTTTACATAAGAAAAGGGTGACTTTCAAAATCAATCAATGTTCATGTACATGTAATTGATGCATTTTTATTTGAAATCTACTTGAATTTTGTTAAAATACTAGTCTTTGTATGTATGTAGTAATAGAAGTATTTTTCCGGAACTAAATAAACAAATTTTTAGACACCCTGTATGTAGAATTTCAGATTCATAATGAAATTTAATTTGCATATGTCTGGATGGGTATTTTATTAAACTACTTTAAATCTGTACTGAACTTTTCTCTCATCACTTCATATACATAGTGGAAGTAATTATTGAAACCCTTCTTTTTTAGAAGATTTTGCTTGTTACACCCTGTACAATTTCCTGCCACACTGTATAATCAACTTGATTATATGCTATTTGCATCCGTTACAGTATATGCTTTCAGAATATGTATACTTTTACCAACTTTAAATGTAAACTTTTTCAGATATAATGCATTAACTGAAAAAGGAACCTAATTTATGGAAAAAGGGACATGTAACACACATTGTACCCAGTATTAAACCATAACCATGCGTGTAACCATAACCATGCGTGTTCTAAATATCAAGGAAAAGGGTATATTTTCGAGTGTAATCAAGGACCTCAAAATCATAAAAATATGGTGCATTTTAGAAATCAGTTTCTCGCGAAATTCGGGAAAAGGGGTATTTACGAAATCTGAAAAATATTTATGTTTTGGAATCCTTCCTACTCCACCCCGTATGATTTGAATTATTTGATCAGAACACAACCCAAATCCACCATTTGGCATGTTTGGGGTACACCAGTTATATCACAGGACCATACACTCCTGGTATTAATGTTTAATAATTTGTATGTATGTATGAAATGTCACTGTCATTGAAAAAGGGTGTTTAAAATTCTATTGAAAACCAAAAATAGGGGGTATTTTTCAACTCCATTTTTTCATCGATTTTTTTGTTGGGAAAAATGTTAAAATTGATGAAAAATCCTTCCAAATGGTACTTTGAAAGATTAAGAACACGCATGGTTACCAAATGTTGTGTAGAGCTAATTGGGGGCAGAGATAATACAAATTGGCATTTTTCAAGATGGCGGCCAGCGGTTATCTTAGAATTAGATATATTGGGTTTCGAGTCTCAATGAGCGTTGCAATACAGTCCTCTCACAACCGTCTTGCGTAACGTGCTAAGTTGTGTACCAAGATTATTGTATTACTGCCGGGTCGCATCCTGTACGGGGGCCGCTATCAAAGGTCATATAGGGGTCAAAATGCAAAAATGCTGATTATAATGTAATGCTAACTATGAGGTCTTACTCTAATTGCTATGTTTCCACCCGATGCTTCCAAGATGTAGGGGAAATAGGTCAAAGGTCAACTATTTCCTAAAATTCTTTGTACAGGGGTCAAATTCTCAAAATGCTCCGATTTTAATGAAAATGTTCTCAAATTGTTCAAATGGATACCACAAACCAAAGTTCAGCTGACATTAGCGGTATAGTTTCCTGAACTTCGAGGCTAATTTGTGTACAGGGTGGTTCAATAAAACCTTGACAGTTTTTTGAAGCCATTTTTTTGAAATTCTGTAGATTTAAAAAAAAAAAAATCTTCAATATTCATCAACTATATGATCTTGACCATCTATGCTGAAAATATCATTACAAATAACCTTACGGTTGCAAAATAACAGCTATTTGAACAAAGTCTGTCCCATTTCACTCTGTCCACGGGTACTGATTTCGCGACGTTACAAGTTCAATAAAACGTTGACAGTTTTTCAAAGCCATATTTTTAAAAATTGTGGGATTTGAGTGTTTTTTTTACATATTCCTCAAAAATATCATCTTGGTCGTCTATGCTGAAAATGTCAATGTTAATAATGCTATGGCGGCAAAATGATAGCTATTTGAAGAGAATCTCTCCAAATCTCTTTGCCCACGAGTAAGTCTTCGGGAAATGCCCAGCAAGATAACATTAAATGGCATCGTCACTGTTAAGGCATAGAGCATAGATAATTACACTTCCAATCTATGAAAATCAATATTTCTAATTAGGGTCACTCGTGGTATTATTATTACGTATTGATTTCACACCTGAATAGATAGTTAGGATGTTAACAATTACACTGGTTTCACCTGGCGGGATCTTCAAATCTTAGATTACTTGCATGCAATTCATCATTCAGTATTCAATGTTGAGTGAATAGGACAGAGTGAAATGGGACAGACTTTGTTCATATAGCTGTTATTTTGCAACCGTAAGGTTATTTGTAACGATATTTTCAGCATAGATGGTCAAGAGCATGTAGTTGATGAATATTGAAAAAGATTTTTTTTAAATCTACAGAATATTAAAAAAATGGCTTCAAATAACTGTCAAGGTTTTATTGAACCACCCTGTACAATATCATAGTACACCTCATTGATGGTTAATCGACGGCAGAAAGAAACAGAAAAACACTCAAACTCGAGTAGGTTTTCCAGCTACAAACGTTATATGTGCAATAATTCAGTTCTAACATTGAATGATGTATTTCTAACTATGTTTGAATGAAATTCGCGGTAATTACAGATGTATGCTTATTGTACAGGGTGTCTCAAAAAACAACCGTGCACGTGTTTAACCAACTTATTGACCATGAACTTCTAGAATTTGGTGTAACAATTGTATACATATTGATAGACCAAACACTTAGCTTTTATATGCCGTTTATTTTAACTAATTTTGTTTTGTCAATCCTGAGATATGATCAATTAACTAAAGCTACCTAAAATCGAAGTTGTGCCACTTTTTAGAAAGAATGCTTAAGATAAGCATTAAAATCCTCGTCCTCTTAAGGGAGGGTGATCGCCGATTGCGCTAGAACGCAAAAAACAGTGACCTAGGGCGTCTAGGTGATCGCTTTTACATTCCCTGCGCTCATGTTGACGAAAACAAATTGAGGCTGCCACCTTACCCGGGGGTAGGGTATGCCGTCAAAGTCCGGTAGTAGGGGGGGTGGTTGCAACCTTACAAAAAAAAAAAAAAATCGCCATTTTGAAAATATTTTTATTGTGTGTTCCTGAAATATTTTAGCATGGGCCTATGTTAGAAACACCATTTCCATCACTTATAAGCAACAAACCGGGTGAAATTCCGATATTTAGAACTTTTTTGGCGAAGATTTCTATGATATTTCACAGCGAATCCGGCGGGATTTTGAGGTCGGCCATGTTTGGTGACGTTATTGTGACGTCATGCGTGGAATGTTTGTACTTGTTGTAGTATGTATGGATAGAGGGAAACTGTAGCTATAACATGGTACCAAAATAAGCATACTCTGCATTTCGGATTGGATTTGTTTAGAGGGTGGTAACCCCGATGGTAACAACCCCCCTCTCCGGAGTAACCCTTTCTATTCATTGCAAACTGTAAAGTGGCACAACGTCGACTTTAGGTAGCTTTAGTTAATTGGTCATATCTCAAGATTGACAAAACCAAATCAGATGAAATAAACGGAATATGAAAGCTAACCGTTATGCCTATCAATATGTATACAATTGTTACACCAAATTATATAAGTTCATGGTCAATAAGCTGGGTAAACACGTGCACGGTTTTTTTTGAGACACCCTGTATCATCAGCCGTCGTCTGTGAATATATGTACTGCTGTGTTTCACCAAAATATCAAATAATTAGATTAAAAGTCTGAAATCAACGAACGATTACGGTCGGTACATGTTGGATGTCTATGCTCTCTTGATATTTAAACAAATACGTACTTAAAACTGAGTTGGTAATTTGTTTCAAACATCTATAATATTAATTCTCATGGTATTGAAATAGTATTTAAGAAAACAAAGAACGATAAAATGAATAGATTGGTAATTGCGCGGTAAAAGAGAAAATAAATCATCGACAGAAATGCATTTTTGGTAATAGGAATAAACATGGTTCTGTTATACCTTGAAACTGGCTGAAATTACTTCATGTGAAAAAAGGATGTCATATTGAAGAAAAACATCTTAGTTTTCTTGCTATCCTCAAAACATACAAGCAGTCCATCAAATAATAGGAATATTGAGGAGATTTTGAGTACAGATACTATATACAAATATTGACTGCTATGAGACATAACCCGATTGAAAGCAGTCAATACCGTTAAACTTCATCTATAAGCCCCCATTGACTAATAGTTAATAAGCTGAAAATAGATAAAAAGGTATGAGCGCCCTCTTTTGATCTAGAGAAATTAGCACGAACGAGTTTAGTGTATTCGATATTCTATACTATAAAGTTGTATTACTATCTAAATAATTTCATGGACAGACGAATTGCTCAATTGGTAAAGCGTCAACTTCAGTATCACGGGGTTGGTGGTTCGATTCTCAAGTACACCCTTTGCAATTTCTTTTGAAATCCTAGTGATATAGAAATTAATGCAAACTTGAATGTAAAATTATTACTCAATTATACAAGCTTTATATTTATTTTTTAAAAAACAAGCGCATAATTAATTTGATTGTAAAAAGTAATGATCTTAATAGTCTAACCTTTTTATAAGCTAAAACACATTTATACTACAAATTAACTACAGCAAAATGTATTCATTGGCTTATTTTAAATGTTTCACACAGTAATCTTAAACGTTTCCTTCATCATGATTTAAGGGAGAATTATGATGATGCATTAGGTTGGTAGATCAAGTTAAGCAACAAAATGAAAGTAACTATGCAAACCACTATAATCCTGGTCTCACAGGATTATAATTGAATGGCTATTATTAAATCAATTTATTTCCAATAAGATAGAGGGCCGTCCATTTATACCGACCCATCAATCATACATGTAGTTATAAAACAGTATCTGACATAGCAGTTCCGTTTAGATCAATTGGTAAAGCCGACGTTTGGGCTAGGGCAATTGTGATCGCAGGTTCCAGATGACAATACCTGGTTCGAATCTCACTTCAAGACTTCTTCTTTTGGAAAGTTTATAAATATTTACGGTGTATACCAAATTCTTAACTTTGTTTTTACCATGAATAAATAGTGAATCTATCTTTGTCTTTAATGTGGGTTTTCCCTCTTTTTTTCTCTCTTTCTACTATTTTTAATTTTAATTTTAATGTTATCACAATCGTTTATAAATAGTACAAACATTTAAATCAACCTCAACGACTTAGTATTTTTGTGAAGACATGCATGGATGGAGTACAATGAGACAATACTTTGATTACAATTCACTGCTTTTCAGTTCTGCTACTTATGGTCTTTTGTTAAGTTGTGGTTTTTGTGAGTAGTTGGCCATTGTTGGTTCTAGATGACAATTCCTGATTCGAGTTTTTAGAGACACCATGTATACATGTACATGTACATGTATATGGTTCACAGTTGATCGATACAAGCATGTAGCATGTCTGTAGAATTTGGGGCAGAGGACTTCTTTAGTGATATAGACACAGTTTCGTAATCCTAAAACTAATCCGTTATAAATCAATAACACGTGGCCACTATACTACCATTTACATGAATCAGGGACAATCGAATGAAGGGACAAGAAACGGCCTATTGTATCGTTACATCATCGTATTCAATTGCAAAACATGCGAGTTGCGGGTGTGTTTTTATTCAAGGAACTCAAAGGTTGCCCTATAATCTTTCGAAAAATGATCAAAATATATTTTTCCAAAAAACTTAGGCCTAGGTCAAAGTGAATACAATTTATACGTGATTTGTTCAAAAAATAACGTGCTAGTGTTAATAATAATCGGTATATTTGAGAAAAATGTGATAATTTTTAGATTTATAAAAAATGTGAAAACATGCTAGAACAAAGTAATTAATATTTTTCCTGGGAAGTTTAAACTATAGACATTTTGTTCCTATTGATTCCAATATCCAAATTAATCGGAAAATGATGTTCTTTGATGATATATATTTGCATTTCTAGAGTATAGTACTAGTAGTTCAGTAGGAATTGCACAGGTATGTAGTCAAGTGGATATCTTCACAATTATGAAATGACCGTGAAGTAGGGTATAAATGCAATTTTATTGCTGAAAATGATACATGAGGCAGGATGTTTAGATTCAGATTTTGTTTTATTGACGTCAAGCCACGTCCTTTTCGATAATGTTATAATTATGACAAATATAGTTTGTCTTATAAACATAATATCATGTTTGGTATCAAATTAAAGCTGTTGACTCCTAGAATACATATAATAAATACATAAAATGATAGTAATTTTATGTCACCTGTAATTTTATGTCACGTATTATATCATGATAGGCCTAATTTCAACCATGTGATAGTTTTTACTATCATTATGGCTGGACAAGAATGATGTGATATCATGATATAAAACAAATATTGAATGCCTTTTGTTTGTGCAATAGTAAAACTATATCACTCTGTCCAATTTGGATTATTCCATTACACTCGGCTTCGCCTCGTGCAATGGAAAAATCCAAATTTGACCTTGTGATATAGTTTTTACTATTACACGCTCAGGCATTCAATATTTGTATACTATACAACGCCATATCCTGCCTGTCAATTTGAACATGTGATACTTCATCCATGGTACAAATAAAACTGTCAACTGTTTGTTAGTAATAGATTTGAAGTTAGAGGCATCAGTAAACTGATAATTATTTGTTTTGAAAACGTTCAAATATTTAATACAAGTAGATTGAGACTATGGTCTTCATTATTTGTGATTATTTTGATTAATTAAAACCGTGCCTTGTTGAAGGGCTACAGTATAATACTTTATCAAACATAACAATTCCACCCTCAGAACATAAGAAACCCCATATACTGCAGTTACCAGTATTCTCATTATATTGCTTCTCCACTGATTTTCTTAAGGACTTGTGAATAGTTGCGTACATGTATGTAAATCTACATTAGGCCTACATTTATTTTGAAACAAACAAGCAAAGATTTATATTTTGAAATTAACAACATTGAGAACAGCTTAGACACTAAAAAATACTCAGATAAAAACGATTGCGTCATTACTCATCTGCCTAAATTTGAATATATAGATGGTGTGACCGGTGACGTCAAGTATTTACAAATGGGACACCCTCTGTTGATTCCCGCCAGGCAGAATATACAGTAAAGTTAATGAAGACAACATGAAATTTCTTTCTAATGAATTGTAAAACTCATTCATTTTTAATTTTTTTGTGTGAAATGCGATAGCTTATAGCATTCCTAAGCAAGTTTAAAGACAGTTTTGATAACAATTTGCTGTGACACCACAATCTAGTTAGAAAACCTGATCTGGCCTATGTAAACTATAGGAACTCTTGCCCGGTGTGTTTTGTCTCAAATCAACAGAGGGCGTTCTAAATGTAAACAACGGTCACCTCATCTATAGGCTGTGCTTTAATTTAATCCAAACACGATATGTCGCTACGCGCGAAATTCTTTACTATATAGACAATCTTGTCGGCGAACATTTTCGACTTAACACTTATTTTTGCTCTAATTAAGCTCGTTGCATATGGGGACGCGGGCAAAAAATTGCCATCTGTGTACTTTTGACCATCATTATTCCATGATTCCTCTTGTCAAATGAACCGACAGTGCCAATCTCAACCGACACGACAGTCACTATTGGGGGTGGGGGTGGTCGCCACTACATTATAACATAATTGATGAAGGGGGTGTGGCTTAACACGTCAATAAAAAAAAGTTGCCCAATAGTGCCATTTTGGCACCCGGTGGTCTGAATCTAGACTTACTCATCCATGATTTTCAGCAATAAAATCACATTTGTACCCTACTTCACGTCATGTCGAGCTTTCACCCGACTAAGAGTCCATCAGTATCGAACAAGACACACAGCGAGTCGTGCAGTATGATTGCTGAGATTTGTACCAGTGCCCATTCATGAATGTATTGTATATGCTTGCTCAACTGATGATGCTTGCACCCCCGCAGCACGCATACTTATGTAATAGTACAATAGTTTCTTGTCCCTTCATTCGATTGTCCCTGCATGAATGTAATGCAAGACTTTCAATACCACGTGAGCTGCTCAAACTACGACATGTTCATTAGGCGTGCAATTTAAAGGCAATCCGTCAAACGTGTGTATTATAGTTCCGAAAAACTTAAACAGACTTAAAAAGATGGATGGTGCCGTAAATAAGTCCTTCGCGTGATTTCTTTTATTATTTCCACTCAGTTTTGTTTTATTTGTTTTGTGCTTTGTGTTTCTCCAAGAATAGGTATGGCACAAACGTGTAATATCGCGTTTCGAATCAATGAGGACAACAGGCAAACAGTCAAAACGTTATTGACTGGCCATGGCTTGCGTGGCCAGTTTGATTAAATTTGGTTTCATTTAAAAAAATAAAATAAAAATCAACGAAAAAGATAGATTCCTTGTTCATTCATGATAAAAATAAAACACTGTCAAGAATTTGAAAATTATGACCTTTCCAAAAGAAGAAGTCTTGAAGTGAGATTCGAACCAGGAATTGTCATCTGGAACCTGCAATCACAATTGCTAGCCTAAACTGTCGGCTTTACCAATTGATCTAAACGGGACTGCTATGTCAGATACTGCTTTATAACTACATGTATGATTGATGGGTCAATATAAATGGAAGGCCCTCTATCTTATTGGAAATAAATTGATTTAATAGCCATTCAATTATAATCCTGTGAGACCAGGATTATAGTGGTTTGCATAGTTACTTTCATTTTGTTGCTTAACTTGATCTACCAACCTAATATGCATCATCATAATTCTCCCTTAAATCATGATGAAGGAAACGTTTAAGATTACTGTGTGAAACATTTAAAATAAGCCAATGAATACATTTTGCTGTAGTTAATTTGTAGTATAAATGTGTTTTAGCTTATAAAAAGGTTGGACTATTAAGATCATTACTTTTTACAATCAAATTAATTATGCGCTTGTTTTTAAAAAAATAAAAATAAAGCTTGTATAATTGAGTAATAATTTTACATTCAAGTTTGCATTAATTTCTATATCACTAGGATTTCAAAAGAAATTGCAAAGGGTGTACTTGAGAATCGAACCACCAACCCCGTGATACTGAAGTTGACGCTTTACTAATTGAGCAATTCGTCTGTCCATGAAATTATTTAGATAATAATACAACTTTATAGTATTGAATATCGAATACACTAAACTCATTCGTGCTAATTTCTCTAGATCAAAAGGGGGCGCTCATACCTTTTTATCTATTTTCAGCTTATTAACTATATATTAGTCAATGTGGGCTTATAGATGAAGTTTAACGGTATTTGATTTATATACTAAATATGTAGATTGTTTTCAATTGATTGGTTAAAAGAATACTGTAATTAAATAGGCCTTTGTCTTTTAGGCCTACCATCATTGACAAATTCAATATCAATCAATTCTGATTAAACGTAATCACCTTTTGCAGTGCTTTTCATCGTTTTGTTGCTGAACGGAAATGTAATCGACCTCCGAATTTGGAAACCTTTTTTTGTAGGTGTATGCTTACCCAAAATGGATATGATTGTCATGCGTATTTCACAAGACACGTTGTATTTCGGCTGTTAGCTAAATCAATGATATCTTAGATGCCCTCTTCATTGTAAACAAAAACAGACCAAGGTGTTTTTTCATCCATTTTTAAAATGTCTGCACCTTTATAAATTACGAACAACACTACCAACTACACACGCACCGAAAAAGAAAACAAATTTACGAATAAGTCAAAGGTCATGCCGTCAGCCTACCGCAGCGAATATATAGGGTGGTAGGGTGGACCAAACAAATCATTCACCGCGTCTTCGCCATATTATTACGTTCCGTCAATCGGGCGGCAATCGGGGCGATTCGGATGATTCAAAGTTTTCAAACCGGGTCGCAGATTGTTTGGCCGTCAACCTTGGGCTGTGACGTCATCAAAAAGACTATGCCCGGGGCATAGTTGTTTTTCATGACGTCATATTGAAATTGAAGGCATAGCTTGATTATCCCCTCACTTTTAACCAATCAAATGACAGGAATCTATGTACGCGGTATATAATTAGTATTATATCAAGGTTCCGTTTTCCCATTATATTAACATTCTAAGGAAATAACTACGACATTTGCGGGCTCGACATCTAACGACCATTGCATTAAAGTAAATTAGGCATTACTGCCAATGAACTATTAACAACAAATATAAAATAAAATGTCCTCTCCTTTTTATGACGCGCATTAATAATAAGGTCATAAGTATCACCTACATTGTACGATCATATTAATCGTAAGGTAACCGATATTGTATGACTTGAATTACCGTTTACAATTACTACTTCATGCGTGCGCGTTCTATTAAGTTCGTTAATCATAAATGTAGACATAACACATCACGCACATGTCAAAATAAAGTACAGACACCAAGTAGTATTTATTATTTTGATATGAAAACAGAGAAATTGTGAGCAAAAATGAATTGTGAAAATATTTTAAAATTTCGAGATAAAACGTGTTTTAATTTCCAAATCCAATTTTATTTCATGGCTTTTGACACTTATATACACTCGGCAAAAGAAGTTCTTGGACACTTAAATTAAATTAATATTTAATAGAATATATATAATTATATATATGATTATATATATATAATTGTATATCAAAATAAGCAGAAAGTAATCCTCTAACAGCTTAACATGGAATTTAGACATGATCACTCATGCATGGCAGATCCCATTCACTTGACAATGGCAAGAAGATTGCAAAAATTGGATAATCCCTCCATTCAAATGACTGTAAATGCTCATTTCTTGCAATTTCCTTTTACGCACTTTACCATTGCTTAATGAATGTGCTCAGCCATGCATGAATGCGTACATCTTAATTTCATACAGACATGATAGAGAATTATTGTCTGCTTATTTTGACATGCAATTGTTTAATTTATATTAAATATTTATGTGAAATATTTGAACTTCAATGAGTGTCCAGGAACTTTTTTTGACGAGTGTATATTGACACTTATAATTCATAGTGTATTAATAAACCTTCTACACATTTTAAAGTTGTCCTCTCATTAAGAGAATGGGTCTATAATTATAGATCATGAACAAAATAATATAAAAACACATATTTTGCCCCCAAAATCCGAATTTTATCCCTGAAATGTTGCGTCTTAAGAAATTCTTGTATTTTTATGCCACTGCCAATATGTGTACCAAAGATGGCCGTTTTGTGAAGTTTGTAACGATCAAATAATTTACAAACCCCACTAAAATGCGGGCGGTAGGATTATTTTAAGTTCTACGCAGCGTTATACAGAAAGAAATTACGCTACAGAAAATTGACTCAACCAATTGACTGGAAACTTGCCCAGTTTGTCAGGTCCTTTTGTGATATCGTTTTGTTATCGATGATGGATCTATTTGTGACGTCATCGCCATGACGTCATGGACGTGCACCTTACCTACTACCATTGGTTGTTAATAACACTAACACTGTCAATTGACAGCTGATTGATTTGTATTACTAAGACGTTTACTTACTTTTGAAACTTGAAGTGGGAAGCTAAATCATCGGATATTATTATTAGCAATGTAATTTTGAAGGCACAACTGGAGAGGCTAAAAGAAGTATAGTGACAAATAGCACTACATATTGACATGTGATTGAGTTTTTATTACTATAAGTTTGCTTCTTTCGAAACTTGAACGGGGCGGCTAAATTCTCGGATATAAATTGAGGTAATATTAGTATTAACAACTCCAATTGTCAATTAAATAGCGCTGCATAAACATACTGAGTTGAAACATTATGAAACTACATGTATAAGTTGACGGACAGACGGGTAAAAGTGGCCGAGTACACCAAACTATCGTAACTTACGAGGGAAATAAATCTACCTCGCTAGTGATTATGCCCTACTAACTGCAGCGTAAATTACTGTAATTTTGAGAGGACAACTGGAGAGTAAGAACAAAATAGTGAGTGACAAGCGAGGTAAATATCCGTATAGTTTAACATCGTCTAACTTCAATGTGTCATCACTTGCTACGTTACGCGGTAATTTAAATTATGCTATACGTCACAACATGTGCAGTGCTGCACAGCGAAGTCGGTAAATTAACCCATGTTGCCCGTAAATTCCAAAAGGTTTTTTACCATAAAATAAGCACTATCATTGTAATACTAACATTATTATATAATGTAAAAGCTGAACCATAGGACCATTAAGTTCACTTCTGATTACTCCCACCAACAGGCACACTTTCTTGATGTAACCATACAGAAAGCTGAGAATGGTATACTGTCTACAGATCTCTTCACCAAGCCCACAGATACGCACCAGTATCTCCATGCTTCAAGCTGCCACCCTCGCCATTGTAAGACTGGCATAGCATATAGTCAGGCTCTCCGTCTCCGACGTATTTGCTCTAACGAAACTAGATTCTTATGTCATGCACAGCATTTGAAGAAGCATCTGGTTACCAGGGGTCACAGCTCCACCAAAGTCCAGCAAGCCATCAAGAAATTCCACTCTCCACCCTGTTCTTAGGGCATTGAATCTTTAGGTAGCCGTTCAGAAGTGGTACGTCTCAATAGAGAGAAGCTATGGATGAAGCGTCTTCTCACTATTCAGCCCCATGGCCTAAACATCCAGGAAGGGAACGATTAGACTCACCCCCCCCCCCCCCCCCACCTCCTCCATTTGTATCTGATTAACCTATCCCTTGTATTTTTTACCCATTTGTTTTTCTCCACTTTTTCTTCATTTATTATTCAATTTTACTTCTTGTTATGTGTGATACTATGTTTTCATTTTTGACATTGTCTCCTATGCACAGTAATTTTCATTACTCGTTCCAGTGCATTTCCATTATTTGTTACCATAGACCCACTCCCACTTTGTTATATATAGTTTTCTCATGCATTCCCTCAGTAATTTTACATTTCCATCCATTTTTATTATTTATTTGTAGTCATCAATCACCATTATGGATTTTACTCTCCATTTATATATATCCCATTTGCTTTTTACTTTTTAATCTCCCTTTGTTTATGTCATCCTTTTGTTACATTATCCACTTCATCAATCAGCTGTCAAGTTTGATATACCTTCCCCTATTCATCCATCTGTCACTTTCACCCCAACTGTGTTTCATTATCTCTTGTCACATCCTGCCCATTGTTCCCCTCCCTATATATATGTTGTGTATGTTGTATTCTGTCATTTTACCTTCGATAAAGATTCTGTTAGAATCGAAACGTCAGGTCCTTTTATATTTATTACACTAACATAATTATTATGTGAGAGCTAAATACCAATATGGTACTAAAAAGTCTAAATTTTCATTACAAAAATCTATTCGTTATGAATGTAATGGTTCACTAGTTTAATAATAACATGATCACACTTCATTGGTCGAATCCAACGAAAAGTGTACACGGCTAGATTTTTAGGGTCCAGTTTCAAAATGCTTCGATCTCTTATTCCTTTTCCCCACTCTAAGTCAACATATCAAGCTTGTATGGAAAACAAGTGCCATCACTAAACTCTCCAATTGACCACGTGGCGGAATGATGAAGTTGAAGGTACACTTCTCAATATTACCTACAAATACAAGTACCATATTTTGATTAAGTGATGATTATTCCACCTATTTACATATTGCATTCACGTTTGTGATTGTATTGTATTCAGAAGATGCTAATGTTGATAGAAAGTGGACATATTTGTACAGGTACTCATCTTTTTTTACATTTTAGATTCACACAGTTCTTTCACCAAGATGATTTTAATGAACATTTATTTTCATGTACCTCAAAGAGGGGGATGATCCTTTCTGGAAAATTTAGAATTTTGAGCATGTGCCCGAAACTTAAGTACATAGAGGAATATGGACATTTGTATTCGTAGGTAACAGTTAATGTATACGTAGGTATAAGAGAAGTAAAACTGTAATAAATTAATGTTGTACTTAATTTATGCTGCATTCTGGGGATGAAATGATCATGCAGGGTTGTTAACAATATTTGTTTTTAAATAAACATGTTAAAACATGTTTAAATCCTAATATTATGGACATATTCCGCCCAATAGTTTACTTTAAATAGATACTAGAATATTAATTTAATGTTGAAAAAATACACAATATCTTACTCTCAGTTGTAATTTTGAATAGGTTTTATTGAGAACAAAATATCAAGCAACATTTTTAAGCATTCCTATAAGAGAAAAACATGTTCAGACTTAAAGCACGGTAGCTAATATTGCAATCATCAAAGTATTCGTAGGTAACATATTTGTTCTCAACTTCAACTTCGTTGACTAAGAACGGTTGGATTCTTTGATTTTACATATGTTTAAGAGGCAAAATTGTACTCGACGTAGTTTTTATGCCCTGAATCGCGTGTGAGGGTGAATGTCGTACAGCAAAATAAAAAGGTGTCTTGCTTGACGTTAAAAGTTGATAAAATAAGAATGTGCGCTCAGCACTGCTTTTACAAAACAATCAGAATTGCGTAATATTCAACATTTGAATAAAAAGCAAGATTAACCAAATAAACATTAAAATTATATAAAACTATGTTCCTATTTCTAAGATATAAAAGAAAACATCCTAAACATCAATAAACTCACTAGGCCTATACTGTTAGTATTGTTGATCATCTAATTTGGTTAAGGAATGTTGATTAAGATTAATTTACATATGATAATTACGGCAGAAAATGTTTTATTATGCTAACGTATCTGATCATCCAATTTTGTAAGTGTCTTTCTTGCTTGCCTTTCAATTATTAAGAATGTGCGTTTAACTTCTACAAAACAGTCAGAAGTGTGTAATATTTAACATATGATACAAGGCAAGATGATGACAACATACATATCGCACTGGGTTAAAATTTCGTAAAGGTATAGTTAAACAATCAATTAACTCGCTAGTAATAATATTCTTACTCATCTCATTTGGTAAATAGCATGTTCATCATTAAAACTAAACATAATAAAATATTAAGCATATAGAAACATTTTAAGTAAGATACCTCTGATCATTCAGCCTCGTAATCTCTACTTAACAAGTTTAGTGGATCTTGTTGTATTCTTTGTGTAGTTAGTTCTTCATCTCTCTCTTGTCACGAGGATGAATATCTAGTAGAACAGAATTACTCTTTGTTTATTATAGGACATTTTAGAATGTTAAGAATGAACGTTTCAGTTTCCGTGTGAATCCAAAGTATTGGATCGAATCAACTATTGAACATTTCTTCGAGCCATCATTAATTAGAAAGCAAGCGGTTTTCTTTTAGCAAACAGTTTGATTTGCCTGTAATTCATAGTCTTGAATGTCAGGTTATTTGTTTTAAGCAATAAAACAACCGGTTGTCTTCCTCAATTTGTTCTAAATGAAGGAGGCAAGTGAGTCTTCTAGCAGTTATCATTTTGAATAGCTGTTTTAAACACGAAAGCCAGATCGCATTTTAATTCATTTAATATAACTTTGAAATAATTTCATATCAGACCTTATATTATATATATAAGTTTAATATGAGCCGAACATGTTCAAAGTCTAGTACATTCAAATGTCGTGCATTTCAGTCAACAGCGGAATAAAGCACATACAACTTACAGCAAGACATTCAGTTGTCAGATTATAATTAAGATATAATTTCCTAGTTTGGAAATTGTATCATTCTAAAAGTCGTACATAGTCAGTTTTTATCGAGTTTCAACCGGAGGCAAATTCCGTTTGACATAGAATCACCAATATGAAATATTTTGTCAGATGTAGACAAAATAGGAATTTTATGTTTAAAAATTCAATGTTGTTTGATTTAAAAACACTAATCTAATTTGCCACGACAGAGATATTGTCGGGCATGTGCCTTTCATTGTGATTTTCTTTTAAATCAACCACTGCATAGTTCAATTACACTAATTAATGAATGTCGGAAGCATTATTCATGAACCATTTTTGATTTGAGACTGAAATCAGTTAGGCCTACCCTTGATTCCCTCCCACCTTTAAAAAAAAGGGAAAATGTTTTACTCAATTTCTTGTTCACTTAAAATACGTTTCGGTGACATTACACAACCTGCCCGAGCAAAAAATGAAGCAAGTTATTTTATATTTGTGACACATGAATTCCATTTTCAAATACAAATATAATAATGGCCAATATTATGTACCTCGGTAGTCACTTCTCTGCAATTCCAGGGGAAGTGTGGTAACTACGCATACATCATATCGACAAGCTGGTTTAAAACAATATTACGCACCAAACGATATTATTCCTGTCTTATATATTCCTGCTAAATATTTACATAATATTAGGTGCGAATGAAAGCGAAAAACAATACAGGAATTGTACCATGCTCATTAACTAATATATAGGTTACCTACGAATACAAAATGGAATATGAATAAATTGATTATGAAGCCGAAATTTCATGGATATTATGACTAAATGTACCCATTTTAAGACGATCAACGTGTAATCTATGGATATCAATAACATTCATTCACTCTAACTCCAACAAAAAATATGTTCTCGTCAAAACCAGTGTGATTACACCATGCATTTTATTTAAATTAACACCTCCTATTTTCATTTAATAAGGGAATATTAATCTTTTCCCTCCAAATATAAATCTAATAATATATCCAGTCAGATTGTATGATTGCGCACTGCTTGTATGTAAAATAAAATCATTTAGGGCCAATATGCACCGTGTATATTATTGAATGTTGCCTACATATACATGTTACCTCCGAATACAACATGAAGTCAATGCACGAGAAGCTGTTACTGAATATTTATATAAACATTAACCACGCCCATTGCGATTTAAATCAACTGCCAGAGGATGTCTTTGCGTGAAAAGCATAAAAAACTACACTAATAGGAGTAACAAGATTGAGACAGAGGGAGGCTATATTCAATCAACTTTTAAGACAACAACAAATTATTGATGCACTTGTACGCAAACTAAAGCATTTTGTGAACAGTTACTTACAAAAGCTGAAAGATTGATGCAAAACTTCTCCGTTGCTTGCCGAACGCAGCACACGTTTCTACTTTATTCCAGTCGTTACAAGTATGTAACAACAGAGGGAAGTACCACGGTATCGTTATTTGTATTTGAAGGTAACAGTTCATAATTCAAATTTGCCTACGAATACAGCCTTTTATTGCAGATATTTCAAAAAATGTTGCCTTCAAAATGATAAAACTTAGCACACGTGTACATTGTATCATACTTCACTTATTCTATAGATATCATTCACTAATCTGTGTTTATATTAAAATGGCAGTGTTTTAAATAGGTATTCGGAGGTAATGCATTTTTTTTACCAAACCGATCGTTTCCGCTTTTAGAATTTCTAACAATTTTATCATAAAATCGACTTGATGGGGACAATGCATTTAAGTATTTAACATATTTAGGTATCCTTACAGCACAAATTACACTACCTCAGGCGAATTCTTCCCCGAAAGTGAGATTTAACAAAACATGTATTGGTAGGTAACGTCAAAACTTACCACATCAAAAAAAAAAATCACAACAATTCAGGGGATTGATCAAAAGTAACAAAAATTACAAGAGCCATTCTTGAGATATCCACCAATCAAACAGGCAAAATTATTTCCACTTAAGCTCGTTTTCATCTAAACGGTTATATGTCTAAAATAAAACCTTAACAACTATTTTGTAAAAAGGGTGAAAAATAGCAGGCATACGCCCAATTGTGCATAGAAGTTAGTCCTGTTATATATGGCGGATACGTATAACACAAAAATAAAATAGTCAAGATATAGATGATTTTATTATAGGCCTGAACATCACGTGTACACTTTTCGTTGGATTCGACCCTATGCGGGACCCTTGTTGGCCTACAGTGTAAGCACCCTCTGTGACGTGGCCGATGTCCACCGTATTTCCCGTATTGCTTAGTTGGCGGAATAATAGCTCTGATCGATTTCGTGCCTGAAAAATATGTCGAAAATTAGTACATTTTAGATCCGGGTACTTTCAGTATGGTAATTAGATACGCAATCGCTGATCTCCAAACAGCTGATTAGTGAGTGATGTATTTGCGGAATTGAAGCAAAGATCGAAAATGGCACTGTATCATGTTTTGATCGTGTTCGAATGGTTTCAAACGAAAACAACATTTAATGTCAATAAAAAAAACCACAAGGCCAGACGAGAAGGTCACGCCAGTAATTGAAATCCATGTGCATTGTTTGCAAATTGAACTAGTCTTTGTTGAGAAACTCTCAACAATTGAATCCGTTGCAACGCGTTGGATAACCACTGTTTTCATGTTTTCAAAGTTATGTATTCTGAGTTTTGACGATTTGTTATTCACATCTCGGATTTGTTTTACCAGAAACTAAACTGACACAATCAAGTGCGGAAATAAAGGTGTTTTCTGTTATCTCAACCAATAAGTATCAAGTCAAGTATCAATCTTTATTTGACTACTATTTATATATCTATAAAACTACAATTGACAGCTTGTTCTATTTGATATTTGATATATGTATGGCACGTCACAGGCGTTATAAACGTCGAGTTTAGGAAAATGATGCCTTGGTTAGAAAAATGAAGCGGAGTTTAGAAAAATGACGTGGAGTTTAGAAAAATGACATGGAGTTTAGAAAAATGACGTGGAGCTTAAAAAAATGACGTCCAGCTTAGAAAAATGACGTCGAGTTTAGAAAAATATATGACGGCGAATTTAAAGCAAATGGTACCCAGATTGTTCTCGAGTCCAGATTTTCGCGGCGAGAAGCACCACCTTCAATTTCAGATTGGCATGTGTTTTGTTCTCTTTTCCGATGCCTTTGATCTGCCGCTAGACCCTGAATTACTTGTTTAGTAGTTTGTTTGTTTGTTTGTTAAGTTGTTAAGTTGTTTGTTTAGTTCTTCGTTGGGTGTTTGTTTAGTTTGTTTGTATAATTATATAGGTTTTAGGTGTTCGTTGTTTATTATTTTGCTTTGCCGTTTGCTTTGTTGTTTGTTGTTAGTCGTTAGTTGTCTGTCGTTTATTTCTGTCTTCGTTCATATGTTCGTATGTTCGTTTGTTCGTTTATTTAGATGTTAGTTTGTCCCTTTGTTCCTTTGTTCCTTTGTTCCTTATTTCCTTTTTTCCTTTGATTATTTATATAATATATACAAATGAGTCATTTATAATGAATGAAATTAATTAATTTATAAATTATTAAATAAGCAAACAATTAATATATAAACAAATACAAATAATTAACATACTTAGTATACTTACTTACGGAGAAAATCGGAGCCCGTCGACATGTCTGAAACTAAAGTTGGCGCTTCTCGACGCGAAAATCTGGATGTAAACAAATCTGGATGTCATTTTCTTTAAATCGCTGTCATTGTTTTAACTCGCCGTAATTTTTCGAAACTCGACGTATTTCTATATAAACTCGAGGTCTCTCTTTTAAACAGGTCGTCTTTCTTTTAAAATCAACATTTTTCTTCTTCAAACCTCACTGATTTTTTTTTAACTCACCGTCATTTTTTAACCTCGTAGGATTTGTTGCGCTTGTGGCGTGCCATACCCAACTGTCAAAACAAATGCGAATAATAAACTGTTTTAACTGTAGTATTTGGTTTTCAATCTCAAGTAAGCAACAACAAAATAAGAGTAAATTAAAAATCAATCAATTGTCAAATAGTAGCTATATTTACAAACGGCAGATACTCGACATGTGAGGTTTGAATTTAATAATTGTTAAATCAAAATCCAGTCAGTGGGTTATTCGTCCAAGATGATAGCGTTATTACCCTGCACGATGGCAAGTGCATCGGGTGTTGTGAGGGATTTTCTATTCATCTTATTGTTTTATGTTACAGGACCAGCTATTGCCTATAATATAACAGGTAGGTGATTTAAACACTTTGTTATAATTTCGTTTTGTTTAAAGGGACGCAATGTCATGTTGAATTTTTTAAATTTTAATTAATTTACTTCTGAATTCAAGATGAACATTAAAATTGGTCATTATTGTTGTTTCTACTAAAAAAGAACCCAGCAAAACTTGATTTAAACAATATTCTAAATATGTTGGAATACCACCCTTAACCATGTAAAATGCTGGTTGCGGCTCTACCAGCATTTTTGAATCGACGTTTTGTTGTACAAAGAGGTCTGATTTTTCTTAATCCTTATATGTGTAAGTTCATACATGTAATACAATTGTAAAAACAAACAAATACCAGTTTTTATCATATATTTTTGTAATAGAGGGCGCTGCCTCCACCACATCTCTGAATGCCCCTTTAAACTACTATTATAATTAATTGTGATAATTTTGAAATGTAGTATTACAACAGCTTAGGGATGTAGGGGTGGGGGACCCAATCAAATTCTACAAATTGCCGATTGTTTGTTACATCATTGCATTTGCATCTTCAAAAATGTCTAAGTGATATGTGTTCATATTACCTCAAAGATTTTAAACAAACCATTAGATATATTACAATTTTATTCGATGACACCAGAGTGCATGCTTTGCACTATACTGAATTCTCCCCGTCTTTACGTTTTACACACGGCCATTGCTAAGGTGCTCAAAAATAAAGACAGAAAATAGATACAGTTCAAAAAGTGTGCGCTAATAAACTCGTGAATAAACATGAGCTTATTCTCGCACCATCACGTCACACTGCGTCTGTGGTTTCATGCGTCGGTGTGACGATCATCAAACACACTACAGTTTACATTTGACTAATCAGGTACTTTTTTGTGAGTTGTTGTTGGGTACACTTGCGCATCGGCAGTCAAGTAAGAAATTATCCGAAGTTTCTTGAATAATACGGCACGTCCGTTCATTTTTGTCCCGTGTTTTCCCCAGTCCGCCTCAATTTGTTCCGCCATTTTTAAAGATGGGGGCACAATAGAGGGACGCGGTGACCCAGTCTAACGTTACATTACCTATCACATAGACATCAAAGCATAAAAAACTTTGAAATAAAAACTACTGTCAAAAGCAAATGTTGATATTTTTGATCAAATTCGTTCTTATCAATAATTTTGATCGTACATACAAATAATGACGTTTGCGAGGACATTAACACCTTTTAATGACATTTTACTTTTAATATCAGATATTGGCAACTGTAAAGAGCCCATAAATGTAGAGCTGCATTCTGGCTTAGATCAGTACATCGCATCACCGCGGTACCCAAGAAAATATGGTAATTCTTTAGAGTGTCATTGGAAGATTACTGCAGTAGACGACCGAGGTGTACGACTTTCTTTCATTACATATAAAACTGAACAGTCTAAGGATTATCTTGAGATAACAAGCATCGGCGATGCCGTTGGTGTAATTCAAACAGACACAATACGACTTTCTGGAACCGCAACCCCGACTTGGATATCTAGCCGGGCTTTTGAACTGCGGTTTAGAACAGACCCCGCTAGACGTTTTCCTGGATTTTTGATAGCGCTAAATTGGGTGTCAGGTTTTGGTAAGTGATATTTATTAAAGTTGCTTTTATCTTCGCAAAGGGCAGTTATAAAATATAAATTAGTGCCGTAATAAAACCCTATTCGCCAGGGCTGTTTTCGGAGGTCTTGTGAGTTTAGAATACGATGGGTAAGCTTGCTTGCATTTAGCTGTTCTAAGAGGATCTATTAATTGATGGACTTGATTTATTCTTGTCTCGTTTACAGATGCATCGTGTCCAGCAGGTTATTTTGCCTGCAACGATCGAGTACTTTTACAATGTTGGAATGAGACAATATACGCCTGTGATGGTAATAATAATTGTCAGGACGGATCTGATGAGAGCGAATTCAGCTGCACTGGTAAGTAATAGAAATCCGTGGCATTTACTGGTGGATAAGATAACAGCCATAAGATGACAAAAAACAACGTTCGTTCTACGTACATGTAGTTTCCGACCTCTCATGTAGGGTTAATCTGTCAGGCAATTGGTTTTCTCGAAATTGTCAACACTTCTTCTATGTTCAAAACAACTTTCGGAAAAAAGGAAGGTCAGGCTCTGAGAAGTACCATTTCCCCTTGTTTTAAACCAAAAACAAGTTATAATCAATAAATCAACAAAGTAATGTTATACAGCGTTTCCTAAAAAAACTGGGTCCAAAAACCGGGGAGCTTATAACTCCAAAAGTAGACACCAAACTCCTTGATATTTATGGATATAAAAGTTAATTAAGGGGGCTGTCAAGTGTCGTTGTATGAATTTGTCAAGCACTGTAACTTTCAAACTATTTATGTGTTGTACATAAAAGTATACACTTTTTTGAATGAAATGAGTCGGGGAATCCATTTTTCGTATCAAAAATCGTGATTTTTATATTTTTGCCCAAAAATGCCTCTTTTTTGCCTAAATTTTATTAACAACCTAACAAAATAATTTTTAGGTAAAAAATGCTAAAATTTTACAGAAAGCATCTTAATTCAATTATCTAGGAAGTGTTTTTTTTTTTTGCCTTTAAAATTTTTAGTTTTGAAATTATTGACCAAAAAGTGCTAAAAATGTGAATTTTGAGATATTTTATCCCAAAATTCACATTTTTAGCACTTTTTGGTCAATAATTTCAAAACTAAAAATTTTAAAGGCAAAAAAAAAAAAAAAAATCCTAGATAATTGAATTAAGATGCTTTCTGTAAAATTTTAGAATTTTTTACCTAAAAATTATTTTGTTAGGTTGTTAATAAAATTTAGGCAAAAAAGAGGCATTTTTGGGCAAAAATATAAAAATCACGATTTTTGATACGAAAAATGGATTCCCCGACTCATTTCATTCAAAAAAGTGTATACTTTTATGTACAACACATAAATAGTTTGAAAGTTACAGTGCTTGACAAATTCATAAAACGACACTTGACAGCCCCCTTTTAATTGGTGAGATTGTGAGACCGATTCGATGTCAACTTTTGAAAAATACAAAGATTTATATAGAACGTGGTCTGAACCAGTGAGATTGTCCCGAATGTAACAGTTTACCAGCCATGTGAGCGCTGTGTTACAGTCTTCCCTGTATGAAGTTTGTTCTCTGAAATAACTTATGTTTGGTCAAACCATGTTCATTTGGTTTAAATTCGGGTTTCTGTTTCTTAATTGAATATCCAATAATAAAGTATATCATAGCAAATAACATTCTGCTTTAACTTTGTTAAAGTTAGAAATCATTAATCATTTTGTACTCTTTCTTGGTAAAGGTGTTGCTTTCCTTTGAATATCCATATTTTTGCAAAGGTATTCCCGATTTGAAAGGGTTGAATTGCAGGCCTATTGTGGATCAGTATAGACGTTATTCATAATTGGCGATTTCATGTCTAAAGAGGGAGACATACTCGATAAACATACAATCTCGTACTTTTACTGCAATGTAATGAACTGTGAACTTCTACATTTTGCTAGATAGTGTCGGTTATCAGCAAACATTTCATTTCAAACTAGTGGAATAGATAGTTTATACATGTACGTTTTATTTCACGAATGTAATAAGGTCAAATATTAAACAGCTCAGATGTATGAAGCATTTGTTATGATTAGTGCAACATTCGCCACATTGAAAAGCTTCATCAATCTCGTCTCGGCTACATCGTTAGCCTCGTTTTCGGAGCACTAATTGCTCTGAGCATGCTCAGTTGGATAGCACGGCCCTCTTTTGACGTAAATGTGCCAATTATGAATAACGTCGATTGAGCATTAGGTAGAGATACCCTTTACAGTAACCTTGTAATTAAAAGATGTACAAGTTAGAGCGCCATGATACCATACCTCTAATTCATTTGATGAAGAGATAAATGATTTAAATGCTGGTTTTCAATTCTCAAGAAATGGCTCGCATGACAGTGTCTCAGAAGTGTATTTATTGAGTTTTTCTTTTTTACTCGAAAAAGTATATTTACACTTTTTTAACTCCCTTAATATGACGAGGATATGTTTCCTGCCTAAAGTAATTGTAAATCATAAATTCAAAAGAACACTTTGATGAAGTCATACAAATACGCAAATTCAACACATGGGCGGTTCATGGGCAGAATCGGGACAAACTGGTTTTGACCCCGCTCTATTATTTTTCATTTCAAAAAGTTGACAGATCAGGTCAGATATATTTACATTTATATCTCTAAATATGAACTTGCTATTTTTCCCACTTCTTTAGTTATAAGTTCTCCAGTTGTTAGACCCAGATTTTGGGGACACGCTGTATTGTTGCGCTTTTGTTTCGCTTACAAATGATGGCAAATGCCATATCGAATTTGATATGCCAATGTGCCAAACTATCAAATAAGTATGATGGTAAAAGTATCAGAATGTAGAACCATTTGTTACATTATACTGCAACAGGAACTATCCGCGACGAGAGTCTTATGAAAAGGAGTGCATTCCTGCCCTTTTGTTATGATACAATTGCTATCGGGGCAGTGACGAAACAGGCAGATATAAAACCGACTTAAATGTATGATTTATGTACTCGGACATATTCTTTTTGCTTTTATCATTTTCCAGATTGTAAAACCATTTATAACGTTACGGTTGGGGCGATCATTAACATTACGTCCCCAGGGTATCTGGAAAGTTACCTTAAAGACAAAAATTGCTACTGGGTATTTTATGTGACCGATGCATTAGCCGAGGTAGTTTTTGTGGAATTCCTACAGCCGTCTGCATATTTTCTTTATATTTCGGACCCGGGTGACTATTTAACCATTGGAACCGGTGTAGACGGATCTAACCAGTTGTATCACATCACAGGGAGTCAAAAACTACCTCCTACATTATATTTTAATACTTCATTTTGGATTGCAATGTTAACTGACCATTATGATTTCTATGATCAGAGTGACAGTATTAATAATGGGTTCGTCATCACTGTCGTTGGAACTTTGGGTAAGTAGGCCTTTGTCATCCACTTAGATGTAGCATTGATCATCGTAGGAGCTTTTTTAAATATCTATTTGGTGTTCCGATAGTAGCTCTTTTCCAGTTATACTGGAAGATGTTTTTTGTTGCCGGTAACAGACCCGCGATGGTCCACGGTTTTCCGATTTTGACCGTGTTTAGGGTGAAGCAAGCAGGTGTTTAACTTTGACTTTAAGCACATCGTTTAACTAAACTCAATTCTCAACATTTTGTTTAACTTAAACACACGTCTAACTCACTGGAAAGTACATATCAAACTGTAAACATGGGTAGGCCTATGGTGGAAGTTTAACGCGCATTTAACTAAATTCGTGCACCTCTTGTACGCCTTAAAGATTACTCAACCGTGCCCGGTGCAGGCTGAGTGCATATCGTGAAGTATTAAAAATACACGTGCATTTGAGGAATTCGGTCGATATCTATATAATCGATTTGGGCCACAATAAATTATTACCTGTATACTGTTAACGCACGATCACTCTGGGGACGAGATTTGCGGAGCTTAAAATCGGGTTTTGTTGCTTGAAGGGGCACAAAGTGGTGTTGACATTTATTTTTTAAATTAATTTACTTCAAAGTTCAAAAATTACCATTCTTGTTGTTTCTACTCATAAAAAACCCAGCAACACTTGATTAAAACAATACCTTCGCTCTTTATTAATACTTTTCTTAAAACGCCCTCTATGTAAATATGGTTCGCGTAATGTATTATGCATACTGCAGGGGGACACCGTCTGACGTTTTGTTGTACAAAGAGGGTTGATTTGTCTGAATCCTTATAGGTGTTAGATCATACATGTAATACAATTGTAAACAAATACCAATCCCAGTTTTTATCATAATTGAGGGCGAAGCCTTCAACGCATCTCTTAATGCCCTTTAAAAGATAAACTCGCGATTAATTAATGGATACGAGTTTAGGTAGACCGTCACGGTGTTAATCTAAAACTGTGTTTAGCACGACAACAATACGGCCCATTAAGAAAATATTTTGTAGACCCTTCACCTTCTTCAACTGATGTAAATTGCGATGACGTTTATACTATATGCATTTGTAATACTCTGTATTTGTACATTCTAAAATTGTAAACAATTTTCTGTTGTTGCACAAAAAGCACATTCTGTAGGCGCGCTAAAAGAGAAAAAACCCTAATCGATTTGAACTTACGACTTAACGCTATAACGGTTAAGTATTGTTTTTTAAAGCCAGTCATTACATGATGCCACTATCGAAGATGTTAAAATAAATATTGTTTTGACTGACACAATGAATGGTGTGAAATTTATTTCACATACCCTTTTTGATATGCCGTTCGCTGATAATTTACGAAATAATATTCATCTCCACATAGGTTTGGGAAGTGTACAAATTAATGAAAATGGACAAGTTCAACTGAAGTACCTCGGAGAATGGTTTTCTGTATGCGCCCAATTCTGGAGCAACAAGAACTCTGAGGTACTCTGTAAACAATTGGGACATCTAACAGGTGTTTCTGCAAATATTTCGACGTCTAATGATACGATGTTAAGTTATCGGATAGTGTGCAGAGGAATTGAAACGGAAGTGAATGATTGTTCGGTATTGCCTGAAAATGTATGTCTTAAATCAAGACGATTGCTGGAAGAAGAACAACACGTTGTTAAAGGAGGAGTAAAATGCACACCTAGTAAGATTACATTTCGTTATCAGTGGCGGTACCAGCGTAACGAACTGGGGGGGGGGGGGGGGGATAAATCATTTTGGGACATAAATAATACCTTTTATGTAAAATTTGCCTGATATTAAATGAATTTGCTTTAAATTAGACATTTTAGACTAATTATTATTATGTTCCGATTGCTGGCCCGATCTTCAACTTGATGTTTTCTATTTTACATGAAAGGTCATCCCTAACATTGTCGCATTCCAAAGTTTGAGTTGCATAACTCCAATGGTTCTATTTTTAGAAGCACAATGTTACAAAACATTTGCCCATTGAGTTGTACACAAACTGGTTGGTGGTTAACCACCTTTGACAGTAATTCACCACATTTTAGCCTATCAGTTCTAAATAGAACATATCTGGAGTAAGATTTTACAGACATAATGAGAAAAATATGGGGATTTTTCTGATATCAAAATATCTTGATGTGAAAAAAGAATAGCCCCCAAAAAGTGATCGGAACATATACCTTTAAGTAATTTTGACTTTAAAACTCAACATTTTTTTATTTTTTGGGGGCTCAAGATGGGGTAGGACTAGAGCTAAGACGCGGTGGGGGAGGGGGGGGGGGGTCATGCCCCACCCTCCCGTAGTGCATCCACTGTTCGTTATGTCTGTACATTAGTTATGAGGCGTGTTCTATTAAAATATGGACCAACGTTACTTTGTTATCAACATTATCATTTTGTTTTGCTTTCGTTTTTGTAACAGCAATAGAACTCAGGTTGAAATCTGACAGCTACTCTGAACATGGGATTACAAGCGGGAGATTGGAAGCCCGCTGGGGAAACGACACATGGGGAAGCGTCTGTTCATCCAATGTAGATGTCACGACCGCCGACAGAATATGTAAATTACTTGGATTTATTACTGTGTTACATGTACGAGATGATCATCCGGTTGCTGTGGGAGAATCCTCTTCGGTACATTTAGAGATATATCATTGTAAGGATGTCTCAATAAAATCAATACATGATTGCGTTATCAGTGCATGGAACCAACCTACATGTGATCACACACGTGACATTGGTATTACATGTATTTCAGGTATGATTTAAATATTATTAAGGTAAGGCAGTCCTTGGCGGGGGGGGGGGGGGGGGGGGGGGCTTAGTGGATATGAGGTTATGGGGATGTGCCGCCAATAAATAAAACAAAATCCTGAATACTTTTTTTCTGAAATGGAAGGATTTAATCGTGTTGTGATATGTATTCCATGTGAATCGTACATGTTTCTACAAATCAAAAAAAATTGTGAATCATAATATTTGGAATGAGAAAGTGAAAAAGTATATTTTAGATCCCAGATACTGATATTCCAGTATCATTCAATACTGGCACATAAATGTGGCCAGTATCGGTCGATACTGGAACACCAAATTGTTTCCCAGTATCGAGCAATACTGGAACATATTTGTATCGGTCGATATTGGTACACGTGCTACCAGTAGTGATTTGTCCCAGTATTGGACGATTCTTGTACATACTTGTCATTATACGTTCCAGTTACCTTTATAAAATTATAGTTTGAGATATTTTTTGACAATTTGAACTGGCCATGAAGCTAGTATTTGCGTGTGAACGTGATATGAATGGTGTGAACAACTTGGACCACCTGTCGGGACGACTCGAAAGGCGGTCTATACTTCTGCCATGTGACTTGCCACATGTATTGACTTTTAGCCCTATTGGGCTATTTTTTAAAACTACACTTTTCTCGAAATTTGAACTTTTGATTTTACACAAAATCGAAATAGCACTAGTTATATAAACAGATTGAATTTCAATCATTGAA
>CM069447.1:69656750-69811492 GCA_035610835.1 Ophiura sarsii
TGTCTGAAAATACTGGAAAACATTACAAACTCAGCATTGTATTGTTACTGAATCCAGCCAATTAGATCCTCGAAAACGACAACCTGGTTGGCACATGTCACAAGATACAAGCAACTTAACAATTAAACGCATTTATTTTACCACCGCGTAACGTTTCTAATACTCGGTATATTTATATTGTATTAACCACGTGTGTGGATTGTTAGTGCCTATACAACCTATACACGACCTATTATTTGACTTGATATCGAACATAAACTAGGCTCCTCAATGCGCATTTGTTTTATTTTAGCCAAAAAAACGAATATTAAAGAAAAAGAAATCCATTGTTTCGTAGTTTAAACAGTTTTAAAAAAGGTTCAAATGACTTCATTTTCTCATAACTTTAATATAACCCCAACATGCGTGAGGAAGACAGTCACCCTTGAATCGCATATTTCCCTGGCGTTGACAAAACTGTCGTTTTTTGACAGGATGCAATATCCCCGTAACTGAGAACATAATTAAGTTTAAATGTATTGTATTTCATAGGCCGTGTAGCATTCATACCTCCCAACGGTCCCCAACCTTATCTCTACATCATAATATCACAATATTCATATCGCCCAACCCTAATATCCTAGGTCATTATACAAGCACACTTTACTAATGCACCCAACACCCACACCCCCACACAGTAGATGACTGAATACATCTATCTAAGTGAATCCCGGGAAGTGGATTTATATTATTGTTCCCGATTCGTATATCATTATAGGCAGTCCCTTACAGATGCGGCTTATCATGCTTATCGGAGATGCAACGAAACATGCTGTTGTGGAGGTATACGATGGAGTGTCCAGCTGGGGTAGAGTCTGTACTGATAACTGGTCGTTACATGAAGCACAACTAGTATGTCGCCACTTTGGATACGAAAGAGCATTGATTGCTAGTAGAATTGACACAGAATACCACTCAAATGGAACTAATCAGAAGTTGATAAATCCTCGATCATGTTATAAATATCCAGACCTACATCCCAATGCCCTCTACCCATCACTTCTTGATTGCAACATTGACATTACGAGGCAGTGTGAATGTTCCCTATCGGACGCGGTGTCATCTGCTCACGAGGTACATATGTCAATGTATGTCAGTTAACTATCAATATAAACCTGAATCCCACGGGTTTGTTTTGGGAATAAATCTGATAACAGGGATGACATTATAAACTAAATGTCGGGAATAGGAGATAGCCTCACTTGAACGGGAATCGTGTTTGAGTCCCTTGCATGGGGATCTGTCCCCACCCACCCGCCAAAACAAAGTTTTCCGCGGTTATTAGTAGCCGAAGTTGATTGTGCATTGGAATGCGTTGACTAGCTGTAGTGATTTATCGTGAAAGGTTACGGTTAGAGAAGCTTATCATGCTTATTGTAGGAAAGGAGGAGGTATTCGAAGATACCGTTTCCCTACGTATCTATAACAACCGCGAGACGCACCGCACCTTGCACGGAAAGCATGCTAAATGAGAATGACAATCAATCAATCAAAGTATAGCCAAATCATATCCGTGTTCATAGGCGTAGCCAGGATTATTTTATCGGGGGGCACTCAAGCTCGGATCCAGAAAAGGTAATGGGAGCTAGCCCCAAAAATTGAATTTGATAAGGTACCATCCAAGCGGTGCGCAGCACTGCCCTCCGAGCTATGCTCGGACAGGGGGGTGTCTGAGGGGGGATGTGGCCCCCTCAGAAGTAGAAAAGAAGAAAAAAAATCAATTTTGGAACTCATTTGGTGCGAGTTGGTGTATACTTTTGACCAAAATTTTATCGAAAAGCCACCTCTTCATTTCCAATAAATATTTTGTTTTTTAACAAAGCACGAAAGAAGTTGAGCATTATACTGATATATTCTTGATTTAAGTATAGAATGGTCCAAAAGCTCGAACAGGGGGGAGACTGAGGGGGGATGTTCCCCCTCAGAATTTGATTTTTTTTCTTCAATTTTCGAACTCATTTGGTGCGATCTGGTGTATACTTTTGACCAACATTTTATCGATAAGCCACCTCTTCATTTCTAATAAATATTTTGTTTTTTATCAATGCACGAAAGAAGTTGAGCATAATTATACTAATATATTCTATATATTTGCTACATATTACTGGCAATAAAAACATTTTCTTTTGGGTAATTCTATCTTCTTTTTTGTACGTTTTATGAATATCAACATTTTAATTTAAAAGAAAACTAAAGCTGCAAATCAAAATCATATATTTTTGAAATTATTATTAATCAGATACCTATAAATTGACGAAGTAAAGAAAAAAGTGACCTGGTACCTTAAAATGTGCTATTTTACAGTTTGCTATGATTGAGGCTTGCCTTCATAAAAGTTTCATAAAGATAAAGTTAATGTTTGAAGTCACATTAGCGCGAAACGCACAACATTTGATACTAATTTGTTATGAAGCTAAATGTAATGTTTGAAGTTTCATGCGAGCTCAACGCGCAAAATTGCATATTTGACACTAATTTTGTCATAATTGAGCGACTTTTTTTGTGCTGATAACAAGCTTCTAAAAAGAAATGTAAATATTTTGAGGTTCTAAAACATCCACCCACCCTTCACCCACCCGCTCTCCCGAAACGGACAACAAGAAATGAAGTCACACAAGGACTGGTCCCAAGTCTTATCGTTTGGGGCATGCGTGCGTAGCGCGCAATTTTGTTTGCTATTCTACATATTTTGCCAATTTTCGCTGGTACAAGCTTAAAAACTAAAGCAAATATTTCGAGGCACATGAGCAAAACGCGCGAAATATTTCGCGGCACAATTTATGTAAAATAGCCCAAAAAAATTCGCGCGCGTAGCGCGCACGTGACATGAACGTTAACTTTTTATTTTGGAATCTAATTTTAAGATAAAATGTATCTCGATCATGACAAAATTAGTTAGTGTTGCTATTTTACCCGGTTTTGCTAGGATTGAGGTACATTTTGGCTTTAAACTATCTCCTTAATTTGCAATGAATATATACAACGAAAAATGCTATCTTTGTATTTGAACGTCATAATTTAACTATGATTTCTCTTATCAAAATTGAGGCGACAATGGCAAAATTGGGTGACAGGGGAGAAGGATCGGTCGGCCCCTTCTTAACCCTCTGGCTACGCCATTATTGCCTTGATATGCCGGGATCTGTGCCGGGAACGTACAAAATAAGGGGTGGGGGAATGGAAACTTACTATGTAACAAATAAAGAACTCTATACTATTTCTCTCTTCTTTCTTCCCTTTCTCCTTTTTCTTTCTTTTTCTTCTTCTCCTTTTTCTTTTCTTTTTGGTGCCAGGGACCCGGGGGGCACGTGCCCCCCAGGCCCCCCCCCCCCCCTGGCTCCGCCAATGGTGTTTCACAAAGTAAGCCCGATTTACACAGAAATAGTGGGTCACTTTGGTGGGGATTATTATTTAATCCATTATTGGAAATTGGACCCACACATCTATTAGGGGCCATATCCAAACTCTCAAGTGATTTTATAGCGTTTTTATTCCGATTTTACCTCGGTATTAAAACGGTATTTTTATCTATTGTTAAAAGCATCGGAAAAAGATCGGTGATTAACTAGAGCACTGGTCAGCTTAATAACACAACCTTCCTCGCGCTTTCATCTGTCTGCTTCACTAATTGAGTCATCGAGAGTACTACAATAGTTCTATTGTTAACGCCAGATACGTAGAGAGGGGGAGAGAGGCGGCTCTAGTTAATCACCGATCTTTTTCCGATGCTTTTAACAATAGAAAAAATACCGTTTTAATACCGGGGTAAAATCGGTATAAAAACGCTATAAAATCACTTGAGAGTTTGGATATGGCCCCTTAAAGACTTGCACAGGTTCAATCTTAGAGAGCTATACAAATACCTATTCTAGATGTATAATAAAGTTCTCGGTAATCAAATACCTTAGGATCTAAAATACCTCCCATCCATGTGCCATGTGATACTCCCAAAACGCCCCGAGACCTTAATCCTTGTGCACCCATAGGTGATTAGAACTGTTCCAGATTTGTTTTTATTTTCGCCCTAAACGCTCAAATGAATTTAAAAATCACTATGAGTAATTTGTACTACAACCCGGCAACGTTTGGATATTATGGTGGGGAGTTAGTGTAACCAACGATTTTTTTCTTCTCTTATGAATGATATGTTATTCAAACTTGATACTTAAGATATCAATAATGTTTTAATTGATATTGGTCAAAAGAATGGTGAAAATCGGATATTTGGATGAATATTTAGCCATGAGAAAATTAAAAATATTGGCAAAATGAGAGCACTTCTTTTGAATTTGGGACATTATGACGTCATTGTGAGATCATATATGGAGGCTTTGAATAACTGACAAAACTCATGAATTGTTGTAACCTAACAAAGAAGAGAAAAATAGTGTTCAAAAGGGTACTTTTTATTTAATAATAAGTCGCACTATTATTTTAACGTTATTTATTCTTGAAGAATTGAATCGACCTAGTGATCATGTGAAGGCAATGCGACTTGTTCGGCAAAGTGAGCTCCGGTACTTGGTTGAAATTCAATATCAACATGAACCCTGGCGAAGAATCTGCGTGCTGGATGAACACGATCCCTACACAAAGAGTATAGAAAATGTAAACAAATTCTGTTCGGTAGAGAAGTATAGACCGGAGACGCGGAACGATACAAGTTTAACGGAGGTCATTATTGGTTATTTGTGCATGCATCCAAACTGTATGCGTGCTGCAGCGGAAATACCCATTTCTATTGTTACTGGAAATTGTTCTTCTTTTGGATTGGACGAACTTTCTTTTTTCTGCGACAAAAGTAAGTCACGGATTCAGTTCAATCATTGCAAGTCTGTAACTGTGTAAATATAAGAAGTGTAAGTGTTACAATATAACATAATATGTTCATTATACTGATCCAGTGTAATGTACTTACCTATACGTTTGTATCCTTTGTCACCACTTTGGGTAGTGATGATCTTGACGACTCACGATGCTTTTTTGCTGTATTAGAGTTGCTAGTTAATTTATCATCTGGATAAATCTAAAGAACTTCAATATTGTCATCATTCAATGTAAGGTCAGTTAGTAGCTGTCGACCAGGTTTAAATATATTTCACACAAGCTTCCATCCTGAAAATAGCGCCTACTCAATCATCATCATTATTCAAAACAATGTATATCTGAGTGTCATCAGCGTCAGTCAGATATGCAATTGGAATCACTGATATACCATAATGGCGAACAATACATCGAGAAGCCTAAAGTACTGACTCTTGAGGAACTCCCTGCTCTGGTGATAGTTGTATTATTCGGAAAAAGTGTCACAGATTCTGGATTTCATTGTTCTGGCTACACTTCTAGAGACATCTCTGACATAAGGCAGCACAACAAAACCACTGCTAAAATGGAGTCATCATGTGTCTGTCTTTTTCTTGACTGTTAGAGTGGCCATCTGTTTTTTGACTTTGTCAAAGGACCAAGTTGGATAGCCGCGCCATGCCATATCATCTGATGTGACGAGTCAAAGGTCATCGGCACGGAGCAAGACAAAATTTACAAAAGATGGATCAGAGAGGCTCTTGAGATCAGTAACCGAGGGACCGCCACGATGAACCGAAACGAGGGGCAATACAACCTCACCCACATTTTCGATGATATTTTATCATCTGGTCAAAAATCCACAGATGATAAATCAACTAGAAACTCCAAGAGCGCAAAAGGCGTCATGAGTCGTCAAGATCATCACTACCAACAATGTTGACAATGGAGACAGGCGTATCAGAAACGTACATTTATAAGTACCTCACGCTGGATCAGTATAAAAAACACTCCATCTGGTTCTAAGGGACCGTTCATTATTTATGCTGGAGGGCGGTTGGGTAAACTATAGGGGGGGGGGGGGGGTCATGTAACTTTCATGTGTTGAAATAGGGAGGCTATGTTACTTTTTATTCTTAAACAGGGGGGGTTAACTCTTTTAAACCTATAAAGATGGCGGTGATTAGTGTGATTTTAGAGGCTATTTGTAAGTGTAAGTGCCATTTTTTTCTGCGCTTCGCGCAAATGTTCTTAAAACCTATCAACTTCAAAAACATTTATTATGAGACGACTTCCGGACAGCAAATCTTGTCTGAGCCTCGGACGATGTATTAGAAAAACATCTATATAATCATCAACGGTCGAGAAATTAGAGCCACAGGGTGTATAAAAACATGTTAATTAGCCTATATTACAAAATCCAATTTTGTGATTAAAAATGTAATTTATTGCATCCCTTTGCACCAACGCTCGGAAAAGTAGAATGTTTCACGGGATCATACGTTTCTGCCCAGGATTCTAACTTGTTCGGGTTATAAAGACTCACAAAAACACACCCCAAAATGTATAAATAGGACAAATTTTTCAGCACGCTACGCTCGCCATACTAATTTCACACAATAAAAAGAAGGGCTATCATAAAATTATTGGCCGTTCAGATAGGGCACAAACAGAATTTGCCAAACATATCCATGGATGTTCATCAAAAAAATTCCAAAGGAAAACACATCCCCTTAAATATGTGACAAGTTGGTGTAAAAACCTACTGGTTAGCAGGGGGATCATACAATTTCCAGTTTCAGCTGTAGGGGGGTTAGGTAATTTTGAGATACGAGTCTCGAATTTGTCCCCCCCCCCCCTCCACCATAAATAATGAATGGTCCCTAAGGTGTTTATTCGGGGTCACTGATTGTTCATCTTTATATTTGTCATTCTATACAGTTACAGATACATCGTTATGGGGTTTTTCGCAACATATTTCCCGTCTTAATCTATGTTCAGATAGATGCAATCACCAGGACATATACACTTGCAGATGCGATAGCAATTGTGAAATGTTTGGCGACTGCTGTATAGACTATTACGACAGTTGTGGGAATGCAAATACGACATTGGATTCGAGCACTAACATTACATATCGGTCTGTTATACCTTTCATACTGCGGTCTTCAGTTACAAATCGGTCAGTTATACGTTTTGAAGATTACACCTGTCAGCCCGACGCTGCCATAGATTCAAATGTTCTTCTGGTCAGTCAATGTCCAATTTCGTGGACTGATCCGTTTATTCAATCGAAGTGTACCGATCAGTTATTTAGAATGCGTGTTTATGACAACATTGGCGTCAATTTTCACAATATATTTTGTGCCATTTGTCATTATAGACAACAAAATGATATACACCCATGGACAATAGGCAATGTGCAACGCGAAACAACCTGTGCTGACACAAAACATGTTACTAGTGCTTTAAATTGGAAAAGACCCCATCGCGTTGGAAGTCAACTTAGAATATGTGGGTATGATGATCATTGTCCTGAGTCATACGCTAACCAGAGCATTGTTAAAGCATGTTATTCCTTTGTATTACCAATTTGCATGAGAAATAGTAATGATCGAAATCGATTCAAAAATCCATATTGTTTTATGTGCCAAAACCCGGGCAAGCTTGTGGTGTGCAGTGGAAACCCAGATTTCCGGTCAGGTTCAGGAATGTCTGGTCTCTGGCATTTACGACCATCTGCTGAGAAAGAAATGACGATCACGTGTTCATCCGAAGAAATTTTAGACCCGATTTCTAAAATATGTCGTCAAGTGACCTGCTTTCCTGGATACACACTTAGTGATGGCAAATGTATCCTTGACGGTGAAACTGTAAACTCGGATATCCTTACCAATCAAAGTTGTACGAGTCATGATGTCATGCTCTTCTTCAGAGGCTCTCGTTCATCGGGGAATTGTTTTCGCGAGATCCTTCATCGGAAGTTGATTCAACCAATATTTACTGATGAATATATTCAACCCGTGTCGGCGAGTACAACCGAATTTTGGCTTGCTCTGAGATTCGATACTAATCATGCTGGTAGAAATCCTGAATTGGTGCATACTATTGATCAAGTTTTATACGCAGAGAGAATGCCATGTGGAATTTCCCACTCACAGATTCTCATAACTTGCCAACACAATGTTGGTACTTGCAAGGAGCAGTGGTATTCAGGTTCCCTGGGAACCTTCGAGAGAATAAATCATCCGCATTATCCAAATATATATCGAAAGAACAATATCTTTATATTGTCAGAAATAACTATGTATTACGCTACGTACAGTATTAAGAAAGATACTCGTCAGAAATTCGAAGAGATGTTGTTGTGCGGTAAATTGTTCAATATCACTTCTCCCGATTGTGAGGTCGTAAGGTTGTCTTCTAATGAATACTTCATCAATGAATCTGGGTTGATGCATGGTGACAGATTATTACATAAGGATAACTTTACGCTTCACCCGGACGGTGGAGCCTTGGTATGTCGTGACATTATGGTTCGTAATCAGATCAACAACGGCGATTTATTTATTGATGCTCTTGATGTCAGTGGTTTTACGTTGAGCTGCCTTTCGATGATAGGTTTAATGGGTACACTGATTACGTACACGACATTCAAGAAGCTTCGTACTGTGTATGGTCACGGTATCATATGTGTGTCTGTTGGCTTGTTTGTTGCACAATTACTGACGTTCTTGTCTGATAAAGTTTCTTGGTCACAAACTGCTTGCGTGATGGTGGCCATTTTAACTCATTATTTTTGGCTCGTTACTTTCACGTGGACAACAATACTAGCATTTATCCTTTTGAATACTTTTGTTATTAACACTAGCGGGAACTCATTGGAAAGAAAGAAGGTGTACTTGCTATTTCAGTTGCTTGGTTGGGGAATTCCCTTTTTGATTGTATCAGTCACAGTGGTCATTCATTTCTGTCCGTGCACGTCAATAGTCGTGTATGGTGGTACCGGTCAGCTGTGTTGGATTCAAGACGGAAACGCAACTTTACTCGCATTTGGTTTACCAGTCCTCATGTTTATTTTGACAAACGGTGTTATTGTGAGCATTAGTCTCATTTGGTTGCGTAAAGCGAGACAACGATCAAACGTGATGCAGCAGAAGAAAGAAAATGAAAAGGGATGGCAGGAAGTTTCCGTGTTCATAAAGGTACAGTATGCTATTTTCATTCGTGGCCCTCAATCATAATTAAACACAATGGCCCGTATTCTCGTACGTACTTAAACGCGGTTTTAATCTAAACACACGTTTAACCTTGGCTTTGTACACATCGTTTAACTAAATGCAATTCTCGACATTTTGTTTAACTTAAACACGCGTCTAACTTTACTGAAAATTGTCTAACTTTCAACATGGGTATGGGGGTAGTTGAACATGCGTTTAACTAAACTCGTGCACAAATTGTACGCATTGACCGATTGCTCAACCGTACCTGGTGCAAGCTGGCGTGCGGCGTGCAGTAATTGGTCGATCCAACACCATTGACCTTGAGGATGGCCAAGGCAGTCTACAACATTGTCACATGACTTGATGACTTGCCATACATGTTTACTTTCAGCCCCATTGGGTTAATTTTTTAAATCTAAAATCTGCTCTAGGGATATTATATTGTCGTGGGTTTTTATCGATATTTGAACTTTTGATTTTACAAAATTGAAATATCACTAGTTATTTTAACACATTGAAGTTCAAAGTTTAAACTTGCTATCACAACCACTCTCAAAAGTAACACTTTGGGCTTCTTGTTCAACCCAGGACATTATCCGAAGGACATACCAAGCCTAGAGCCTTGGACCATGCTTTAGAGCGATGGTAGGGTAGCAAGTGCCCCGGTAATAAGTAGGTGGTATGAAATCAATCTGAGAAATGGTGTAGTAGGGGGAAGAGTTATTATCCTCGAACAGCTTGCAAATCTGGGGTTAGGATAGTCTCAAACTTTTAAGGGGTGAAATGAGTGTATGCACGACACTTCTGGGGACGAGATTTGCGGAGTTTAAAATAGGGTTTTGTTAGACCCGTCGCTTAAAAGATAAACTCGCGTTTAATTTAGATACGAATTTAGTTAGACACAGTTTTAAGCTAAAACCGTGTTTAATACGAGAATACGGCCCAAGGTATATAAATAAGTATCAATTAATGGACACCGCTATCATCAATAATGGTATCTCAGGGTTAAAGGGGCACAGAGAGTTTTCTCAAAAACTGAAATTCAAAATGTTGACCTTGTTTAGATTACATAGAAACCCGCTCACGTAAGATTTCTTCAAACAAAATCAGTAAAAATGAAAAATAAAGACATTTTCTCAGCATTTCCGAAGGTTAATTATTGGTGCTTTTATGTATTTCGGTTAAAAATCACCATCAATTGAATCAGGGAGGTCATGACTTTACATCACGCAACAAGCCATGGGTGGTCTTCAAGGTTATTCTGAATAAACATGAAACAAATGAATTTGAGTAGTTTCGATGTGATTTACATCAAAACGCTATCAAATCCATGAATTTCACATGAAATACTGCAAATTAAGCTCTATAATTTTAGGCGGTGGTTAGTACGTATATTAGCATTACGTATAATGTGAAAAACCCAACTTCTGACAAAAAAATTGAGGGCTCCCTCCCCGAAGGATCTCTTAGTGCCCCTTTAAGTAAATGATCAAAACAGTTACTTTTATTTGAATCGAACCAATTTGATTTTACAACTTGGTTAAGTGTGATATTAAAGTAGAATCTTACAAAAGAAAATCATTATATTTCATTATCGCGGAGTAACGTAAGTCCGGTGGTACGCCTTTTATCTAACTTAATCGAGACCAGCTGTTTTGATGGATCTGGTTTCGTATTCTAGGGATTCCCCGAACAATAAAAGTCGTTATGATGTTTACGTAATATTGACCAATCAGGTTACGACTTATATAATAGTCGGCACACGACGCTTATTATTATTTGTTATTGGCCAATCACGAGGCACGTAAGAGATTTTGCGTACTTACCGTATTATATGAATGAAATTTAAAATCATTCACCTCGACTGCGTGCGAAGAAAGTTCACAAGTAAACTGACCTATTGAAAAACAAGATTCAATGTTATTTGTTGCAATATTATCAACGAATTAAAGGAAATAATTATAAATAGAAGTAACTCTCTCCTTTTGCTTTACTACGAGTACGATTCAAGTTTAGTGTACTTTATGAGTTGTAAAGCATCTGCACGGCTACAATGCGACTCTTCATATTGATATGCAGTAATGGAAATACTCACATGACTCAACCCGGGGTTGACAATCATGTGTAGTGTGTGTACTGATCATAATAGTAGTATCGCTAGTCTAGTGGTTGAGTTACATGCCTTACAATGCAGATGTCCATGGTTCGATTCCCACTAGGACCACTTTTTCAACTGATTAAAGTGAGGGTTAGAAATATATAAGTCCACAAAGTGTATATAGTTCTTACTTAGTCAACCCCTGATGGCATGATGGAAAGTTATGTGGGTGTTTCCATCGTTGCATATTGATATACGTATCATGTTATGGTGTCAATTTTGATTAAAACACCCAAAACCGAAGCCTAGAGCAAAGTTAACTCATGCAATAATGGCTTGGGAAAAAGAGGGTCGAAAATGGAATTAAAGTTATGATGTATTACCTGTTCAATATATTCCACAGGTTTCCTCTGTTTTGGGATTTACCTGGATACTGATGTTTATAGCCGGTCTGGTCAACAACGAGATCATATGGTGGATCGCGACTACTGTTAACTCACTTCAGGGTGTTCACATATTCTTGGCTTTTGGAATGAACGAAAGAGCTCGTCAAATATGGAGACAATCCGGCTTTCTCAAACGATTACATAGTCGAACTGTTCAAACTGTCAGCAGTGGCCGACCTATTCAAACTGTCAGCAGTGGCAAAGGTGGCGCTAGATAACAAACTGTTTACGCGATGTCACCGCCAACATTGGCCAGTAGAATAAAGGGCTCAGCCGACTCCACAATGCTTCAATGCTGAGCGCAAGCGTTGGCCACTGTTGATAAATCCAGGGCTGTCAACTTTAGGGATTTGCTGGGAGGGAGAGAGAGATACAGACTCCAAAATAAATCGTAAAAACGCAAAAATTGTGATTTTTAATCTTTAGAGTATTTGGTGTGGTTTGAGGGCCATTAACCCTAACCCACCCGGTGGATTTTCCAACGACATTTTTTTCAAGCGAAAAAAGCACACACAACAAGAGGTGCCACGCCCCGGGGTTTGAACCCACGACCTCTCGGTTGGCGGGCGGACACTCTACCAACTGCGCCACGGGGGAAGCTGTGCTGGGCGAGTGTATTCGCCCAGCTATATAGCCCGGGGCCATTATTTCACACAGAAACCTCAGCGCCAGGTGGAACCAGGATGCTGGGAAATGGGATTTCATGGGATCTGGGGCTGTAAGGGTTAATCAGGGTAAAATTAGAGAAAAAAAGTGAAAATTAAAAAGAAGGGAAAAAAATCGTTCCTTAACCCTAACCCACCCGGTGGATTTTCCAACGACATTTTTTTCAAGCGAAAAAAGCACACACAACAAGAGGTGCCACGCCCCGGGGTTTGAACCCACGACCTCTCGGTTGGCGGGCGGACACTCTACCAACTGCGCCACGGGGGAAGCTGTGCTGGGCGAGTGTATTCGCCCAGCTATATAGCCCGGGGCCATTATTTCACACAGAAACCTCAGCGCCAGGTGGAACCAGGATGCTGGGAAATGGGATTTCATGGGATCTGGGGCTGTAAGGGTTAATCAGGGTAAAATTAGAGAAAAAAAGTGAAAATTAAAAAGAAGGGAAAAAAATCGTTCCTTAACCCTAACCCACCCGGTGGATTTTCCAACGACATTTTTTTCAAGCGAAAAAAGCACACACAACAAGAGGTGCCACGCCCCGGGGTTTGAACCCACGACCTCTCGGTTGGCGGGCGGACACTCTACCAACTGCGCCACGGGGGAAGCTGTGCTGGGCGAGTGTATTCGCCCAGCTATATAGCCCGGGGCCATTATTTCACACAGAAACCTCAGCGCCAGGTGGAACCAGGATGCTGGGAAATGGGATTTCATGGGATCTGGGGCTGTAAGGGTTAATCAGGGTAAAATTAGAGAAAAAAAGTGAAAATTAAAAAGAAGGGAAAAAAATCGTTCCTTAACCCTAACCCACCCGGTGGATTTTCCAACGACATTTTTTTCAAGCGAAAAAAGCACACACAACAAGAGGTGCCACGCCCCGGGGTTTGAACCCACGACCTCTCGGTTGGCGGGCGGACACTCTACCAACTGCGCCACGGGGGAAGCTGTGCTGGGCGAGTGTATTCGCCCAGCTATATAGCCCGGGGCCATTATTTCACACAGAAACCTCAGCGCCAGGTGGAACCAGGATGCTGGGAAATGGGATTTCATGGGATCTGGGGCTGTAAGGGTTAAAGCTCTAGAAAACATGCGCGCACTAAAAAATCGGAATCGGAAAGGTCAAATGGGCAATGAGTTTTTGAAATAAAATGGTCATGAAAAACTGTCCTAGAGTCGGGATATTGTTAAGCTTAAATAATGAAATATTGAAACTAATACGCTCGCAAAGCGTGCAAAAAATAAAATCGCATTTCTAACACTAATGGTCCAGTATGATAATAACGACCCCCACATAGTAATTTTTTAATTTTTGGTGTGGCTTGAGGGTCATTATAATGTTGAAACCTGTATTCACAGGGAGCGCACACATTTTATGAGTTTTTGAACTAAAATTAGTCATGAGAACTGTCCTGAAGCCACCTCGTTAAGCTTAAATAATGAAATATTGAAATTAATACGCGTAAAGCGCGCAAAAAAATTGGTATAGTGTGAGAGCCATTAAAATGTTAAAACCTGTATGAAATATGCGCGCGGAACGCGAAAAATTGTTGAGTTTGACCTAAAATGTTCATGGAAAAGTGTTCTGAAGCCACCTTGTTAAGCTTAAATAATGTAATATTAAAATGAATACGCGCGCGAAGCGCGAAAAAAATTGCATTTCTAACACTAGGTCCAGTATGTTAATTGATAATAACGTCCCCGACATGAAATTTAGAATTTCTGATGTGGTTTTTGTATTAAAACTTGGTTCCAGTATGATGTTTTTAACGTCCCCCTCATATTTAAAATATTTTGTTGGTCTGTGGGCCAATATAATGTTAAAACTTAAGAAACAATTCGCGCGGAGCGCGAACATTTTTAGAGTTTTTGAACCAAAATGGTCATGGAAAACACTCCTGGAGCCATCTTGTCAAGCTTGAAAAATGAACCATTGAAACTAATGCGCGAAGTACGCAAAAAAATTGATATTTCTAACACTTAAATTGGTCCAGTATGACGGGTTTTAACGTCCCCAACATAATATTTAGAAAATTTGGCATGGTTTGAGGGCCATTATAATGCTTAAACCTTTCAAAAATATGCGTATAAAGCTCGTATAATGGTGTTGATAAACATTTTAATTGATAATTTTTTGAGGCGGGAGATTTCATATGCTAGGCGGGAGTGCGGGATAAAGATTGTCTTAGGCGGGAGACTCCCGCCTAATGCGGGAGAGTTGACAGCCCTGTAAATCAGGCTGCGTCGTTTGTTGTGGTGGGGCTACTACGCATGTGTGAGAGAGCAAATAGTTTGAGCGTTGTGGAGTCTGCTGAACCCTTAACGGTCTATCATTGAATGACTTTGCTAAGAAACTATTTAAACATTGAAACGATTTAGTATCGTAGCGCTATACTATACCCTACAATTTACAAACCATTTATAGACCGTAAACGGCGGGTAGACTGTCCGACCTAATTGAACAAATAATTCGTAGGGCTCGATATATTATATATCATTTTGTCAAATTAACTCTAACCCGCCTACACACTACAAAACCCTACGCTGCTACAATATGTTTGAGCGCGATCGTCCGGTCTATCTCTAGCCACGCTTCGGTGGTGTATAAAATTGCGAGAAGCCGACCCGTATAGCTCTTTTCTTGTTTTTAAAGTTTAATTCGAAAAGCGCTAGGGTAGTTAGGGTTACGGTATTATTATGCACAGAACACGTCATGTTGTACAAACCTGCCACCCTCCCCCCACACACACCGTGCACAATTGACAAATGTGTATTTCGAATCTAATTTAAAAACAAAAGAAGTCATATAAAAATGTGACCATTTCACTTAATGTAATTTTATATTAGTGAAGTGCTGACTAATTAATTGACTTATTAACAAAATTAAATGCAATGATGTATTGGAGTACTTTTAATACAACGCGTGGAATCAACCACTTTTGCACACACATAAATCAACTATCTTAATTCTTATACCGGGTGTCCCTAAAAAGATTATGCACGTGTTTACCCAACTTGTTGAGCATGAAGTTCTAATATTTGGTGTAAGATGCTTACACATATTGAAAGACTAAACACCTGGCTTTCAGATGCTGCTTATTTCATCTGATTCAGATTTGTCAATCCTAAGATATGGACAATTATCTAGAGCTACCCAGAATCGATGTTGTGCCACTTTACAGTTTCAAAGGTTTACTCCTAAGATCATGAAGATACAACTTCCACTGAATAGGTTTAAATAATAGAATGAGTGCATGTGTATCCAAGCAGAACTGAATATAAAGTAAAGGTGTTTGTTACATGATTCGAACCAGTCCTTTTGACGAGGTTTCACAAAATGTGTATTGGGCTACATTTTTAAAACAAGACAGACGTCCATATGGCTGGGTGCGGCCTCGATTTTCATTAGAAGAGGATGTTCATGGTCTTAAATATAGTGAAACGAGAAGTCCAGCCGAAGTCACCAGAAAGTTTGCCATTCATTTCCCAAACGATCACGTACCATCTAGGAACACACCTACAAAGGAGTATTGGAAATACTTGGTAAATGGTACATTCACCCATATGAATAAAGAACATCCTGGAAGACTAAGATATGAAAAGTGGCAGGACACAGTAACACATTGATAACGTGCGGTGTGCACTTCAGAGGGATCCCAGAATAACTTCTTGTAGAAATCCCTTACCACATATTCCAAGGACATCATTGTTGTTCCTCAGCCTCTTTTAAACAATTCTGGTCAAATGCCCACCCCTAGACGATTGATGCCCATGGATAGAGCAATCTTAGTATCGTTTTGACGCTCATAATCATTATTTCTGTAAAAGTGGCACAACGTCGATTTTGGGTAGCTTTGATAAACTGGGCATATCTCGGGATGATAAATCCAAATCAGATAAAATAAACGGCATCTGAAAGCTGAGTGTTTTCCTTTTCCGTGTGTATAAACATATTACACCAAACTTTATGTATAAACATATTACACCGAACTCTCCAACAAGGAAGCCCAGACCAGTGCCAAAACCCAGGACTATTTTCATTGCATCAACAACATCTGTCCCTCCACCTCCCCCTGAACCAGTGCTACCAGAGGCTACGCCTTCTTCCAGACCAGCAAAGACGAAGATCCTGATTATTGGTGGTGACTCAATTCCTAAAGCTCTCGCAGGCCGTAGAATGTCTACAAAGTGCTTGATTGTGAACAGATGTTTACCCGGTAGTAAACTTGGACTATGGACAAAACTTGCAGGCCCTATCATCGAGGAGGAGAAACCACACCTTGTTATTATTCACTGTGGAACAAACGAACTTTTTAAATGTCTTGTGAATGAATGTCTCGCGATGTATAACTCTGTAACTGCTGCCATTCTCGAAGCAGATCCCAATGTCAAAGTTTGTATATCATCACTGACCGCTCAGAGGAATTACGCTCACCGTCTATGGATTAGAGAATTTAACGCCCGATTGTGTGATATGTGTACAGCGAAAGACTTGCTTGTTGTTAACAATGACAATATTGAACGAACCCACTTAGCGGATGACGGCTTCACCTATCAAAACCAGGAAGAATTTTACTTGCACAGAACTATGTTTCTTGTATTTCTTATGTGTTTGGACAGGATTTTCGTGTGACACAATCTCAATGGAGGAAGAGGTAAATGAAAAAAGAACTTGTGCAGAATGCTATAGTAGTATAAGAAATGGACAAACTTTTGTGTCATGTAACAAGTGTAGTCTTGATTTTCACATTAATTGTTGTACTAATGATAAAATGAGTGGTGATTCTAATTGGTGGTGTGATTATTGTTTCTTCAAAACAAGAACAAGTTTAGACAGGATCTTCAATGGAGGAAGAGGTAAATGAAAAAAGAACTTGTGCAGAATGCTATAGTAGTATAAGAAATGGACAAACTTTTGTGTCATGTAACAAGTGTAGTCTTGATTTTCACATTAATTGTTGTACTAATGATAAAATGAGTGGTGATTCTAATTGGTGGTGTGATTATTGTTTCTTCAAAACAACTTTAAACGAACTTTCATTCAGTGATTATTATGTTGACACATCAATGGAGGAAAAGATAAAGAAGGTATATGATGGTGAATGTACATATAGAACTCATAAAAGAACTCTAAATTCACCGAATATAAAAAAAGTAAAAACATGTAGCAAGTTAACTTGCAGCAACTCTTGCGCTAAATGTGTAAGAAAAATAGTTAAAAAAAAGATTTGTATGTAACTTGTAATAATTGTACTCTTGATTATCATGTAAAATGTATTGATATTTCAGATGTAGAAACATGTAACATTTGGTATTGCAATAATTATTTCCATAAGGTTGCTAATTTTGAACTTCCTTTTAGTGAGGACTTTATTGACTTCCAATGTAAGATTCAAAAGGGATTACAAATAGCTCATTTAAATATCCAGGGCCTAATTTACAAAAATTAATCAAATTAATCTTCTTTTGAATGACAATTGTATTGATGTATTGTGTATTAATGAAACCTGGAAAGTGATGTTGGTGACTCAGAATTGAATATTGATGGCTATAGTGTTTACAGACTTGATAATCTTTATCAAATCCCCTTTCCATCATCAAATGGATTATCATTAATTAATGCAATTTGAGATGTACCCTAGAATTTCACTTACATCTTTTTTACATAACCCCTCCTCGGTTTATATGCATACTTGTTCCTTGTAATTACGCTTCAATCCCCAATCCATCCTGACATTAATTGATTGCATGCATAATGATTGATTAATGCAACATAAAAATACTATAATATGTAGAAATATGTCAATTATTTGTCGACATAGCTCTTTATATTATTCATATCACAACGATAACCCCACAATGCTTAATAATTGTGGATAAGGCAAACACATCAACGTTCCCGCAATGTTTATATATACATATGTCAATTTTTACAAGACCATAATTGCAATGAGAATAATTTCAAATTAAACAGCTTCACTTACCAAGTTATATAAAGGAAGAATTCGACTCGCTCCACACGCATTGTATAATCTTCGCCGCAACATGACCGTTCTTCTCAAATTGTTTCTCCCATGCAGCCGATTAATGTAGGTCTCCACTGTAAGGCTGTTAGGGACGCACCATTTGATTTTCAGGGGGGTGGTAGGAAGTTGGGTTCGGGGGTGAATTTTTTTTTTTTGGCCGCCGTAAGGGGTGAATTTTTTTTTTTTTACTCATCAGGGGGTGAATTTTTTTTGTTGTTGCCCGCACAGAGGGTGAATTTTTTTTTTACAAAAACTTCCTACCCCCCCCACTGGAAATCTAATGGTGCGTCCCTTACTTAGACCATGAGAAGACCATTACCAGGCAGGTCTTATCACAACATTCAACAACATTTGTAAAATAAAAATAATGGACGTCAGTCAGAAATAATGTTGTGTCTTTTCGTAATAGATGTTAAACACAAATCCTATGTCCCATGAATTCAATTCAAAAAGAAATCATTTTTTTGTTGTTCAATGATTCCGTAGATGTATTAGAGGTGTTGTAAACCAACCGACTCCCCTCTCTTTAGAAATCACCTTTGCAATATAATTTGTTTCCAGCGTTAAGAACCACTTTATGTGTTTATAGGCATCTTAATTAAAAATATGTAAAAAAACACAAAATCACAATGAGCAACATTGGTGGTTATCACGTGTATATGGCCATTTAATATTACGAATGAGTATAATATTAATATATGAAACTAGAGTATTTCTTTTACTGTCCATCTATCCATCGGTGGTGCTTTTGATCATTAAAGATGAACGTGTTTTAGTTTACGTATATTATATATGTGAATCAATTAGCCCAATTAAACCATATTAAATATATTTATTTGTGAAATTAATGTAAGGGGATGATTATCCCCCCCCCCCCCCCCTAATAAAATGGATGCTTATTGTATCATCAGCCGTCGTCTGTGAATATATGTACTGCTGTGTTTCACCAAAATATCAAATAATTAGATTAAAAGTCTGAAATCAACGAACGATTACGGTCGGTACATGTTGGATGTCTATAATGCTCTCTTGATATTTAAACAAAATAATACGCACTTAAAACTGAGTTGGTAATTTGTTTCAAACATGCTCTTAATTCTATAATATTATTTCTCACGGGTATTGCAATGACATTTAAGAAACAAAGAACAATGAAATGAATAGATTGGTAATCGCGCGGTAAAAGAGAAAAATAATCGACAGAAATACATTTTTGGTAATAGGAATAAACATGGTTCTTTTATACCTTTAAACTGGCTGAAATCACGTTATGTGAAAGAAAGGATGTCATATTGAAGAAAAACATCTTAGTATGCTTGCTATCCTCAAAACATGAGAGCAATCCATCAAATAATAGGAATAATGAGTCGATTTTGAGTACATATACTATCATATCAATGTTCCGTTTTCCCACTATGTTAACATTCGAAGGAAATAACTACGACAGTTGTGGGCTCGACATCTAACGAACATTGCATTAAAATAAATAAGGCATTACTGTCAATGAACTTTTAACAACAAGTATAAATAAAATGTCCTCTCCTTTTTATGACACGCATTATTAATAAGGTAATTAGTATCACCTACACGTACGAGCATATTAATCGTAAGGTAACCGATATTATATGCGTGCGCGTTCTCTAAAGTTCCTTAATCATAAATGTAGACATAACACATCACGCACATGTCAAAATAAAGTACAGACACCAAGTAGTATTTATTATTTTGATATGAGAAATTGTAAGCAAAAACGAATTGTGAAAATGTTTTAAAATTTCGAGATAAAACGTGTTTTAATTTCCAAATCCAATTTTATTTCATGGCTTTTGACACTTATGATTGTTCATAGTGTATTAATGAACCTTCTACACATTTGAAAGTTGTACTATCATTAACAGAATGGGTCTATAATTATAGATCATGAACAAAATAATAAAAAAACACACATTTTGCCCCCAGAATCCGAATTTTATCCCAAATATGGGTCTAATATGTTGCGTCTTAAGAAAGTCTTGTACCTTATATCACTACCAATAGGTGTACCAAAGATGGCCGTTTTGTGAAGTTTGTAACGATCAAATAATTTACAAACCCCACTAAAATGCGGGCGGTAGGATTAATTTAAGTTCTACGCAACGTTATACCGAAAGTAATTAGAGAAAATTGACTCGACCAATTGACCGGAAACTTGCCCAGCTTGTCAGGTCCTTTTTTGATATTGTTATCGAATTGTGACGTCATCGCCATGACGTCATGGACGCACACCTTACCTACTACCATTGGTTGTTAATAACACTAACACTGCAAATTGACAGCTGATTGATTTGTATTACTAACACGTTTATTTACTTTTGAAACTTGAAGTGGGAAGCTAAATACTAGGATATTATTATTAGCAATGTAATTTTGAAGGCACAACTGGAGAGGCTAAAAGGAGTATAGTGACAAATAGCACTACATATTGACAGACGATTGATTTTGTATTACTATCGAACCGATGATGATGATGATACGTCACAACGTGCAGCGAAGTCGGTATATGACCCTATGTTGCCCATACATTTCAAAAGTTTTTTTACCATAAAATAAGCACTATCATTGTAATACTAACATATTATGTGAGAGCTAAATACCAATATGGTACTAACAAGTCTAAACTTTCATTACAAAAACATATTCGTTATGAATGTAATGGTTCACTAGTTTAATAATAACATGATCACACTTCTATGCGTTACCCTTGTTGGCCTACGTGTAAGCACCCTCTGTGACGTGGCCGATGTCCAACGTATTTCCCGTATTGCTTAGTTGGCGGATTAATAGCTCTGATCGATTTCGTGCCTGAAAAATATGTCGACAATTCGTACATTTTCGATCCGGGTACTTTAAGTATGGTACTTAGATACGCAATCGCTGATCTCCAAACAGCTGATTAGTGAGTGATGTATTTGCGGAATTGATGCAAATATCGAAAATGGCACTGTATCATGTTTTGATCGTGTTCGAATGGTTTCAAACGAAAATAACATTTGATGTCAATGAATAAAACCCACAAGGCCAGACGAGAAGGTCACGCCAGTAATTGAAATCCATGTGCATTGTTTGCAAATTAAACTTGTCTTTCTTGAGAAACTCTCAACAATTTAATCCGTTGCAACGCTTTGGATAACCTCTGTTTTCATGTTTTCAAAGTTATGTATTCTGAGTCTTGACGATTTGTTATTCACGTCTCGGATTTGAATTTGTTTTATCAGAAACTAAACTGACACAATCAAACTACAGAAGCGAGGCCTAGCTTAGACTGTAAGAAAGTAATAAAGCCTACATGCAAATGATGATTTGGCCTGTCTGTTAGGTCCGTCCTTAAAAAGCTTAAGTTCGTGAGTTATTATGGCATGCCGACCAAACAATAACTATTTACTATCCTAAAAAGACGATTGGGACGGTTGGCATGTGTTTATAAGCCAAGACAGGCTAGGCTTCGGGCCAGGTAAAAAAGAAAGGTAAGCTTATTTTGTAATTTGGGTGGTAGATGATCATGACACTTGGGTTATTTAGTTCTAGACTATGTCCCGAAATGTTGTTGATTGTCTATAATTCAGTTCAGTTATTTTTCATATGGGCTCTCAAAGCAATAATAATAGTAATAATAATAATAACAAGCATTTATATAGCAAAAAAACAGCGCTTAACAATATCAAACAGCATTATATACAAGAAAAATACGAAGGAAATATATACACAAGTCATGCAAATGATAAAAAAAATCAGTTTTAGAAGATACAGACGGACGGCGCCTCTCTGATGCTGACCGGGAGCTGATTCCAAAGTCGGGGGCCACATACATGGAAGGAACTATCACCAGCTTGACATTTAAATCGAGGCACAAACAGAAAGCCTGGTAGCATCAGAAGAGGAGTGAAGTCGGTGTCAACTATCTTCATTTCTACCGTTATACAATTTGAGTACGTGAGTTATGGTAAAGCGGATCGTCATCGCTAAACATGCTAAAGGTTCAGTCACACAGCTGATTATTTGCTAGAAAACCACTTCCAGACTGCTCAAGACTGGTCACGATTGGCAATTATTCGAAAATCATGAGCAGTTTTCTTTTTTCATGTGAAGTTCTGCGACTGTCCTGTGCACTCTTCTGCAGTCTTGTGTGGTCGGGAGCACGTGGCAAATTTGACAAAACCGCCACGATACTTTCTCGCAGCTTAAAAAAATCGTGGCGGGTTTTTTTAATCGGGAAGGTCGGCTACATATGAGCGGTTTAGAAGCGGTAGCCAATGAGTTGGAGCGAATCATAAGTGGTTGTGTGTATTTGGACAGTGGTCGGCAATGAGTCTGCTCCAAGCGGGAGAGAACATGCAAGCCAACTTGACATGTTAAATCGGTGACTACAGAAGATAAGTCGCCGACTTGTAGCCAACAAATCGGCGAACAGTCGTTACAGGAATATGTCACAACTTGTGCCGTCGTGTCAAGGTCGGCGATTGATCGGGGACTGAACAAGTGGCGTCGCCGATTAAACGTGCTTGATCTGGTTGATTTCATGACTGGTAGGCGATACAGCATCTCTTGTCTTGTTGAAGGCGGGTAATATCGCATACTAATCATCCCTACTCATCCCTGGTCGGGATCCAAAATGGTTGAGTCGGGAGCTGTCGTCTATGTGACTGAACCTTAAGATACAAATAGGTCTACAAATACAAGATTACATTGCCCATACTGTCTGACTGTAGGAGGGCTTACTATTAGAGCTCCCAAGACGTTATTATTTGTATCAGTATTTGCACAGGAAGTAATTTTAAAATATCAGATTCTTTTCCTTGAAATATTATACATTGTATATCACGCACCAACACCTAATCTTACTAGGTTTGAACGAGGAGCCGTACAATAATTCGAGCCGTACAATAATGCGTGTTGATGTCACGGATGAAACGCTTACTTTTCGTGCACAGATCAAGGATGGCAATGTATGCATTAAAGGGGCACTAAGAGATCCTTCATGGAGGGCGCCCTCAATTCTTTCAGAAGTTGGGTTTCCACATATACATAATGCTTATATATGTACTAACTACCACCCAAAATTATAGAGCTTAATTTGCAGTAATTCATGTGAAATTCATGGATTTGCTATCAGTTTGAGTTTCTATGAGATCATATCGAAACTACCCATATCAATCTAAAAGGCCACAGATGGCTTCTCACTTATTTGTTTCATGTTTATTCAAAATAACCTTAAAGACCACCCATGGCTTGTGACGTAATGATTAGTTATGACCTCTCTGATTCAATTGGTGGTGACTTTTAACGAAAATGCAAAAAAAAGTGAAAAGCACTAATGCACCTTCCGAAATGCTGAGAAAATGTCATTTTTTCAATTTTTTTTGAAGAAATCTTTCATGAGAGGGTTTTATGTATATCATCTATCTAAACAATGTAAAAATGAAGAGTTTTTTTGCAAAAGGACCTGCATCCACTTTGGCTCTTATTGAGAAAAAGTCAAAAAACTGTTTCTAAATATTCAAGTTGAGCAATTGAAAAACTGAATGGATTATGAAAGAGGTACACTATATACTAATTGAAATTGAAATACATTTCAAATGTGCTAGTTTTTAATTTTTTTAAAATCATGTTTACATTTGTTGAAAATTTGGATGTAGGCCCTTTTGCAACAAAACTCCATCTGTTTGTACATAGAGAAAAAATACCACACAAAAAAAAATCAGTTATTTTAATCATTTAAAAAAAGAAGAAGTTTGATATAGAAATGTATAGGTCACAATCATATGTTTCAAGGGAATAAAGTCATTTTTTTTCAAAAAGACCTACATCTCATTGTAAACAGCCATTGAAGTTGATGTTTTGTTGCAAAAGGGCCTGTATCCCGATTTAATTCTGGATACAGGCCCTTTTGCAACAAAACAACAATTTCAATGGCTGTTTACAAAGAGATGTAGGTCTTTTTGAAAAAAAATACTTTGTTTCCTTGAAACATATGATGTTTCCCTATACATTTCTATATCAAACTCATTTTTGAAAAAATGCACCATAGCCCTTTTGCAACAAAGCTCTTCAAATATTGAATTTCTGTGAAATCTCTCTGTGCCCCTTTAAGTAATGAATCGCTTTTGAATGTTTACACAAGTGAATGTAAATATCTATAAATTATGGTAAAAAGTAATTTTGGGACGCCGTCTAACAAAAGATTTATCATCTTTGAAGTATTCCGTGGCATCACTTTTCGGCCTTCTTCGCAATTTCGGGTGAGAAAAGACGTATGTATATATTTTAGTATTTTGCCGCATGCATCAAGGGAGAAACAGGGATCAGTTTTAATGGAATCGTATTGTGAATTAAATTGAGTGTATAATGTATTTTACTGGAACAACGATATATTTATATGGAGTAAATGTTGACCAAAATCATTGAAATATATAATGGAAATATCGGAGATTGTTAACATTATTCCATGGTGCGAAGATACCGTTGATGAGTTTTTAATTAATTCAATCCGGCAAACAAATGCGATTATAAAAATAAAGCCCCCAAATTCGCAAATACAGCTTCAAATTGCCCTAGATATTAGTATAAGTTTAATCAATCTGCCGAAGGGGAAGTGATACGATACACGATGAACTGTCCGTCAACCTCTGTTAGTTGTTTTCATAGCGTTGTCATCCCGTGCAGCATATTGCGTGTAATCATGCCCGTAAACCAGGATGTGTAATCATGCCCGTAAACCAGGATTTCTTCTTGGGGCGGATTTGGTTAAATAGTGGGTATTTTTTACCATTCGATCTTTTTTCAATAAGAAACGTAAATAAAATCATCGTTTTCGTAAATAGCATTGTTGACCATTTTGAATTTTCTAGGGGCGTGGGGGAGGGGGAGGGAGCTTGTTACGGGCCTGTCAACAAATCAACAATAAAATATTGTATTGATTGTTATTTACGAATCTACTGATTGTTTAAAAGTCAATAAAAACCGTTATTATCCATATTACTTAGTGATTGTTGAAGTTTTATCATTAGGGTTCAATGTTTAAATTGGTGGCAACTCTGATGCAAGCAATTATATTGATCGGGTAACATGTATCAACAAAATGTGTGCACAAATGGTGTGATGTTTCATGATATTATATTACTGGTGTGTTGCATAATTATGAAAGCTGATATGTACGTCTTACCACGCCACATTTGTAGCAATTACTTGCTTCAGTGTGCAGTCTCAATTTAAATTATGTGAAATCCAACAATATTTTGTGCTTAAAGGAAACTGTTGTAATTAAAGTAACAACAGCCAAAATCTATTTAATTCTCGGAAAATACCGAGAGGAAGATTGAGACACATCCGACCACTAAAGCGAATCTCCTGACTAATTGTTGAATGCTGAGACGAAACAGCACACACATACCAGGATTTCTTCTTGGGGCGGATTTGGTCAAATAGTGGGTCTTTTTTACCATTCGATTTTTCTTTCTTTTTTCAATAAGAAACGTAAAAAAAAAAAAATCATCGTTTTCGTTTGCTACGCTCGCAAATAGCATTGTTGACCATTTTAAATTCTCTAGAGGGGCGTGGGGTGGTGGTCTCAATTTAAATTATGTGAAATACAAACAAAAATTGTGCTCAATGGAAATTGTTGTAATTAAAGTAACAACAGCCAAAATCCAATTAATACTCGGAAAATACTGAGAGGAAGATTGAGACACACCCGACCACTGAAGCGAATCTTCTGACTAATTGTGAAACGAATACTGAGACGAAACAGCACACAGATTTTGGATTCGGATACTGAAATGAATACTGAGACGAATCTTGAGTCGGATCTTTGGACAAATCCTGTCGGGAATCTTGAAAGGCATTGAATTGAACACTGTGACGAATTCATAGCGTATGAATAACTTTATCCATTTAATAAATGCGGAAATAAAGTTTTTTTTCTGTTTGCTATCTCAACCAATAAGTATCAAGTCAAGTATCAATCTTTATTTGACTACTATTTATGTATACAACTACAATTGACAGCTAAAATAACCAATTGTTCTATTTGATATTTGTTATATCTATGGCACGTCACAAGCGTTATAAACGTCGAGTTTAGGAAAATGATGTCGTGGTTAGAAAAAAGACGTGGAGTTTCGAAAAATGACGTGGAGTTTAGAAAAAAGACATGGAGTTTAGAAAAATGACGTGGAGTTTAGAAAAATGACGTGGAGTTTAGAAAAATGACGTGGAGTTTAGAAAAATGACGTGGAGTTTAGAAAAATGACGTGGGGCTTAGAAAAATGACGTCCAGCTTAGAAAAATGACGTGGAGTTTAGAAAAATGACGTCGGGTTTAGAAAAATAAAGTCGAGTTTAAAAAAGACACCGAGTTTTAAAAACTAATGGCAGGTTTAAAAATATATGACGGCGAATTTAAAACAAATGATACCCAGATTGTTCTCGAGTCCACATTTTCGTGGCGTGAAGCGCCACCTTCAATTTCAGATTAGCATGTAGAGTGGCTCTAAATAACTCGATATACATGTATATTATTAACCATAGTAAATGTATTTTTCATTTATCTTGCTGTAACTCTCTAACCCTTTTTTTCTTGTTCTCTTTTCCGATGCCTTCGATTTGCCGCTAGACCCTGAATTACGTATTTCTATATAAACTCGATGTCTCTCTTTTAAACAGGTCGTCTTTCTTTTAAAATCAACAATTTTTCTTCAAAACTCACTGATTTTCTTTTTAACTCGCCGTAATTTCTTAACCTCGTCGGATTTGTTGCGCTTGTGGCGTGCCATACCCATCTGTCAAAACAAGTGCGAATAATAAACTGTTTGAACTGTAGTATTTGGTTTTCAATCTCAAGTAAGCAACAACAAAATAAGAGTAAATTAAAAATCAATCAATTGTCAAATAGTAGATATATTTACAAACGGCAGATACTCGACATGTGAGGTTTGAATTTAATAATTGTTAAATCAAAATCCGCCATTGGGTTATTCGTCCAAGCTGACACAGCGTTATTACCCTGCACGATGGCAAGTGCATCGGGTGTTGTGAGAGATTTTCTATTCATCTTATTGTTTTATGTTACAGGACCAGCTATTGCCTATAATATAACAGGTAGGTGATTTAAACACTTTGTTATAATTTCGTTTTTGTTTAAACTACTATTATAATTAATTGTGATAATTTTGAAATGTAGTATTATGCCTACAACAGCTTAGGGATGTAGGGGTGGGGGAACCAATCAAATTCTACAAATTGCCGATTGTTTGTTATGTCATTGCATTTGCATCTTCAAATATGTCTAAGTGATATGAGTTCATATCACCTCAAAAATGTTAAACAAACCATTAGATATATTACAATCTTATTCGATGACACCAGAGTGCATGCTTTGCACTATACTAAATTCTCCCCGTCTTTACGTTTAAACACGGTCCTTGCTAAGGTGCTTCAAAAATAAAGACAGAACATAGATACAGTTCAAAAAGTGTGCACTGATAAACTCGTGAATAAACAGGAGCCTAGTCTCGCACTATCACGTCACACTCCGTCTGTGGTTTCACGCGTCGGTGTGATCAAACACGCTACAGTTTAAATTTGATTAGTCAGGTGCTTTTTTGTGTGAGTTGTTGTCGGTTAGACTTTCGCATCGGCAGTTAAGTAAGAAATGATCGGAAGTGTCTTGAATAATACGGCACGTCCGTTCATTTTTGTCCTGTGTTTTCCCCAGTCCGTCTCGATTTGGTCCGCCATTTTTAAAGATGGGGGCAAAATAGAGGGACGCGGTGATCACATAGACATCCATGAAAAAAATGAAATAAAAACTACTGTCAAAAGCAAATGTTGCCATTTTATCAAATTCGTTCTTATCAATAATTTTGATCGTACATAAAAATAATGACGTTTGCGAAGACATTAACACCTTTTAATGACATTTTACTTTTAATATCAGATATTGGCAACTGTAAAGTGCCCTTAGATATAGAGCTGCATTCTGGCTTAGATCAGTACATCGCATCACCGCGATACCCAAGAAAATATGGTAATTCTTTAGAGTGTCATTGGAAGATTACTGCGGTAGACGACCGAAGTGTACGACTTTCATTCATTACATATAAAACTGAACAGTCTAAGGACTATCTTGAGACAACAAGCATCGGCAATGCCGCTGGTGTAATTCAAACAGACACAATACGACTTTCGGGAACCGCAACCCCGACTTGGATATCTAGCCGGGCTTTTGAACTGCGGTTTAGAACAGACCCCGCTAGACGTTTTCCTGGATTTTTGATAGCGGTAAAATGGGTGTCAGGTTTTGGTAAGTGATATATATTAAAGTTGCTTTTATCTTCGCAAAGGGCAGTTATAAAATATAAATTAGTGCAGTAATAAAACCCTATTCGCCATGGCTGTTTTCGGAGGTCTTGTGAGTTTAGAATACGATGGGTAAGTTTGCTTGCATCTAACCGTTCTAAGAAGATCTATATTATTTATTAATTGATGGTCTTGATTTATTCTTGTCTTATTTACAGATGCATCGTGTCCGGCAGGTTATTTTGCCTGCAACGATCGAGCACTTGTACAATGTTGGAATGAGACAATATACGCCTGTGATGGTAATAATAATTGTCAGGACGGTTCGGATGAGGGCGAATTTAGCTGCAATGGTAAGTAATAGAAATCCGTGGCATTTACTGGTGGATAAGATAACAGCCATAAGGTGACGAAAAACAACGTTCATTCTACGTACATGTAGTTTCCGACCTCTAAGGTAGGGTCAATCTGTCAGGCAATTGTTTTTCTCGAAATTGTCTACACTTCTTTTATGTTTAAAACAACTTTCGGAAAAGGGAAGGTCTCAAAGAAGTGCCATTTCCACCTGTTTTAAACCAAAAAACCAGTTATAATCAATAAATCAACAAAGAAATGTTATACATCGTTTCCTGAGCTTATAACTCCAAAAGTAGACACCATAACTCCTTGATATTTAGGGTTATAAAAGTTAATTAATTGGTGAGATTGTGAGACCGATTCGATGTCAACTTTTGAGAAATACAAAGATTTATATAGAACGTGGTCTTATTCAGTCAGTTTGTAACAGTTTTTAACAGTTGACTAGCCATGTGTTACATATGTGCGCTGTATGCACGTATTCCCTGTATAAAGTTTGTTCCCTGAAATAACTTATGTTTGGTCAAACCATGTTCATCTGGTTTAAATTCGGGTTTCTGTTTCTTAATTGAATATTCAATAATAAATTATATCATAGCAAAGAACGGTCTGTTTTAACTATATTGTTAAAGTTAGAATTCATTAATCATTTTGTACGCTTTCTTGGTAAAGGTGTTGCTTTTCTTTGAATATCCGTATTTTTGTAACGGTATTTCCGATTAAGGGTTGAATTGCAGGCCTATTCTGGATCAGTATAGACGGTATTCATAATTGGCGATTTCAGGTCTAAAGAGGGAGACATACTTGATAAACACACAATATCGTATTTTTACTGCAATGTAATGAACTGTGAACTTCTAAATTTTCCTAGATAGTGTCGGTTATCAGCAAACATTTCATTTCAAACTAGTGGAATAGATCTGTTATACATGTACGTTCAAGTTTATTTCACGAATGTAATAAGGTCAAATATTGAACAGCTCAGATGTATGAAGTATTTGTTATGATTACTGCAAAATTCACCACATTGAAAAGCTACATCAATCGTTAGCCTCGTTTTCGGAGCACTAATTGCTCGGAGCATGCTCAGTTGGATAGCACGGCCCTCTTTTGACGTAAATGTGCCAATTATGAATAACGTCGATTGAGCATTAGGTAGAGATACCCTTTACAGTAACCTTGTAATTAAAAGATGTACAAGTTAGAGAGCCCTGATACCATACCTCTAATTCATTTGATGAAGAGATAAATGATTTAAATGCTGGTTTCCAATTCTCAAGAAATGGCTCGCATAGCAGTGTCTCAGAAGTGTATTTATTGAGTTTTCCTTTTTTCTTTGACAAAGTATATTTACACTTTTTTAACTCCCTTAATATGACGACGATATGTTTCCTGCCTAAAGTCATTGTAAATGATAAATTCAAAAGAACACTATGATGAAGTCATAACAATACGCAAATTCAACACATGGGCGGTCCATTTTTTATTTCAAAAAGTTGACATCAGACTGGTCTCACAGTTTCAACACTTAAGTTCAGATATATTTACATTTATATCTCTAAATATGAACTTGCTATGTTTCCCACTTCTTTAGTTATAAGTTCTCCAGTTGTTGGACCCAAATTTAGGGGACACGCTGTATTGTTGCGCTTTTGTTTCGCTTACAAATGATGGTGGCAAATGGATGCCATATCGAATTTGATACGCCAATGTGCCAAACTATCAAATAAGTGTGATGGTAAAAGTATCAGAATGTAGAACAATTTGTTCCATAATACGGCAATAGGGACTATCCGCGACGAGAGTCTTATAAAAAGGAGAGCATTCCTGCCCTTTTGTTATGATACAATTGCTATCGGGGCAGTGACGAAACAGGCAGATATAAAACCGTCTTAAATGTTTGATTTATGTACTTGGACATATTCTTTTTGCTATTATCATTTTTCCAGATTGTAAAACCATTTATAACGTTACGGTTGGGGCGATCATTAACATTACGTCCCCAGGGTATCTGGAAAGTTACCTTAAAGACAAGAAATGCTACTGGGTGTTTTATGTGACCGATGCATTAGTCGAGGTAGATTTTGTGGAATTCCTACAGCCGTCTGCATATTTTTTTTATATTTCGGACCCGGGTGACTATTTAACCATTGGAACCGGTGTAGACGGATCTAACCAGCTGTATGAGATCAAAGGGAGTCTACTTCCTACTTTATATTTTAACACTTCATTTTGGATTGCAATGTTAACTGACCATTATGATTTCTATGATCAGAGTGCCAGTATTAACAATGGGTTCTTCATCACTGTCGTTGGAACTTTGGGTAAGTAGGCCTTTGGTCATCCACTTAGATTTAGCATTGATCATAGTAGGAGCTTTTTTAAATATCTATTTGGTGTTCCGATAGTAGTTCTTTTCCAGTTATACTGGAAGATCGTTTTTTGTTGCCGGTAACAGACCCGCGATGATCCACGTTTTTCCGATTTTGACCGTGTTTAGGGTGAAGCAAGCAGGTGTTTAACTTTGACTATAAGCACATCGTTTAACTAAACTCAATTTTCAACATTTTGTTTAACTTAAACACGCGTCTAACTCACTGAAAAGTACATATCAAACTGTAAACATGGGTAGGCCTATGGTGGAAGTTTAACGCGCGTTTAACTAAATTCGTGCACCTATTGTACGCCTTAAAGATTACTCAACCGTGCCCGGTGCAGGCTGAGTGCATATCGTGAAGTCTTAAAAATACAGGTGCATTTGAGGAATTCGGTCGATATCTATATAATCGATTTGGGCCACAATGAATTATTACCTGTATACTGTTAACACACGATCACTATGGGGACGAGATTTGCGGAGCTTAACATCGGGTTTTGTTGTTTAAAGGGGCACAAAGTGGTGTTGACATTTATTTTTAAAATGAATTCAAGATGAACATTAAAAATTACCATTCTTGTTGTTTCTACTCATAAAGAACAGCAACACTTGATTAAAACAATACCTTCGCTCTTTATTAAAACTTTTCTTAAAACGCCCTCTATGTAAATATGGTTCGCGTAATGTATTATGCATACTGCAGGGGGACACCGTCTCGTCTGACGTAAAATGCTGATCTCATCAGATCAGCATTTTTGAATCGACGTTATGTTGTACAAAGAGGTTTAATTTTTCTTAATCCTTATAGGTGTTAGATCATACATGTAATATAATTGTAAACAAATATCAATCCCAGTTGTTATCATAATTGAGGGCGCAGCCTCCATTACATCTCTTAATGCCCCTTTAAAACGATTAATTAATGGATACGAGTTTAGGTAGACCGTCACGGTGTTAATCTAAAACTGTGTTTAGCACGACAAGAATACGGCCCATTAAGAAAATATTTTGTAGACCCTTCACCTTCTTCAACTCAATCAGAAGCCAAGGTGACGAACACAAGAAACCTGTTACGGGCAAACGGACCTCCCAGGATGGATCGGTCGGTCGGGTGTTTTTTTAAACTGTTTAAACTTTTTGGCCCTTACAAATTCCGTAAAATCAAATGAATCTGTTAAAATCTTGCCGTATTTTGACAAGCAAAAAGAAATATTTGGGTCGGTATTCATTTACACGTGAAAATTGTTGTCACCAATTTCTAAGAAACGGGTCGGTCGGGGGCCGTAGAACAAGGTTGTTTTTGGTTTCTGATGTAAATTGCGATGAGGTTTATACTATATGCATTTGTAATACTCTGTATTTGTACATTCTAAGATTGTAAACAATTTCTGTTGTTGCACAAAAAGCACATTCTGTGGGCGCGCTAAACATGCTAAAAGAGAAAACACTCTAATCGATTTGAACTCGCTATAACGGTTACCATTATATTAAGTATTATTAAGTATTGTTTTTCAAGCCACCCACTTTACATGATGCAACTACCGAAGATGTTATAATGAATATTGTTTTGACTGACACAATGAATGGTGTGAAATTTATATATTTCACATACCCTTTTGATATGCCGTCCGCTGATAATTTACGAAATATAATTCATCTCCACATAGGTTTGGGAAGTGTACAAATTAATGAAAATGGACAAGTTCAACTGAAGTACCTCGGAGAATGGTTTTCTGTATGCGCCCAATTCTGGAGCAACACGAACTCTGAGGTACTCTGTAAACAATTGGGATATCTAACAGGTGTTTCTGCAAACATTTCGACGTCTAATGATACGATGTTAAGTTATCGGATAGTTTGCAGAGGATTTGAAACGGAAGTGAATGATTGTTCGGTATTGCCTGAAAATGTATGCCTTAAATCAAGACGATTGCTGGAAGAAGAAGAACACGTTGTTAAAGGAGGAGTAAAATGCACACCTAGTAAGTTTACATTTCGTTATCAGTGGCGGTACCAGCGTAACGAACTGTGGGGGGGGGGGGGGGGGGGGGGTAAATCATTTTGGGACATAAATAATACCTTTTATGTAAAATTTAGACTAATTATTATTATGTTCCGATTGCTGGCCCGATCTTCAACTTGATGTTTTCTATTTTACATGAAAGGTCATCCCTAAAATTGTCACATTCCAAAGTTTGAGTTGCATAACTCCAATGGTTCTATTTTTAGAAGCACAATGTTACAAAACATTTGCCCATTGAGTTGTACACAAACTGGTTGGTGGTTAACCACCTTTGACAGTAATTCACCACATTTTAGCCTATAAGTTCTAAATGGAACATATCTGGCCCCTGCGATTTTACAGACATAATGAGAAAAATATGGGGATTTTTCAGATATCAAAATATCTTGATGTGAAAAAAGAATAGCCCCCAAAAAGTGATCGGAACATATACCTTTAAGTAATTTTGACTTTAAAACTCAACATTTTTTATTGTTTGGGGCTCAAGATGGGGTAGGGCTAGAGCTAAGACGCGGTGGGGGAGGGGGGGGGGGGGGGGGTCATGCCCCACCCCTCCCGTAGTGCCTCTACTGTTCGTTATGTCTGTACATTAGTTATGAGGCGTGTTCTATTAAAATATGGACCAACGTTACTTTGTTATCAACATTATCATTTTGTTTTGCTTTCGTTTTTGTAACAGCAATAGAACTCAGGTTGAAATCTGACAGCTACTCTGAACATGGGATTACAAGCGGGAGATTGGAAGCCCGCTGGGGAAACGACACATGGGGAAGCGTCTGTTCATCCAATGTAGATGTCACGACCGCCGACAGAATATGTAAATTACTTGGATTTATTACTGTGTTACGTTTACGAGATGATCATCCGGTTGCTGCGGGAGAATCTTCTTCGGTGCATTTAGAGATATATCATTGTAAGAATGTCTCAATAAAATCGATACATGATTGCGTTATCAGTGCATGGAACCAACCTACATGTGATTACACACGTGACATTGGTATTACATGTATTTCAGGTATGATTTAAATATTATTAAGGTAAGGCGGTCCTTACATCGGGGGCGGGGGGGGGGGGGGGGGCTTAGTGGATATGAGGTTATGGGGATGTGCCGCCAAAAAGGGGTCCCATTTTTGGTAAATTTATGGGTCTAAAATCGTTAATGTTTTAAATAAAACAAAATCCTAAATACTTTTTTTCTGACCACTGAAATGGAAGGATTTAATCGTGTTGTGATATGTGAATTGTACCGGTTTCTACAAATTAAAAACATTTGTGAATCATAATATTTGGAATGAGAAAGTAAAAAAGTATATTTTAGGTCCCAGATACTGATATTCCAGTATCATTCAATACTGGCACATAAATGTTGCCAGTATCGGTCGATACTGGAACACCAAATTGTGTCCCAGTATCGAGCAATACTGGAACATATTTGTATCGGTCGATATTGGTACACGTGCTACCAGTAGTGATTTGTCCCAGTATTGGACGATTCTTGTACATACTTGTCATTATACGTTCCAGTTACCTTTATAAAATTATAGTTTGAGATATTTTTTGACAATTTGAACAATTTGAACTGGCCACGAAGCTAGTATTTGCGTGTGAACAACCTGGACCACCTGTCGGGACGACTCGAAAGGCGATCTATACTTCTGCCATGTGACTTGCCACATGTATTGACTTTTAGCCCTATTGGGCTATTTTTTAAAACTACACTTTTCTCGAAATTTGAACTTTTGATTGTACACATAATCGAAATAGCACTAGTTATATAAACAGATTGAAGTTCAATCATTGAATTTCCGAACACATGAACTTTCAAAAGTCGCGTGTTGGGCTCGTAATACCACCCAAGAATAGGACAATAGCTCGAGGTGGGATGTGCCCCCCACCCCTCTTAAGTGGATGATGAGTTTGACAGTGCGGTTTGACAGACTCTAAATTATATAAGTGGTAATCCGGACGTCCTGACGCCCAAAACTGCCGTCGGAAGACCTAACAATTCAATGCTGGTTATCCGTCGGATGACCACACTAAAAAAAGGTTTTCTTTTGTCTTTTGTCTTTTTTTAAAAACTTTTTTCCCAAGTCCAAAAGTATAAAACATGACCGTAGATGACCCATATTTGACCCGAAATAATTAACATAATACCCCATGATCCATACCGTAGCTATGGTAATTTATAACTTAAGATCCTAAATTACTAAGTTCATATGTATTTCATTTATTCTGATTGAATGTATAACTTTTGAGGAACGTTTTCAGTGTAAAAAATACCATTTATTTTTATAAGTAAAAACTAAATTCAGTAAACTATGTACATTGTGTTAAAGGCAACACTACTATTGTCATATATGACAATAGAAGTGTTGCAAAGTGTTGCCTGTAACATGATGCTCCATTATAAAGATTTATAAATGTTTATATAAATTATTTTGATTTTTCTTTAAATTAATTTTTAATTTCAAGTCAAAAAATGTATAACTTTAATTTTTATTCATGTGATCTGGTAAAAAAAGATGTTTCGTTTATGTATGATGGAAATAATAACACATAGGTTTTGATTCCATTTCAAAATCTTTAATACACATATTTACCATTTTGCGTTACCACATCACATGCATATGAACCACAAAAATAATGTTTCTGACATGAATTTGCATATATATTTTTATTATTATTTTATTGTTATATCATTTAACAGGTAACACTTCTCTTCCCATAGTAAATGATAATTTACTGAATTTAGGTATATTTCAAATGTATGTACAATTGAAATAAAGACCAGTTTTGCTATGCAGACTTAACCTCTACCGATAGCCCCAACATTGGGGGAATCGGACGTCGGAACTCTGTACATTTTTTCTAGGAAAGCTGTATTTTAACGAGTACTACCACATGGACGTTGTCGTTTCTTCGTCAATGCTTCGTTAATAAGTAAAGGAAGAAAAAAAAAGTTGTGTTGCCCTTAAGTACCAACAAATTTGAATTTATTTTTGAAATTTTATTTTATTTTTGAAATTTTATTTTATTTTTGAAATTCATTTTTGGCTGAAAAATGTATGGTTTATGTCAAGACAAATTGGTATAGGCCCATAAGTCAATGTCTCTAATGTTTCTAGTGTGACAATAATCTAAAAAACAATTTTTATATAAGCCCACTTATTCATTTCAAGCAAGAAATAGTTTTATTTAGACCCTTTTAATCACATTTTAAATCTAAGGGCAACACAACTTTCTTTTTTTGTTGGCCTTACAAGTAAGACTTCTCTTCCCATATTAAATGTTAATTTACTGAATTTGAATATTTTTAGAATGTGCTGTGTGGTTTAAAATAAGAATTGCAGAAAATGAGCTTTTGCATTTGTTTCCTTAATTTGGACACCGGTGCTGCGCACCGCTTTGGTGAGACTTTTTGAAAATATCCAAATATTGCCCCCCCCCCCCCCCCCCTCCTAAAAAAATCATGGACCCGTCCCTGGTCGGAACTCGCATATATTGAATTTAAGATAATTATAGTCAAACAACGAATATAATGACTTTAATACGTTCACAAATAATTTCTATTCGAAAAAAGACACAGACACGATCCACTGGCGGCTAACAAACGACAACGAGACGGATACTTATTACGGTATGTTGGAACAAAAGGTCAGCAATGGATCATGGGGCGCTGTCTGCGTAGACACCATCGCATACCCCGAGGCTAACATGATCTGTGTCAGTTTGGGTTTTCTGAACGCAAGTGTCTACCTATTTGGGTATTGGCCGCTTAGTGTTTCTAGTGACTTTATGTGGAATGAAATAGTTTACCCACGTGGTCATTTTCCAGCTCAGCGCCCTCCAATGTCTAATCCAACAAGTTGCCGGCCAGTCAACATAATTTGTCAACCAGGTAATATAGAATGAGATGGAAATATAATTATAACAATACATGATACTTTTTGTCGATTTAACACCTTCCATTAGATTTCAAAACAGATTTTTCAGAAACCTTTACGACTTTCAAAATCCTATTTCAAGAATTCCAGAACCAATACTAGGAATGTGTGTACTTATTTTAATGCATTTCTCATGGTGATTCCAAATAATGGTAATGAAATTGAATTATTCTGAAACACTTTGTAAATTATTTTGAAACACTTTGTGACATTTTGGAATGTCGTCTGCAGACGTCTGCCGCGTGGAGTCTCAACGTCATATGAAACTATTACACTTCATAGTTGATTAGATAATGATTGCTCATGAATTTGATTAACAGCTAGCCTCAAAATTGGACCTTAAAATCGAAATACAAAGTCAATCATTTTGTTCTTACTTTAAAATAGCAAACGTGCAAATTCATAAGTGGCGCTTAGTAAATGGACCAAACGCCGCCAATGGCCGTCTGGAATTCACATTTATCAATAACACATGGGGATCAGTATGTGGAAGAGACTTTAAGCGAGACATGGCAATTATGATTTGCAAAGAGCTTAATTATTCAACTATGTTATCGTACTATCTATACTCAACAACTACGAATGGAAGTGAAGTTGGTCAGATTCACAACCTCGGATTATACCCGCACAAACAAATACAATCGAAGCAATCAAATGATATTTGCAGCCATATCGATGATGTTTACGTTCGTTGCCTTCCAAGTAGGTTCATCCAATCTGTGAAGTAGAACATGTAAAATAACATGTGATATTAATTATACAGTAGTATACTATAGTACTCCAGAGAACAGTATCTCATGGAAAATGTTTATATTTTGACACCACTGAACAGATATTCATGAGCAAGTGCATTCTATAATACTCAGGTTAAAACAAGGATGGCCACTAGCTTAAACAATAAAAATGTTATATCCTATATTCTTAAACTATTTTGTCAGTGTTATTGCGCTTTATTCTGCCAAGACGGAATAAAGCTAATCATGAGATACTGTACTCTGGAGTACTAGAGTATACTCTGACATGATACTAACCATGTGATACTGTATTACTATCCCATGTTATTTTACATGTTCTACTACATAGTTTGGGTGGTAGGTTTCCGTTTTGTTGTTTTGCGTTGTGGTATATAGATCATATACTTTTGTTACTATGATGTTGATAAAATTACGGTAATCTGGTAATGCACATGTCAGTTGTATAACGCCTTTACAACCCTCGGGAATTGTGTGTCACTTTACCGAGGTGCGTCAATTCGAATGTGACGGATATGTGCATAAGGCGACGGGAAAAGGGAAATCCTTTTCAACGAGCCCAATCTATGTTTTAAAAGAAATTGAGGGATCTTCAAATGCAAATTAACACGACTCAATTTGTTTGTTTTATTTTAAAACAAAATGTTTGTAAATGTGTGTGTGTAATTTTGCAGACAAAAAAACGTCCCGACTGGCGGACTCAATTTACAGTTCATAGTCTGTCATCGATTGTGTTGAGATCATGCCATAATAACATGACTGTTTGTCTGAAAACACTGGAAAACATTACAAACTCAGCATTGTATTGTTACTGAATCCAGCCCGATTAGATCCTCGAAAACGACAACCTGTCACAAGATACAAGCAATATAACAATTAAACGCATTTATGTTACCTCCGCGTAACGTTTCTAATACTCGGTATATTTAGATTGTATTAACCACGTGTGTGGATTGTTAGTGCCTATACAACCTATACACGACTTATTATTTGATTTGATTTGATATCGATCATAAACTAGGCTCCTCAGTCAGCGGGATTGATCATACTTAAAACAATGCGCATTTGTTTTATTTTAGCCAAAAAAACGAGTATTAAAAGAAAAAGAAATCCTTTTGTTTCGTAGTTTAAACAGTTTTAAAAAGGTTCAAATGACTTAATTATCTCATAACTTTAATATAACCCCAACATGCGTGAGGAAGACAGTTACCCTCGAATCGCATATTTCCCTGGCGTTGACAAAACTGTCATTTTTTGACAGGATGCAATATCCCCGTAACTGAGAACATAATTAAGTTTAAATGTATTGTATTTCATAGGCCGTGTAGCATTCATACCTCCCAACGGTCCCGACCTTATCTCTACATCATAATATCACAATAGTCATATCGCCCAACCCTAATATCCTAGGTCATTATACAAGCACACTTTACCAATGCACCCAACACCCCCACCCCCACACAGTAGTTGACTGAATACATCTATCTAGAATCCCGGGAAGTGGATTTATATTATTGTTCACGATTCGTATTATATCATTATAGGCAGTCCCTTACAGATGCGGCTTATCGGAGATGCAACAAAACATGCTGTTGTGGAGGTATACGATGGAGTGTCCAGCTGGGGTAGAGTCTGTACTGATAACTGGTCGTTACATGAAGCACAACTAGTATGTCGCCACTTTGGATACGAAAGAGCATTGATTGCTAGTAGAATTGACACAGAATACCACTCAAATGGAACTAATCAGAAGTTGATAAATCCTCGATCATGTTATAAATATCCAGACCTACATCCCAATGCCCTCTATCCATCACTTCTTGATTGCAACATTGAAATTACGAGGCAGTGTGAATGTTCCCTATCGGACGCCGGTGTCATCTGCTCACGAGGTACATATGTCAGTTAACTATCAATATAAAGCATGCCAAATGAGAATGACAATCAATCAATCAAAGTAAAGCCAAATCATATATTCCGTGTTTCACAAAGTAAGCCCAATTTACACAGAAATAGTGGGTCACTTTGGTGTGGTGGGGATTATTATTTAATCCATTATTGGAAATTGGACCCACGCATCTATTAAAGACTTGCACCGGTTCAATCTTAGAGAGCTATAAAAATACCTATTCTAGCTGCATAAAACACGCTATAAAGTTCTCGGTAATCAAATACCCTAGGGATCTAAAATACCTTCCATCCATGTGCCATTTGATACTCCCAAAACACCTTAACCCTTGTGTACCCATAGGTGATGGGAGCTGTTCCAGATTTATTTTATTCCGCGTTAAATGATCAAATGAATTTTCAAATCACTATGAGTAATTTGAACTACAACCAATTGCACTTTTTTTTAAATTTTAAATCACCTACATTTTGTACCTCCTTATCCAAGCAGGGTGAACCTTGACCCGGCATCGTTTGGGTATTATGGTGGGGAGTTAGTGTAACCAACGAAAATATTTTTTACTCTTATGAATGATATGTTATTCAAACTTGATACTTAAGATATCAATAAAGTTTTAATTGATATTGGTCAAAAGAATGGTAAAAATCGGATATTTGGATGAATATTTAGCCATGAGAAAATTGAAATTATTGGCAAAATGAGAGCACTACTATTGGATTTGGGACATTATGACGTCATTGTGAGATCATATGGAGGCTTTGAATAACTTACAAAACTCATGAATTGTTGTAACCTAACAAAGAAGAGAAAAATAGTGTTCAAAAGGGTACTTTTTATTTAATAATAAGTCGCACTGTTATTTTAACGTTATTTATTCTTGAAGAATTGAATCGACCTAGTGATCAAGTGAAGGCAATGCGACTTGTTCGGCAAAGTGAGCTCCGGTACTTGGTTGAAATTCAATATCAACATGAACCCTGGCGAAGAATCTGCGTGCTGGATGAACACGATCCCTACACAAAGAGTATAGAAAATGTAAACAAATTCTGTTCAGTAGAGAAGTATAGACCGGAGATGCGGAACGATACAAGTTTAACGGAGGTCATTATTGGTTATTTGTGCATGCGTCCAAACTGTATGCGTGCTGCAGCGGAAATACCCATTTCTATTGTTACTGGAAATTGTTCTTCTTTTGGATTGGACGAACTTTCTTTTTTCTGCGACAAAAGTAAGTCACGGATTCAGTTCAATCATTGCAAGTCTGTAACTGTGTAAATATAAGAAGTGTAAGTGTTACAATATAACATAATATGTTCATTATACTGATCCAGTGTAATGTACTTACCTATACGTTTGTATCCCTTGTCACCACTTTGGGTAGTGATGATCTTGACGACTCACGATGCTCTTTTGCTGTATTAGAGTTGCTAGTTAATTAATTTATCATCTGGATAAATCTAAAGAACTTCAATATTGTCATCATTCAATGTAAGGTCAGTTAGTAGCTGTCGACCAGGTTTAAATATAGTTCACACAAGCTTCCATCCTGGAAATAGCGCCTACTCAATCATCATCATTATTCAAAAAAATGTATATCTGAGTGTCATCAGCGTCAGTCAGATATGCAATGGAATCACTGATATACCATAATGGCGAACAATACATCGTGAAGCCTAAAGTACTGACTCTTGAGGAATTCCCTGCTCTGGTGATAGTTGTATTATTCGGAAAAAGTGTCACAGATTCTGGATTTCATTGTTCTGGCTACACTTCTAGAGACATCTCTGACATAAGGCAGCACAACAAAACCACTGCTAAAAATGGAGTCATCATGTGTCTGTCTTTTTCTTGACTGTTAGAGTGGCCATCTGTTTTTTGACTTTGTCAAAGGACCAAGTTGGATAGCCATGCCATATAATCTGATGTGACGAGTCAAAGGTCATCGGCACGGAGCAAGACAAAATTTACAAAAGATGGATCAGAGAGGCTCTTGAGATCAGTAATCGAGGGACCGCCACGATGAACCGAAACGAGGGGCAATACAACCTCACCCACATTTTCGATGATATTTTACCATCTGGTCAAAAATCCACAGATGATAAATCAACTAGAAACTCCAAGGTCCGTATGCACAAAAGAGTTAGACCGTGTCTAAAGTTAGACCTGGTCTAAGTGAAATTTATTCATGGCTCAAAATCTGTTTTCCTCTGCATTTTCATGAGATATTTTGTACTATTAGTGAACTTTGCATGCCAATCTTTTCAATTTGTTAGCATATTTGAAAAGAAAATGTAATTAAAGGTGTGCTTTCACAAAAACTAAAATCCACTTAAACCCGGTCTAACTTTAGACCCAGTCTAACTCTTTTGTGCATACGGACCTAAGAGTGCAAAAGGCGTCATGAGTCGTCAAGATCATCACTACCAACAATGTTGACAATGGAGACAGACGTATCAGAAACGTACATTTATAAGTACCTCACGCTGGATCAGTTTAATAAACACTCCATCTGGTTCTAAGGGACCGTTCATTATTCATGCTGGAGGGCGGTTGGGTAAACTATAGGGGGGGGGGGGGTCATGTAACTTTCATGTGTTGAAATAGGGAGGCTATGTTACTTTTTATTCTTAAACAGGGGGGGGGGGGTTAACTCTTTTTAACCTATAAAGATGGCTGTGATTAGTGTGATTTTAGAGGCTATTTGTAAGTGTAAGTGCCATTTTCGCGCAAATGTTCTTGAAACCTATCAACTTCAAAAACATTTATTATGAGACGACTTCCGGACAGCAAATCTTGTCTGAGCCTCGGACGATGTATTAGAAAAACATCTATATAGTCATCAACGGTCGAGAAGTTAGAGCCTCAGGGTGTATAAAAACATGTTAATTAGCCTATATTACAAAATCCAATTTTGTGATTAAAAATGTAATTTATTGCATCCCTTTGCACCAAAGTAGAATGTTTCACGGGATCATACGTTTCTGCCCAGGATTCTAACTTGTTCGGGTTATAAAGACTCACAAAAAAACACCCCAACATGTATAAATAGGACAAATTTTTTCAGCACGCTACGCTCGCCATACTAATTTCACACAATAAAAAGAAGGGCTATCATAAAATTATTGGCCGTTCAGATAGGGCACAAACAGAATTTGCCAAACATATCCATGGATGTCCATCAAAAAAATTCCAAAGGAAAACACATCCCCTTAAATATGTGACAAGTTGGTGTAAAAACCTACTGGTTAGCAGGGGGATCATACAATTTCCAGTTTCAGCTGTAGGGGGGTTAGGTAATTTTGAGATACGAGTCTCGAATTTGTCCCCCCCCCCCCTCCACCATAAATAATGAATGGTCCCTAAGGTGTTTATTCGGGGTCACTGATTGTTCATCTTTATACTTGTCATTCTATACAGTTACAGATACGTCGTTATGGGGTTTTTCGCAACATATTTCCCGTCTTAATCTATGTGCAGATAGATGCAATCACCAGGACATATACACTTGCAGATGCGATAGCAATTGTGAAATGTTTGGCGACTGCTGTATAGACTATTACGACAGTTGTGAGAATGCAAATACGACATTGGATTCGAGCACTAACATTACATATCGGTCTGTTATACCTTTCATACAGCGGTCTTCAGTTACAAATCGGTCAGTTATACGTTTTGAAGATTACACCTGTCAGCCCGACGCTGCCATAGATTCAAATGTTCTTCTGGTCAGTCAATGTCCAATTTCGTGGACTGATCCGTTTATTCAATCGAAGTGTGCCGATCAGTTATTTAGAATGCGTGTTTATGACAACATTGGCGTCAATTTTCACAATATATTTTGTGCCATTTGTCATTATAGACAACAAAATGATATACACCCATGGACAATAGGTAATGTGCAACGCGAAACAACCTGTCCTGACACAAAACATGTTACTAGTGCTTTAAATTGGAAAAGACCCCATCGCGTTGGAAGTCAACTTAGAATATGTGGGTATGATGATCATTGTCCTGAGTCATACAGTAACCAGAGCATTGTCAAAGCATGTTATTCCTTTGTATTACCCATTTGCATGAGAAATAGTAATGATCGAAATCGATTCAAAAATCCATATTGTTTTATGTGCCAAAACCCGGGCAAGCTTGTGGTGTGCAGTGTAAACCCAGATTTCCGGTCAGGTTCAGGAATATCTGGTCTCTGGCATTTACGACCATCTGATGAGAAAGAAATGACGATCACGTGTTCATCCGAAGAAATTTTAGACCCAATTTCTAAAATATGTCGTCAAGTGACATGCTTTCCTGGATACACACTTAGTGAAAGCAAATGTATCCTTGACGGTGAAACTGTAAACTCGGATATCCTTACCAATCAAAGTTGTACGAGTCATGATATCATGCTCTTCTTCAGAGGCTCTCGTTCATCGGGGAATTGTTTTCGCGAGATCCTTCATCGGAAGTTGATTCAACCAATATTTACTGATGAATATATTCAACCCGTGTCAGCGAGTACAACCGAATTTTGGCTTGCTCTGAGATTCGATAATAATCATGCTGGTAGAAATCCTGAATTGGTGCATACTATTGATCAAGTTTTATACGCAGAGAGAATGCCATGTGGAATTTCCAACTCACAGATTCTCATAACTTGCCAACACAATGTTGGTACTTGCAAGGAGCAGTGGTATTCAGGTTCCCTGGGAACCTTCGAGAGAATAAAACATCCGCATTATCCAAATATATATCGAAAGAACAATATCTTTATATTGTCAGAAATAACTATGTATTACGCTACGTACAGTATTAAGAAAGATACTGTTCAGAAATTCGAGGAGATGTTGTTGTGCGGTAAATTGTTCAATATCACTTCTCCCGATTGTGAGGTCGTAAGGTTGTCTTCTAATGAATACTTCATCAATGAATCTGGGTTGATGCATGGTGACAGATTATTACATAAGGATAACTTTACGCTTCACCCTGACGGTGGAGCCTTGGTATGTCGTGACATTATGGTTCGTGATCAGATCAACAACGGCGATTTATTTATTGATGCTCTTGATGTCAGTGGTTTTACGTTGAGCTGCCTTTCGATGATTGGTTTAATGGGTACACTGATTACATACACGACATTCAAGAAGCTTCGTACTGTGTATGGTCACGGTATCATATGTGTGTCTGTTGGCTTGTTTGTTGCACAATTACTGACGTTCTTGTCTGATAAAGTTTCTTGGCCACAAACTGCTTGCGTGATGGTGGCTATTTTAACTCATTATTTTTGGCTCGTTACTTTCACGTGGACAACAATACTAGCATTTATCCTTTTGAATACTTTTGTTATTAACACTAGCGGGAACTCATTGGAGAGAAAGAAGGTGTACTTGCTATTTCAGTTGCTTGGTTGGGGAATTCCCTTTTTGATTGTATCAGTCACAGTGGTCATTCATTTCTGTCCGTGCACGTCAATAGTCGTGTATGGTGGTACCGGTCAGCTGTGTTGGATTCAAGACGGAAACGCAACTTTACTCGCATTTGGTTTACCAGTCCTCATGTTTATTTTGACAAACGGTGTTATTGTGAGCATTAGTCTCATTTGGTTGCGTAAAGCGAGACAACGATCAAACGTGATGCAGCAGAAGAAAGAAAATGAAAAGGGATGGCAGGAAGTTTCCGTGTTCATAAAGGTACAGTATGCTATTTTCATTCGTGGCCCTCAATCATAATTAAACACAATGGCCCGTATTCTCGTACGTACTTAAACGCGGTTTTAATCTAAACACACGTTTAACCTTGGCTTTGTACACATCGTTTAACTAAACGCAATTCTCGACATTTTGTTTAACTTAAACACGCGTCTAACTTTACTGAAAATTGTCTAACTTTCAACATGGGTATGGGGGTAGTTGAACGTGCGTTTAACTAAACTCGTGCACAAATTGTACGCATTGACCGATTGCTCAATCGTACCTGGTGCAAGCTGGCGTGCGGCGTGCAGATCGTGTAGCCTTAAAATACACGTGTACGGTGTATTTGAGGAGATTGGTCAATATCTATTGTAACCTATTTGGGCTAAAATAAATTAAATACACGTATAGTTTGCGATATTTTTTGACAGATTGAACTGACCATTAAGCTAGTACTTGCGTACATTTTACGTAGGAATAATGCTGATTTTCACACATATGCCGACGATACTCAAATCTATGTTACCTTTGATCCTAGAAATGATGCTGAATGTGAGTTGGCACTTAATAGACTGAAGAAATGTGTTCATGAAATTAAAGCTTGGATGACGAAAAATATGCTGCAGCTTAATCAAGCAAAAACTGAGTTTTTTATTGCAGCTTCTTCGAGATTTATTGGTCGCTTTTCAGATATTACATTCACTGTTGATGGTGTCACAAGATAAACTCGCGTTTAATTTAGATACGAATTTAGTTAGACACAGTTTTAAGCTAAAACCGTGTTTAATACGAGAATACGGCCCAAGGTATATAAATAAAAATAAGTATCAATTAATGGACACCGCTATCATCAATAATGGTATCTCAGGGTTAAAGGGGCACAGAGAGTTTTCTCAAAAACTGAAATTCAAAATGTTGACCTTGTTTAGATTACATAGAAACCCGCTCACGTAAGATTTTACTGATTTTGTAAAAATGAAAAATTAAGACATTTTCTCAGCATTTCCGAAGGTTAATTATTGGTGCTTTTATGTATTTCGGTTAAAAATCACCATCAATTGAATCAGGGAAGTCATGACTTTACATCACGCAACAAGCCATGGGTGGTCTTCAAGGTTATTCTGAATAAACATGAAACAAATGAATTTGAGTAGTTTCGATGTGATTTACATCAAAACGCTATCAAATCCATGAATTTCACATGAAATACTGCAAATTAAGCTCTATAATTTTAGGCGGTGGTTAGTACGTATATTAGCATTACGTATAATGTGAAAAACCCAACTTCTGAAAAGAATTGAGGGCTCCCATCCTGAAGGATCTCTTAGTGCCCCTTTAAGTAAATGATCAAAACAGTTACTTTTATTTGAATCGAACCAAGTTTGATTTTACCACTTTGATAAGTGTGATTGATAATAAAGTAGAATCTCACAAAAGAAAAGTGTTATGTTTCATTATCGTAACGTAAGTCCGGTGGTACGCCTTTTATCTAATTTAATCGAGACCAGCTGTTTTGATGGATCTGGTTTCGTATTCTAGGGATTCCCCGAACAATAAAAGTCGTTATGATGTATTTACGTATTATTGACCAATCAGGTTACGACTTATATAATAGTCGGCACACGACGCTTATCATTATTTGTTATTGGCCAATCACGAGGCACGTAAGAGATTTTGCGTACTTACAGTATCATATGAATGAAATTTAAAATCATTCACCTCGACCACGTGCGAAGAAACTTCACAAGTAAACTGACCTATTGAAAATCAAGATTCTATGTTATTTGTTGCAAAATTATCTACGAACTAAAGGAAATTATTATAAACAGAAGTAACGGTCTCCTTTTGCTTTAATTCGAATTCGATTCAAGTTTAGTGTACTTTATGAGTTGTAAAACATCTGCACGGCTATAATGCGACTCTTCATATTGATTATAGGTCAATTAATGCGTATGTCTTGTTACAAGAGAAATTAGACAAATCAATGCACGCGCGCTGATGTTGATATTGTGAGCATATCAACATTTGCGCAAGTGCATTGATTTTTCTAATTTTTCGAGAAACAAAACATACGCATGCATTGACCTAATTCATACACGACACTTTAAGCATAATTTTGATATATGTAAAACGACTAAAAACACTTTAACAAGTTTGCTAACAGCCGCAGTGAAAATCGGCGAACCCGCGAATCTTGAACAACGAATCAAAACAAAACGCGCACTGCGTGATTTGAACGCGGAGTGCAGTGGACACTTTCAATGCACTCCGCGTATTTGTAATTCCTGCTTCCTGATTGGTTCAACACTACATAGAGTGTATGAATATGCAGTAATGGAAATACTCACATGACTCTCAAACCGGGGTTGACAAACATGTGTGTCGCAGGTCTATTAATAATAGTGTGTGTACTGATCATAATAGTAGTATCGCTTTATTCCGTAATAATAACTGGATTAAAATCATGTATTGGTCAGTTCACCCCTCGCTAGTCTAGTGGTTGAGTTACATGCCTTACAATGCGATGTCCATGGTTCGATTCCCACTAGGACCACTTTTTCAACTGATTAAAGTGAGGGTTAGAAATATCTAAGTCCACAAAGTGTATATACTTCCGACCTAGTCAACCCCGGATGGCATGATGGAAAGTCATGTGGGTATTTCCATCGTTGCATATTGATATACGTATCATGTTATGGTGTCAATTTTGATTAATACACCCATTTAGGATCAGCAATTTTGAGATCACTAATGTAGGGTTTCCCATTACCTTATGATATTATGATATACATGTTGGTAGTACGAATATGTGCTATATATAATACACGCTCATGCAATAATGGCTTGGGAAAAAGAGAGTCGAAAATGAAATTAAAGTTATGATGTATTACCTGTTCAATATATTCCACAGGTTTCGTCTGTTTTGGGATTTACCTGGATACTGATGTTTATAGCCGGTCTGGTTAACAACGAGATCATATGGTGGATTGCGACTACTGTTAACTCACTTCAGGGTGTTCATATATTCTTGGCTTTTGGAATGAACGAAAGAGCTCGTCAAATATGGAGACAATCCGGCTTTCTCAAATTATTAAATAGTCGAACTGTTCAAACTGTCAGCAGTGGCCGAACTGTTCAAACTGTCAGCAGTGGCAATGGTGGCGCTAGATAACAAACTGGGTCACCGCCAACATTGGCCAGTAGCATAAAGAGCTCAGCCGACTCCACAATGCTTCAAAGCTGAGCGCAAGCGTTGACCACTGTTGATCAATCCGGCTGCGTCGTTTTGTTGTGGTGGAGTTACTACGCATGTGTGAGAGAGCAAATAGTTTGAGCGTTGTGGAGTCTGCTGAACTCTTAACGCTCTATCATTGAATGACTTTGCTAAGGAACTATTTAAAAACCGAAACGATTTTGTATTGTTACGCTATACTTGAGACCCTACAAACCATTTATAGACCGTAAACAGCGGGTAGACTGTCCGACCTAATTGAAAAACAATTTGTAGGGCTCGATATATTATATAACATTTTGTCAAATTAACTCTAACCCGCCTACACACTACAACACCCTACGCTGCTACAATATGTTAGAGCGCGATATCGTCCGGTCTATCTCTAGCCACGCTTCGGCGGTGTATAACATTGCGAGAAGCCGACCCGTATAGCTCAGAGAAGAAAATCGGGTACAATCTCGTTTTTTTCTTGTTTTGAAAGTTTAATTCGCACAAAAAGCGCTCGAGTAGTTAGGGTTACGGTATTATTCTGCACAGCACAAGTCATGTTGTACAAACCTGCCCCCACACCGTGCACGATTGACAAATGTGTATTTTGTAGGTAAACTCGAATCTAATTTAAAAACTAGACCGGGTCTCGAGTTTCGCGGTTCGCTGGTTTTGCGGTTATCGGGTTGCATGGTTTTTGGTTGAGCGGTTTCAGTAGACATGGTTTGTGGTTGGTACTTTAGGATCCTAGGGGAACCAGATTCGATGACTGTTACATTGTTAAGGATGTGTTGTTATAATAGATAGTTTGATAGTTTGTACACTTGTTTAGTAAAAAGAGGTTTTATTGTTGTGGTGACAAATTTAATTGGTGCAGTAGCAGGCAGATCATTGTTTTAATTGGATATTATCTGTATCTGTTGTAGTTAAATACAAATGTATAGTTTAGTGGGGTCACTGTAATATCGAGCGTAGCACAGCCATTTAACTGGTGTACAGAAATGTTATCAGTAAGGGGTCGTCAAAAATTATTGCCTTTTTCACATACGTACAGATCGTAACTTGGTACCCCTCCTTCCCTTGAGTTACGTAATAAATGGAGTTACGTTATAAATGTAAGCAATAAATGGGGGAAATGTCATGGCTTTTTTTTGTATGTATTTGGAAATGGCGAAAATTATGGACGATTTCAGCAACATTTTGCATCATGTGTTTGCGTTTGAAACAACAAAAGTGTTCACAGTAAAGTGATTACTGGCGAAGACAAAACTGTAATTGAAATGATTAATGGAATAAGGTTAAGCTATTCTATTTGGCCATCACGAGACAGTATTGAACTGCGTATGCTACTAATTGCAGCACATAACACGCGCCTACTTGTGGCGCGTGCGTAAAAGCTGCGTTTGGTAAGTTACTGTCCAGATGAAGCCAAATATAGAGTATAACTAAAAAGTTTGTAATTGTCATGATAATCATATCACAATGTTTGTTTCAGACATAAACGTACCAACTATCTTATGATTTAATAATAATATTAATAATTATAGGTTAATAAATGCGTATGTGTTGTGTTGAGAAATTAGACAAATCAATATCCATACGTTGATGTGTGAATAATGCCACGACCTCACGGGGGGGGGGGGGGGGGGGGGGGGGGGGGGATATCAACATTTGCAAAATTGTATTGAATGTTCTAAATTCTTGTGAAACAAAACATCTGCATGTATTGATCTAGTAATAACGATTTAGTAATAACAAATAGAAACATGCTAACCAGTTTGCTAATACTTGCAGTGAAAGTTGTCGAAGTCGCGATGCCTGAATCTGCGTTAAATGTGTTGACCGGTTAACTTTATAAGTAGCCCAAAATGTGAAATCATATCTAAGAAATCAAATCGGGACACATTTTATGGTGTCTGTCATTTTTTAGGCTAAATTGAATTTTTTTCTGCATTAAATGTGTTGCGGTTTGACCTCCCTTAGCCCAAATGATTTCATCCTGATATTAATCACAGTGATATTGTGGTAGTATGATTAGTTCATGTCCATTATCATTTGCAAGTCGTCAATACTGGTTAGCTACACAAACTTCATACGTAGCTCAAAATGTGAAATCCTATCCAAAAAATCAAATCGGGACACATTTTATGGTGTCCGTCATTTTTTAAGGCCAAATTGCCGGGGGGGGGGGGGTTCTGCGTCAAATGTGTTGCAGTTTGACCGTTAGCTACACAGACTTTATAAGTAGCTCAAAATGTGAAATCATATTCAAAAAATAAATTCGGAACACATTTTATGGTGTCCGTCAATTTTTAGGCTAAATTGCCGGGGGGGGGGGGGGGGGGGGGGTGCTCCGTCAAATATGTTGCGGTTTGAATGGTTAGCTACACAGACTTTATACGTAGCTTAAAATGTGAAATCAAATCAAAAAAATCAAATCGGGACACATTTTATGGTGTCCGTCATTTTTAGGCTAAATTGCTGGCAATTATTTTCTCCGTTAAATGTGTTGCGGTTTGACCGGCTAGCTACACAGACTTTATACATGTTATATGCAGCTCAAAATGTAAAATCATATCAAAAACATCAAATTGGGACACATTTGATGGTGTCTGTTATTTTTTAGGCTAAATTTGACAGCCAATTTTTTTCTCCATCAAAAATGTGTTGCGGTTTGACCGGTTAGCGACACAAACTTAACACGTAGCTCAAAATGTGAAATCATATCCAAAAAATCAAATCGGGACACATTTTATTGTGTCCATCTTGTTTTAGGCTAAATTGCTGGCAATTATTTTCTCCGTCAAATGTGTTGCGGTTTGACCGTTTATCTACACAGATTTTATACGTAGCTCAAAATGTGAAATCATATCAAATAATCAAATCGGGACACATTTTATGGTGTCCGGCATTTGAAAGGCTAAATTGCCGGTAATTTTTTTTCTCCTTCAAATGTGTTGCGGTTTCGACCGGTTAGCTACCCAGACTTTATATGTAGCTCAAAATGTGAAATCATATCCAAATAAATTGAAATCGGGACACATTTTATGGCGTCCGTCATTTTTTATCTTAATTGCCGGCAATTTGTTTTCTTGGTCAAATGTATTGCGGTTTGACCGGTTAGCGACACAAACTTTTAAGTTTAAAAACTTTTAAGTTTAAAACTACGTATTAAAATACGTAGCTCAAAATGTGAAATCATATCCAAAAAATCAAACCGGGACACATTTTATGTTGTCCGGCATTTTTAGGCTAAAATGTGTTGCGGTTTGATTTATTGTGTCCGTTATTTTTAAGGCTTAATTGCTGGCAATTTTTTTTAGGCTAAAATGTGTTGCGGTTTGACCGGTTAGCTACACAGACTTCATACGTAGCTCAAAATGTGAAATCATATCCCAAAAAAACACAATTTATTGTGTCCGTTATTTTCAAGGCTTAATTGCTGGCAATTTTTTTCTCCGTCAAATGTGTTGCGGTTTGACCGGCTAGTAGCTCAAATTGTGGAAATCATATCCAAAAAATCAAATCGGGACACATTTTATGGTTTTTTGTCATTTTTTAGGCTATATTTCCGGCAATTATTTTCTACATCAAATGATTTTAGGTTTGACCGGTTAGCAACACAAACTTAAGGGGGACGTGCACCTTCGTATAGCCTCCGTAAAACTGCCGTAACTTCTTAATTATTCATTTTATCTAGATAAAAGTATACATTTTTTTGCAGGAAAGGGTTCAATGAATCCCTTACTATGATCATGAAATTGACCATTTTGGAGAAAATTATAAAAAATACTTTTTTTGCCCCTTTGGCTAAAATGGGGCAAAAAACGTGTTTTTTTATAATATTTTCCAAAATGGTCAATTTTATGATCATGGTTGGATTCATTGAACCCTTTCCTGCAAAAAAATGTATACTTTCATATAGATTAAATGAATAATGAAGAAGTTACGGAAGTTTTACGGAGGCTGTACCTGAAGGTGCACAGCCCCCTTAATACGTAGCTCAAAATGTGAAATCATATCCAAAAAATCAAATCGGGACACATATTATGGTGTCCGGCATTTTTTAGGTTAAATTTCCCGGCAATTTTTTTCTCTGCGTCAAATGTGTTGCGGTTTGACTGGTTAGCTACACAGACTTCATACGTAACTCAAAATGTGAAATCATATCCAGAAATTCAAATCGGGACATATTTTATGGTGTCTGTCATTTTTCAGGCAAATTTGCCGGTAATTTTGTTTCTCTGTCAATGTGTCACAGTTTGACCGGTTAGCTATACAAACTTCATACGTAGCTCAAAATGTTAAATCATATCAAAAAATCAAATTGGGACACATTTTATGGTGTCCGGCCTTTTTAGGCTAAATTTCCCGGCAATTTTTTTCTCTCCGTCAAATGTGTTGCGGTTTGACCGGTTAGCTACACAGACTTCATACGTAGCTCAAAATGTGAAATCATATCCAAAAAAATATCAATTTATGGTGTCCGTTATTCTAAGGCTTAATTGCTGGCAAACCAGTTTTCGTTCCAGGCACTTCGGGGTCTGCTTCTCGGCACCAGACCGCACATTGACACAAAAATACAATGAAATTACGGGACGTAAAAACAGGATAGTAGGCGCCCGCGATACAACTTGGTTCGCTTGTTCCCCTATACGATTTGCCATTATTCGAACTAATTGGGCCTGAAAATAAAATCCCAGCATGCGTCACTTTTAGGCAATCTCTGACACTACATGCCAATATTGGAGTTCACGATGCACATTCGTAAACATGTAATAGTGTTACTCTAGCCGCTGTGTAAGAGATTATTGTGTACGAGAAAAATGATCACATTATACTGTCCATTTTCCGGACGTATAAATGCTTGTAACTATATTACCTTGAAAGATAGGAAATAGTCACGTATACAGAAATGTAGGTACATGTATATCTCTTAGGAAAATATTTTGGCTGACGACCATATGTCGAAGCTTACTCGTAAAGCTACAATTTCAGCCCGAACGGTGGCTATTGTATACAAGAAAATCGCCATTGTGAATTATTGCTGCAACTGATTTACGCGATTACGCAGTAGTTTACATTTGCGGCATATTTGTTCCATTAACGCAAAGCACTTCGGGATATTGAAAACGGACAAGATTTGAATGCTAATTTAAATATGTATACCACGCTCAATTAAAAAACAATCATAGAGGGCGTTCACTTTAGCATGGTAATGGCGAAATGGCGGCACCCGTGGGTGAACGTGTGAGACCTAATGTGAATGAGAAACATGGAGTAAGCACAACAATCTGGCCACCAGTTGAACTCCTGGAACACATTACGCTATATCAAACGGCATATAATAACTATAGCCCTAGGAGCGTAACATAGGGCCTACATTTCAATACCGCCATGGCTTAGCGTGAGATTTAATGTGGGTCAGAAACGTTCCATAACGAGCCCAAAATACCTTAGCAACGCCTTCTTTTTTAATGTTTTTTTTCTTCAAAAAAGATATGCTGCATGCAGTAGGTTGAAATCAAATACACATTATATCCCACTTTCGCCTAACCAACACCCTTACTTTTCCAAATATAAGACGCACAATGAAACCACGCTATAAAGCAGTAACTGGTTCGTCATTACACAACACATACGGACAAAACCCACTAAAAATGGATCTATTAGAATCATGCTACCAAACACAGTATTCGAGCCTGGTAGTCATCTCATAACAAAAGAAATCATATAAAAATGTGACCATTTAACTTAATGCAATTTATTAGTGAAGTGCTGACTCATTAACTGACTTATTAAGAAATTTAAATACATGATGTATTGGAGTACTTTTAACACATCACCAAAAATAAGTCCCCCTCTCAACAGTTCGTCATAACATCGTAAGGTAAAACATTATACCAATAAAACTTAGTTAGAAATGATTCTATGATTGTTGTTGTTTGAAAATAAAAGATGTCCATGACTTCATCGCTGAATGAGCTCAAATGGAAGACAAAAAATGTTCTTGGTCAGAAGTCACAAACTGGTCCAAAAAAAAGTTTCACTTCTAATAATGTTGAGAAATGCACAAATTCTGTTGTTGGAAAGCTTATGATTCAAGGTTTTTATTTTTGCGAAAAAGAATCAAATTATACAGGGTGTGTAAAATTTTTACAGGGTGGAACATAAATAAATTGATCGTTTTTGCTCCTCACAAAATAGTTTGATAGTTTGTACAATTAGGGTTTAGCTGAAAATAGTCACCAAAATCAGAACAACCGCAGAAGGTGCTACCAAATTTGCTAAGAATCATTTGCTCAAAATGTACACAGGAAAAGTACAGGGTGTCTAAAATAATGCATAAAATGAAGGTTTGTATATAATATTCTATGAAATTTAGTAAGCATGGACCATTTAATTTAAAAGAAAATAGTTATCAAAATGAACTACATGAATATCGTTAAAGTTCCTTTTATTTTGAATACAGTGTAGTCCAAAATAGGTCTAAATAGCAAATTTTTCATAAATCTATAAACAATTCTGTGAAGAAACACTTCTGGCTTTTTTAGTTAAATGTTTTACTACCCAGGGTAGAAAAGGACCGAAGAGTCACACAAATGAAATAGAGAGACTGCGATTTGGCCATTGTTTAATCAATAAAATGAATACAACTGTGTATTTTTTACATTAAAACACTCCCTGAATTGAACATCATATTCTAGTAGAGAATGTCTAGATAACAATTCAATATTAGTATTCATAGTAGCAGGCACATGTTATTAACACATATGAGAAGTTTGAAATGTTTCCTATGTATACTTTTAAAATGGCATCAATTTCAAAAGTTCTAGTTTTCCGCTATTTTGTGCACAAACCTATGGGCGCCACATCCACCGGCGCCACATCCACCGATCCCACCCGTGACTCACACAACGTTTAGATTGATAACTTCACTGTTGCTAAACATGTGGCTTTAATTCTTTTTTATTCGGTAGCTGGATAAATTGTCTTTAATATGATACCAAAAATGTTATGTTTTTTGACAACTTCTATTTAAAATAAAGACACGTATCACGATTTTAAGGATTTTTTTGAAACCTTATTTGATATACCTATTAGTGACCTGTGACCCCTTCTCAAAAGTCACAAAATTTAAAAAAATCTGACTGACTTACTACCACCTAACAACTCACTGTGCTAAGCTCTAAGCCAAGAAGGGAATTACATGGCTGAATGATCATGAATGTATTACACATTAGAGTAATATTCACTTGGTGGGTATTTTAAATTGCACTCAACAACAGTGTTTTTCCATTAGTAAGAAGCCATTCATAAACTGTTGTGACTTTTGAGTTTTGTCTTCCATTTGTGCTCATTCAGCAATGAAGTCATGGACAGCTTTCATTTTCAAACAACATTTAGGAAACAATCATATATAGGATTATTCCTAAGTAAGTTTTATTGGTGAAATTTACATTACGATGTAATGACGAACTGTTGAGTTCTTATTTTAGGTGATGTGTTTATGTATGGGCATGACCTTACCTTTACTTATAGCTTCAGCTAAATCCCATTCATTCAAAATGTGTTTCAATAACTTGAGAGGGGATAACTTGCATGAAACTATGCCTTTTGCTCAAAATACCTTATTTGGGGGCCAAATACCTTATTTGGGGCCAAATACCTTATTTGGGGGCCAAATACCTTATTTGGGGGCCAAATACCTTATTTGGGGGCCAAATACCTTATTTGGGGGCCAAATACCTTCTTTGGGGCAGATTAAAAAAATAATTATCATGTCGTCAGCCTGCTTCGATAATTGCCTAACTCATTTTTTCTAGTTCTTAGAAAACAACAAAAGTATGAAACCTGTTACCTGTGTACCTGTTACTCATTTTGCGTTATTGATGAATGGATATTCATTTTGTGGAATGTGACTTGTATTGTTGATGCCTGGATATTCATTTTGTGGAATGTGACTTGTATTGTTGATGCCTCAATTGGCGTGCATGGATGCACTAATCCAAGTCATATAGAAACAGATGAACACAGCCATACAATAATTTGATTAATTCTATGGATTTGTCAATGCAAATTCAATAATGCAAAATGAGTAACATGTTGGAGTGGTCTGGTGGCCCTTTTGCAACAAAGCTCTTCATTTATCAACACTTTTGATTGGTCAATGACTTAGGTATTATAACAGCATGTTCATAATGTAATGAAGTCATGATTTATGCAAAAAACTCAATTTTGCTGAAAAGTGAGTTAGGCAATTATCGAAGGAGGCTGACGATGTGCAACACATTTCAAGATGTATTAGTATATTTGGATTTGAAATCAATGAGTGTATCAGACTAGCATATACAGGTATTTATGCATATTTAATACAAAGCAATGGTTACCATGGTTACAATTCAAAGTTAGTGCGTAACAACTTTGTCAAACATGGTGATACGCATTATAAATGTACTTGATAAGATTGCGGCAACAACATAATGGCGTACGATACATTATTTGCATATCTGAGATTGGACAACTTAATTAGCTAATCTAAAATACATATTTAATTGTATGTCAAACTGATGGTTAGCACATTTAACTATCACATCGAATGTCATCAATTTACTACTTACGAAACTTGATGGGCCGTATTCTCGTATTAAACGCGGGTTGAACTTTGAACTAATCTCGTGTCTAGTAAACGACGTGTTTAACCAAACTTTGTGAACTTTCACTGTATAAACCTATGGGTATTGCATTTATTGTGGCCCAAATGGGTTACGATAGATATCGACCAAATTCCCCAAATGCACGTGTACATGTATTTTTAAGACTACACGTTTGTGTACAGCAAGCACAGTTGAGTAATCATTCAAGACGTATATTTGGTGCACGAGTTTAGTTACACACGCGTTAAACTACCCGCATCATATCCATGTAAAGAGTTATACATTTTTCAGTGAGTAATAGGCGTGTGCTTCACGTTAATAAACTACTTATCGAGAATTACGTTTATTTAAACGATGTGTTTAAAGTGTGTGTTTAGCTTAAAACCGCGTTAAAATACCTACGAGAATACGGCCCCGTATGTTTCAAAATTACTAAATGTAAAATTGATGTTATTCATTAAAATATAATTAGCTCAAATAACTATTCAAAATTATACTAGCGGGTACCTTGCTTCGCTCGCAACCCGCTATATGGTCAAACATAACCAGCGGTTGTCGGCTTGTTTGAGCTGGGAATGAAATAGATTAAAAGCATTGCACATTCTTTCTTGCAGGTATATGTTTGGTGTGTTTTATGCGCAAAACAATTTAACTTGCATACCATCTATTACTTACAGTGATTGTGAAAAATTTGGGTATTGTATTAAAGTGATGAAGAAGTAGAAAAAGAAGTGTAGACATTTTGTCGATTTTAAACCCTAATATTGTTTACTATTTTAACGGCAAATAACATATAAAGACAATAATAAACAACACAACAAGTGTTTGTATGTTTTAAACCTTTTGTAACTATTGCAGAATGATGTTTATGTAAACGGTTTATTAAAATGAAATAGATAATGAGATGAACGTTTAGTGGCTCGCGCGGGACCGCTAGATGATTGGGCTGGGTAATGTGTAATGAGGGAATCGATAATTAAGGGGGAAGTAGGGGTTGAGAGCACATTCTATTAAAACTATTTTTTCTCCAATATTAAAGGTTCTGTTAATGTTAATTGGGTATGTACTTAAACCTTTAGGGGGGGGGGGGCGGTATGGGGTTTTTAAGTCCAATATTGATAATCAATTTTCACAACTTTTTTAAATATAGGGGCTTAAAAAAAGCGGGTGAGAAAAAAAAAAAAAACATGAAAAATGCCGTTGACCTAATGATTTGATGAATAATTATGCGCAATGAATTAATTTAATATTATTACAAAAAAAAAAATACAATGGTTTATTTAAATGTAATTTAAAATGAATTTGCTAAAAAAACACAGGGTGAGCGTTTTCTACACGCAAACAAAGTAGAACACTAAATGCATTAATTATTGGAGTAATGAAATAAAATATGATGACATTTTTGACCAGAAATGAGATACTTAAAACAACATAATACATAAGAATTAAATACATGCGTTAATAGACGTCCATTATTTTTATTTTACAAATGTCGTTGAATGTTGTGATAAGATCTTCCTGGTAATGGTCTTCTCATGGTCTAAGTAACAGCCTTACAGTGGAGACCTACATTAATCGGCTGCATGGGAGAAACCATTTGAGAAGAACGGTCATGTTTGGGCGAAGATTATGCATTGCGTGTGGAGCGAATCAAAGTCTTCCTTTTATAACTTGGTAAGTGAAGCTGTTTAATTTGAAATGATTCTCGTTGAAATTACGGTCTTTTAAAATTGACACATATAAACATTGCGGGAACGTTGATGTGTTTGCCTTATCCACAATTATTAAGCATTGTGAAGTTATCGATGTGATATGAATAATAAAAGAGCTTTGTTGACAAATATTTGACATATTTCTACATATTATAGTATTTTTATGTTGCATTAATCAATCATTATGCAATCAATTAATGTCAGAATGGATTGGGGATTGAAGCGTAATTGCAAGGAACAAGTATACATATAAACCGATGAGGGGTTATGTAAAACAGATTTAAGTGAAATTCTCGGGTATTACATCAATGAATGACTCAAACAATCCATTTGAAGATGGAAAGGGGATTTGATAAAAGCGTTGGAGCGATTTGGAGTCGGCTGAGCTCTTTATTCTACTGGCCAATGTTCGCGGTGACATCTCGTGCAATCATTTGAGAAAGCCGGATTGTCTCCACATTTGACGAGCTCTATCGTTCATTCCAAAAGCCAAGAATATGTGAACACCTTGTAGTGAGTTAACAGTAGTCGCAATCCACCAAATGATCTCGTTGTTAACCAGACCGGCTATAAACATCAGTATCCAGGTAAATCCCAAAACAGAGGAGACCTGTGGAATATATTGAACCGATTAATAAATCATAACTTTAATTTCATTTTCGACCCTCTTTTTCCCAAGCCATTATTACATGGATACCGATATTTATATCATAATATCAAGGTAATGGGAAACCCTACATTAGTTATCTCAAAATTGCTGATCCTAGAAGGGTGTATTAATCAAAATTGACACTATAACATGATACGTACAGGGTGAGTCAAAAAGACTGCAATAGTGGAAAGAAGCCATCTTGTTTTCAAAACCAAGTTGAAGTTTGCAACTTTTTAAACGTTGCAAGAATGAAAATGAAGTCAAACACATTTTCCGTTTGTCTTTGGTGAGTCTTTTAACTGCACAACCCAATGTACTTGTTTGTCCACGAACATAGTGATTTTCTATTGAAATTGCACACATTTCATGTTCACATTTGAATATCCCGCCAACGCCAATTTGGAATAATTTCATTTTTAATTCAAATTTAGATTATTATAAGCAATTCAAAGCATGGGTTATGAACATTGATTATTTTATCTCCCAATGTAAACAAGAAAGGATGAATTAATTCCAATTACGACACAAATTAAATCGAATTTTCAAATTTTAATGAGATATGCATTTTGCAATCTTATGCATGTTTTGGGTGTCTCGTGGACAAGCATGTTGAATATGTGCATGGGTAAAATGGTTCACCAAAAGGCAAACGGAAAATGCGATTGACTTTATTTCTTCACATGAAATTAGTAACAGATTTGTTAATCTTATAGCGTTTAAAAAAATTCAAACATCAACATGGTTTTGAAAACAAGATGGCTTTTTTCACTATTGCAGGTTTTTTTTTGACTCACCCTGTATATCAATATGCAACGATGGAAATACCCGCATGACTTTCCATCCGGGGTTGACTAGGTAGGAACTATATTATACACTTATATTTAACCCTACAAAAGGAAATCAATCAGTTGAAAAAGTGGTCATAGTGGGAGTCGAACCACGGACCTCTGCATTTAAGGCATGTAACTCAACCACTAGACTAGCGAGGGAGAATTGACCAATACATGATGTTAAGACTCAGGTTGCTCTAAAAATCAAAGATATTTTTAAAAAGGTGGCAGACTTCGAAAAAATAGATTTTGGCAAAACTTCATGCATGAGTCGGTATGGGTACATATAATAACAAAATATAAAGTGACTTCCTTGAGTCCCCCCTAGTTCTCCCCTAGTTTGGTGGTAACATCTAGTGTGATCCACATTATAGCCATGCTAGTCGGGGCCATGTACAGGGGGGTTTATGTGCACCGCTCCCCAAACCAACTTTTTGGGGGTGTATTTTAAGGTCCCTAAACACATTTTAGATGTTAACAGTGAACACAAACTTGATGCTCCTAAATGATATCCAAAATGGCCCCCAAACTAGTCAAATCTCATAAAATGACATGATAGCAATCACATTGTATGGTGAAAGTATAGTTTAAATAGTGGGATGTATGTATTATATAGATCACTAGACACTCATATCCAGAACATTTACTTTATAATCACACCTTAATCCAAGATGACCGCCAAAATGGCCGCCAAAAATGGTAACATTCTATATTTGGCATATATAAACCAACATGTATGAGTAGAGTATAGTTCTAAAAATGGAATGTATGTGTTAGACTCATATCTATTTTTGCTTTGTTAATATGCTTTGAAACCAATAATTTATGGCCGCCAAATTATTGGCCAAAAATGGTCAAAAGTAGTCAAAATGCCATCCAATAGCATAATATCAACTGAAATGTATGATGAAAATATAATTTGAACGATGGGATGTATGTGTTAGACCACTAGTGACTCATATCCATTTTTTTTTTAAACACAGTTCAAATTCCAAAGTGGTGCCCGAACCATAGTGTGGTCATTTACAATACAAAACAATTGTTTTAGGCCATTTAACATCAACTTAACCCTTAACCACTCTGAAAGCCATTTTGGAAAGTGATACAGAATCAAAATATGAGGTGGGCCTTATATCTAAAAGCAATAGCTTAGCAGTTTAGAACATACTATTTGGTGAATGTGATGTAATATGCACTCTTACAATATCTATTGTGGATGATCAGTCACTCATATCGGCCGAGTGCACCAAACTGGCGTAACTTAATAGGGAGGTAAGCTACCTCCCTAGTAGTAGTTATGCTCTAACTGTAGCGTTACTTACTAACGATGTAATTCTGAGAGCATAACTGGCGAGTTACACCAGAATAGTAACTAGCGAGGTTAATTCCACATTAATCAGCATCGTCCCCTTACAAAATTAATTGTCGCATATGCCAAGTTTTAACCTATACTTTACTGTACAATTCTGACGTGAATGGTCCTCCATAATATTAAAAATGTGTCGTCAGTCGCTACGTCAAACGTTTATTTAAATAACATGAATAATGCAACACGTCACACCACGTTCAGTCGAGCAATGAAATCTGTGAAAATGACGCCATTGTTTGTGTTCGTAAATTTCAAAATGTCTTACCATTCTTTCAAAAATAAGGACCATAGTTACATTACAAACACATTTTTTGCGAGAGTAACATACAAAATGGTATAAAATGGCAAAAAAAATCAGGATAAAATCCCGTCCGTTGTAAATAAATGGATCTATGGTTAAATATTAAAGCTATCACTATCACACTGCGAGAGTCAAATCTCTGTGGCGTGCTACTGTGATCCTGGCTTTTTTAAACGTACAACACGGGTTCGATTCCCGTGATTGCCTTTTTTCTTCTTTTATTTTCCAAAAATGATGGTGACTTTAATGAAATCATTTATGTCAATTTCTATGGCCCAGGTATTGACATTAATCAATCGATTATTATTACATGTGTATGAATTATTATTTTGTATTCCTCTTTTTTATGTAGGCCTACTTTTAATGTATTTTTTAATCTATTTATAATATTCATTCAATAGGCATATTTATTTATTTATTTGATTTCATGTTAATTAATTAAGTGAATATCATTATTATACACAAGTTGATAGTGAATTGCATGATAAAAATCATTAACATTAATGTAATCGTCGATCGGGCAAATAAGAAATTGTCGTTTAGTTGCAGCATAAACTGTTGTGCTTCAACTCACTCTTAGGTCCGGTCAGGAATAACATTTAGCGTAAATTACCCGCAAGTTACTAGCCTATAGCTGGGGAGCGCGTTTTTCGGTCCCGGCCTGCTGGCACAGGGAGTCAATACCAAAATGTTCCTTGATGTCTGTGGTATATAACCTAAGTGGACATCCTTGCCAACTCGGATGTTAAGTTGACATTTGACCTCGATTTAGGGTCAAAGTTTACATGTGTTTCAATGGGACGTCAACACTTTAATTCAACATGGGAACAAAAATTTAACAACAATTATTGACCACAAAAAGTATATCATATTGTTGGGCTGACTGTTTAGAGAAAAAAAGTTAATCACAACTTTGATCGTCGATCAATATTTTTTGACCTATGACCTTTTGAAAATGACAAGTCATCAAAAATAGGCTATTTTTGGCAATTTTTCACAAATTAGGCCAAAATTCCACATTTTCCTTCTTTGAAAAAATATTGTAAGTCATTGAGAAATGATAAACCATGTTTTAAGGTTGGTATATCGATGTACTTGATATTAAGATAAATTTCGAACATCAATGGTGTGCTGTTGTCAGGGCAACAGACTTAAATGGCCTCCAAAAATGTCAAAAATTAGTCAAAATGGAGGAAAATTTAGACATAAATGGTGTTGCTATGGAAACTGCATTGCCGGCAGATTTCATAATTGTCTTAAAATCAAAGTAGGTCTATTAACCAGCAATATTAGATGTATTCTGATCATCCAAGGGTCAATAATATTTTGAAAATAATGATTACATGTCATTTTTGGCCAATTTCGTGAAAACCGTTTTTTGATGACATGTCATTTTCAAAAGGTCATATTTCAAAAAGTATTGATCGACAATTTAAGTTTTCATTGACTTTTTTGTTCTAAACAGTCAGCCGAGCAATATGATATACTTTGTATGGTCAATATATTGTATTTCAATTATTAACCTATGTTAACTTTGACCCTAAATCGAGGTCAAAGGTCAACTTAACATCCGAGTTGGCAAGGATGTCTACCTAGGTTGTATGCATCAGACTTCAAGGAACATTTTGGCATATGTCGCCCTGTGCCAGCATACCGAGACCCAAAAACCCCCAAAATGGGCCTCCGCTCCCCAGCTACTACAGTGCAACAAAGCATACATTTCCAAAAGTGCATCTTATTGAAATTATGCTCTAATTCAAAAAGTAACATATGTAAGACAAGGAGACAATATCATATTATAGAATACAGATTGGTGATTTAATGTCATAGAAAAAAATGGTTTGACCTTATTTGCATATGATTAGCATATAAAGAAATACATTACAAATTTGATTTTTGGAATTTCCAGCAAAAACTATAAATGCTATTAACACCAAAGTTACAGGAAATGAAGTTCCCATCATTGCCAACAATACTGTCTGAGAAAAAGTTCACATTTATCCTTACCTTAAAAAAAAAACCCAATCTGTTTTAATTAAGCTTAATTAATGACCAAACTCGTTGAAATTATTAAGTAATACTGTGTATCCAAACCAGACTTGCATGGTATCATATTAAAGGTAAAGATGTGCTTAAAAGAATGATCTGAGCAGATAATTCAATATCCCTTTAGTATTTAAAATATCGTCCTCCAAACATTTAGTATATTTAAAAAGAGAAAAAACCCACATGTAACCACTATTTCATACAACTGTACACAGACTTGGCAAAAGTCTATTAATACTTGTGCAGCCATGCACGCAAACAATGGAAGGAATATTCAAGGACATGCACATGCTAAGGGACCAGTGGTTTGACATTCGCGCTAAAAGAAATTTGAAATGCAATTCGCCAGTGTGCAGTTAAGGGTTTTAAGCATAATGGTGTATGTAGCTTTAGGTGACCGTGTGCTGACATGCATCGGTGTACAATCAGGTATCGTGTTAATGGCCTGCACTAAGTCTAAATAAAAAAGAAATGTTTAAATAGTCAAGGCCATGAAAGGAAGTAGGCAGTAGCTGGTTGGATTAGCGTGTATGGATAGTCAAGTATTGGCAAATCCGAAATCAGGTTTAATAAGAAATGTAACAATGCTGATAATCATGCAAGGACACGAAATAGTACTTTAAAACAAAGCTGATCGTCATTATATATGATACACATACTTAGGATTGAAATGTTCATTGTTGTACAACAATCAGGAGGCACTATATTTATAATTCAATATTTGGAAATGTATGCTCTGTTGCACTGTAGTAGCTTACCCCAAAAATGTCAAAAATTAGTCAAAATGGAGGAAAATTTAGACATAAATGGTGTTGCTATGGAAACTGCATTGCCGGCAGATTTCATAATTGTCTTAAAATCAAAGTAGGTCTATTAACCAGCAATATTAGATGTATTCTGATCATCCAAGGGTCAATAATATTTTGAAAATAATGATTACATGTCATTTTTGGCCAATTTCGTGAAAACCGTTTTTTGATGACATGTCATTTTCAAAAGGTCATATTTCAAAAAGTATTGATCGACAATTTAAGTTTTCATTGACTTTTTTGTTCTAAACAGTCAGCCGAGCAATATGATATACTTTGTATGGTCAATATATTGTATTTCAATTATTAACCTATGTTAACTTTGACCCTAAATCGAGGTCAAAGGTCAACTTAACATCCGAGTTGGCAAGGATGTCTACCTAGGTTGTATGCATCAGACTTCAAGGAACATTTTGGCATATGTCGCCCTGTGCCAGCATACCGAGACCCAAAAACCCCCAAAATGGGCCTCCGCTCCCCAGCTACTACAGTGCAACAAAGCATACATTTCCAAAAGTGCATCTTATTGAAATTATGCTCTAATTCAAAAAGTAACATATGTAAGACAAGGAGACAATATCATATTATAGAATACAGATTGGTGATTTAATGTCATAGAAAAAAATGGTTTGACCTTATTTGCATATGATTAGCATATAAAGAAATACATTACAAATTTGATTTTTGGAATTTCCAGCAAAAACTATAAATGCTATTAACACCAAAGTTACAGGAAATGAAGTTCCCATCATTGCCAACAATACTGTCTGAGAAAAAGTTCACATTTATCCTTACCTTTAAAAAAAAACCCAATCTGTTTTAATTAAGCTTAATTAATGACCAAACTCGTTGAAATTATTAAGTAATACTGTGTATCCAAACCAGACTTGCATGGTATCATATTAAAGGTAAAGATGTGCTTAAAAGAATGATCTGAGCAGATAATTCAATATCCCTTTAGTATTTAAAATATCGTCCTCCAAACATTTAGTATATTTAAAAAGAGAAAAAACCCACATGTAACCACTATTTCATACAACTGTACACAGACTTGGCAAAAGTCTATTAATACTTGTGCAGCCATGCACGCAAACAATGGAAGGAATATTCAAGGACATGCACATGCTAAGGGACCAGTGGTTTGACATTCGCGCTAAAAGAAATTTGAAATGCAATTCGCCAGTGTGCAGTTAAGGGTTTTAAGCATAATGGTGTATGTAGCTTTAGGTGACCGTGTGCTGACATGCATCGGTGTACAATCAGGTATCGTGTTAATGGCCTGCACTAAGTCTAAATAAAAAAGAAATGTTTAAATAGTCAAGGCCATGAAAGGAAGTAGGCAGTAGCTGGTTGGATTAGCGTGTATGGATAGTCAAGTATTGGCAAATCCGAAATCAGGTTTAATAAGAAATGTAACAATGCTGATAATCATGCAAGGACACGAAATAGTACTTTAAAACAAAGCTGATCGTCATTATATATGATACACATACTTAGGATTGAAATGTTCATTGTTGTACAACAATCAGGAGGCACTATATTTATAATTCAATATTTGGAAATGTATGCTCTGTTGCACTGTAGTAGCTTACCCCAGTTCGAAATGTTGGGTTACACTTCAGTTACTAGCGAGGTAGCGCTATTCTTCAGCTACCCGCCATTGGTGCACTCTGCCCTATCGACCATTTCTACACATACAGCGGCCATCTTGGTAGCCATCTGGGATTTAAAGTATGTTATTACAATGCAAATATACTGGATATAAGTTACTTGTGTTCTAATACATACATCCCAATGTTAAAACTATACTTTCATCATACAAATTCTTCAGCATGCGGTCAATGGTGTTGGATCGACCATTTTTTGCTTTTGGGGGGGGGGGGGGGGGGGACTAAGAGCCCAACACGCGACTTTTGAACGATATTGTGTTACGAAATTCAATATTTGAAATTCAATGTGTTTCAAAACTAGTGCTATTTTCAAATTTCGAGAGAAATTGCGATATATATAGTAGATTTTAGTTTTAAAATGTACCCAAATAGGGTTTATGGTCAACACATATGACAAGGGACGTTGCAAGAGTGTAGACTGCCTTTTAGGTCTTCCCGACAGCGATTTTGTTCGTAAATATTCCTAGTGAAATCAGTTGATTTGTTCAAAAATCATTTTATTTAGTGAATTTTGCTTCATTCCGTATTAAAACGGAATAAAGCGAATTTCACTAGGATCATGTACGACAAAAATTGCGTTCCGACAGGTGGTCCAGATTGTTCACACCATTCACACCACGTTCACACGCAAGTACTAGTTTCATGGCCAGTCAAATCTGTCAAAAAATTGTCGAGCATTGCGCTTAGTTAAACGATGTGTGTAAAGCCAAAGTTAAACGTGCGTTTAGCTTAACTCCGCGTTTAAATACGTACGATACGGGCCATTGTGTTCAATTATTAGTTAATCTCTCGTGAGGGCCTCGTATGAAACAGTATACTGTACCTTTATGAACACGGACACTTCCTGCCATCCCTTTTCATTTTCTTTCTTCTGCTGCATCACGTTTGATCGTTGTCTCGCTTTACGCAACCAAATGAGACTAATGGTCACAATAACACCGTTTGTCAAAATAGATATGAGGACTGGTAAACCAAATGCGAGTAAGGTTGCGTTTCCGTCTTGAATCCAACATAGTTGACCTGTACCACCATACACGACTATGGACGTGCACGGACAGAAATGAATGACCACTGTGACTGATACAATCAAAAAGGGAATTCCCCAACCAAGCAACTGAAATAGCAAGTACGCCTTCTTTCTCTCCAATGAATTCCCGCTAGTGTTAATAACAAAAGTATTCAAAAGGATAAATGCTAGCAGTGTTGTCCACGTGAAAGTAACGAGCCAAAAATAATGAGTTAAAATGGCCACCATCACACAAGCAGTTTGTGGCCAAGAAACTTTATCAGACAAGAACGTCAGTAATTGTGCAACAAACAAGCCAACAGAAACACAGATGATTCCATGACCATACACAGTACGAAACTTCTTAAATTTGATGTATGTAATCAATGTACCCATTAGACCTATCATCGAAAGGCAGCTCAACGTAAAACCACTGACATCAAGAGCATCAATAAAAAAATCGCCGTTGTTGATCTGATCACGAACTATAATGTCACGACATACCAGGACTCCACCGTCAGGGTGAAGCGTAAAGTTATCCTTGTGTAATAATCTGTCACCATGCATCAACCCAGATTCATTGATGAAGTATTCATTAGAAGTCAACCTTACGACCTCACAATCGGGAGAAGTGATATTGAACAATTTACCGCACAACAACATCTCTTCGAATTTCTGAACAGTATCTTTCTTTATACTGTACGTAGCGTAATACATAGTTATTTCTGACAATATAAAGATATTGTTTTTTCGATATAAATTTGGATAATGTGGATGTTTTATTCTCTCGAAGGTTCCCAGGGAACCTGAATACCACTGTTCCTTGCAAGTACCAACATTGTGTTGGCAAGTTATGAGAATCTGTGAGTTGGATATTCCACATGGCATTCTCTCTGCGTATAAAACTTGTTCAATAGTATGCACCAATACAGTAATTCTACTAGCATGATTAGTTTCGAATCTCAGAGCAAGCCAAAATTCGGTTGTACTCGCCGACACGGGTTGAATATATTCATCAGTAGATATTGGTTGAATCAACTTCCGATAAAGGATCTCGCGAAAACAATTCCCCGATGAACGAGAGCCTCTAAAGAAGAGCATGAAATCATGACTCGTACAACTTTGATTGGTAAGGATATCCGAGTTTACAGTTTCCCAGTCAAGGATACATTCGCCATCACTAAGTGTGTATCCAGGAAAGCAGGTCACTCGACGGCATATTTTAGAAATTGGGTCTAAAATTTCATCGGATGAACACGTGATCGTCATTTCATTCTCAGCAGATGGTCGTAAATGCCAGAGACCAGATATTCCTGAACCTGACCGGGATTCTGAGTTCTCACGGCACAACACATGTTTGCCCGGGTTTTGGCAAATAAAACAATATGGATTTTTGAGTCGATTTCGATCATTACTATTTCTCATGCAAATGGGTAATGCAAAAGAAGAACATGCTTTAACAATGCTCTGGTTAGTATATGACTCAGGACAATGATCGTCATACCCACATATTCTAAGTTGACTTCCAACGTGATGGGATCTTTTCCAATTCAAAGCACTAGAAACACGGTTTTTTTCAGGACAGCAGCTTGTTTCGCTTTGAACATTGCCTATTGTCCATGGGTGTATATCATTGTGTTGTCTATAATGACAAATTGCACAAAATATATTGTGAAAATTGACGCCAATGTTATCATAAACACGCATTCTAAATAACTGATCGGCACACTTCGAATGAATAAACGGATCAGTCCACGAAATTGGACATTGACTGACCAGAAGAACATTTGCATCTATGGCAGTGTCGGGCTGACAGGTGTAATCTTCAAAACGTATTCCTGACCGATTTGTAACTAAAGGCCGCTGCATGAAAAGTATAACTGACCGATATGTAATGTTAGTGCTCAAATCCAATGTCGTATTTGCATTTCCACAACTGTCGTAATAGTCTATACAGCAGTCGCCAAACATTTCACAATTGTTATCGCATCTGCAAGTGTATATGTCCTGGTGATTGCATCTATCTGCACATAGACCAAGAGGGGAAATAGTTTGCGAAATACCCCATAACGACGTATCTGTAACGGTATAGAATGACAAGTATAAAGATAAACAATCAGTGTCTCAGAATAAACACCTTAGAGCCAGATGGAGTGTTTATAATATACTGACCTAGGGTAAGGTACTTATAAATGTACGTTTCTCCTTTGTCAACATTGTTGGTAGTGATGATCTTGACGACTCACCACGCCTTTGCACTCTTGGAGTTTCTAGTTGATTTATCATCTGTGTATGTTTGACCAGATGATAGTATATCATCGAAAACGTGGTTGAGGTTGTAGTGCCCCTCGTTTCGGTTCATCCTGGCGGTCCCTCGGTTACTGATCTCAAGAGCCTCTCTGATTCATCTTTTGTATTTGTCTTCCTCCGTGCCGATGACCTTTGACTCGTCACATCCGATGATATGGCATGGCGCGGCTACACTATTTGGTCCTTTGACAAAGTTTAAGCAAAAAGATGGCCACTCTAACAGCCAAGAAAAAGACAGACACCAAGAAAAATGATGACTCCATTTTAGCAGTGGTTTTGTTGTGCTGCTTTATGTCAGAGATGTCTCTAGAAGTGTAGCCAGACAACGGATACAGATGTATCCGAAACGTGTAGGTGAGTACATTACACTGGATCAGTATAACGAACATTCCATATCTGATTCTAATCAACGATCCTTATAAACATATTTGATAACCATAGAACCATAGTCGTTTTTTCATGTTATAACTTTATGTTTTTGACAAATTATCATAGAAGGAAAACAAAGATTTTAACTACTTTTATGACTTTCTTGGAAATAACCGGCAGTTATATTGTAACACTTACATTTCTTACATTTACACAGACTTGCAATGATTAAACTGAATCCGTGACTTACATCTGTCGCAGAAAAAAGAAAGTTCGTCCAATCCAAAAGAAGAACAATTTCCAGTAACAATAGAAATGGGTATTTCCGCTGCAACACGCATACAGAATGGACGCATGCACAAATAACCAATAATAACCTCTGTTAAACTAGTATCGTTCCGCGTCTCCGGTCGATACTTCTCTACTGAACAGAATGTGTTTAAATCTTGTATACTCTTTATGTAGGGATCGTGTTCATCCAGCACGCAGATTCTTCGCCAGGGTTCATGTTGATATTGAATTTCAACCAAGTACCGGAGCTCACTTTGCCGAACAAGTCGCATTGCTTTGACTTGATCACGTGGTCGATTCATTTCTTCAAGATTAAAGAACGTTAAAATAACAGTGCGACTTATTATTAAAATAAAAAACCCGTTTGAAGACTATGTTTCTATTTTTTGTTAGGTTACAACAAATCATGAGTTTTGTCAGTTATTCAAAGCCTCCATATATGATATCACAATGACGTCATAATGTCACAAATCCAAATGTAGTGCTCTCATTTTGCCAATAAGTTCAATTTTCTTATGGCTAAATAGTCATAGTCATCCACATTTTCACCAATATCAATTAAAACTTTATTGATATCTTAAGTATCAAGTTTGAATAACATATTATTTATAATAGAAACAAATATTTCCGTGGGTTACACTAACTCCCAGCATAATACCCAAACGTTGCCGGGTCACGGATCACCCTGCTCGGATAAGGAGGTAGGTTACATCATTTTTAAAATAAGTGCAATTTTTTGTTTTGTAGTACAAATTACTCATAGTGATTTGAAAATTCATTTGAGCGTTTTAGCGCGGAATAAAACAAAATCTGGAACAGCTCCCATCACCTATGGGTACACAAGGTTAAGGTCCCGAGGCGATTTGGGAATATCAAATTGATGGGTGGTATTTTAGATCCCTAGGGTATTCGGTAACCGAAAACTTGGAACCGTGTTTTATACAGCTAGAATGGGTTTTTTAATAGCTCTTTAAGAGCTAACCTGTGTAAGTCTTTAATAGATGCTGGGGTCAAATTTCCAATAATGGTTTAAATAATAAAAGCCACCTTTCACACAATCCCCACCAATGTGACCAACTATTTCTGTGTAAATTTGGACTTACTTTGTGAAACACGGAATATATGATTTTACTAGCTATACTTTGATTGATTGATTGATTGTCATTCTCATTTGGCATGCTTTCCGTACGAGGTGCGTCACACTCGCGGGCGGTATGGATACGTAGGGAAACGGTATCTTCGAATACCTCCTCCTTTTCTACAATTAAGCTACTCTAACCGTAACCGGTCACGTAATCACTATATACAGTTCAACAACTCCCCCATACCTTAAGTACAGTAACAAAGCGTTGTTGATTTGAGATAAACCCACTGTTCATATGCAAATTACTAGGATAGCGAACCTTATTTTGGAAACCGCAAAATTGTAAACAAACAAAAATGTTCGCACAAATTTGTTCATTTTTTCGGCGTATAAATGTATTTCGCCATGAAATCCTTAAAGTTAGCAAATAGCTTTATATACCGAAATGTAGCTATACCCCTGAGGAAAATATTCTTGGCGAGGGCCATATGTAAAGGTTCACTTCTAAAGCCACAATTTTAGCCGAACCGTCGCTACCTGAGCGCAAGAGAATCGCAATTTTTGCATCATCGCGGCGAAACGTGTTCGCTTTGATCTCCAGGACCGTACCACTATTGAAACGGAGGGGTGTGTTTTGAGTTTATACAAATATTCTATAAACATGTATCAAAATGTGTTGTGTAAATTAAACGCATTCTTGATTTAATTTTTCTCCGAATGTTAAAGGTGGTGTGTGAATAAAATGCTATTTACAAAATATTTTTAATTTCACAATTACTTGCGAAATAATTTGTCTTCTCTCATGTTTACCTTTTGTAACCCACCCATTCTGAAGTTCGATCGCCCATTTACGGGGAACGGACGATGTCCAAATAAGGGCCTAATTATAATAAACGTAAACTTTTTTTTCTCGATTTTTAAAGAGCAGCTATTTTTTTTATGTCAAATTAAGCCTATTAAAACAAGTTTTGTACTTGTTTTCATTAATTATCCAAAACGATATTCACATTTGAATGATGTAAATATGTTTGGTCGTTGTTGAACGGGGTTCAACAAGGTCTTCGTCGTTGTTTATCTTGAATCGACAACGGTAAGACGGGTTTATTTTGCTCGGGCAGCTTGCTGCCCTCGCAAAATAAACCCGTCTTACCGTTGTCAATTCAAGATAAACAACTCCGAAACCTTATTGAACCCCTAACTAGTCAACGCATCCCAATGCACAATCAACTCCGGCTACTAATATAACCGCGGAAAACTTTGTTTTGGTGGGTGGGTGGGGGACAGATTCCCATGCAAGGGACTCAAACACGATTCCTGTTCAAGTGAGGCTATCTCCCATTCTCGACATTTAGTTTATAATGTCATCCCTGTTATCAGATTTATTCCCAAAACAAACCCGTGGGATTCAGGTTTATATTGATAGTTAACTGACATATGTACCTCGTGAGCAGATGACACCGGCGTCCAATAGGGAACACTCACACTGCCTCGTAATTTCAATGTTGCAATCAAGAAGTGATGGATAGAGGGCATTGGGATGTAGGTCTGGATATTTATAACATGATCGAGGATTTATCAACTTCTGATTAGTTCCATTTGAGTGGTATTCTGTGTCAATTCTACTAGCAATCAATGCTCTTTTGTATCCAAAGTGGCGACATACTAGTTGTGCTTCATGTAACGACCAGTTATCAGTACAGACTCTACCCCAGCTGGACACTCCATCGTTTACCTCCACAACAGCATGTTTCGTTGCATCTCCGATAAGCCGCATCTGTAAGGGACTGCCTATAATGATATACGAATCAGGAACAATAATATAAATCCACTTCCCGGGATTCACTTAGATAGATGTATTCAGTCATCTACTGTGTGGGGTGTGGGTGTTGGGTGCATTAGTAAAGTGTGCTTGTATAATGACCTAAGATATTAGGGTTGGGCGTTATGAATATTGTAATATTATGATGTAGAGATAAGGTTGGGACCGTTGGGAGGTATGAATGCTACACGGCCTATGAAATACAATACATTTAAACTTAATTATGTTCTCAGTTACGGGGATATTGCATCCTGTCAAAAAACAACAGTTTTGTCAACGCCAGGGAAATATGCGATTCAAGGGTGACTGTCTTCCTCACGCATGTTGGGGTTATATTAAAGTTATGAGAAAATGAAGTCATTTGAACCTTTTTAAAACTGTTTAAACTACGAAGCAAAGGATTTCTTTTTCTTTTAATACTCGTTTTTTTGGCTAAAATAAAACAAATGCGCAATGTTTAAGTATGATCAATCCCGCTGACTGAGGAGCCTAGTTTATGTTCGATATCAAGTCAAATCAAATAATAGGTCGTGTATAGGTTGTATAGGCACTAACAATCCACACACGTGGTTAATACAATCTGAATAATATACCGAGTATTAGAAACGTTACGCGGTGGTAAAATAAATGCGTTTAATTGTTAAGTTGCTTGTAACTTGTGACATGTGCTAACCAGGTTGTCGTTTTCGAGGATCTAATCGGGCTGGATTCAGTAACAATACAATGCTGAGTTTGTAATGTTTTCCAGTGTTTTCAGACAAACAGTCATTATGGCATGATTTCAACACAATCGATGACAGGCGACGAAATTTGAATTGAGTCCGGCGGTCGGGACGGGTTTTTTTCTGTAAAATTACAAACACAAATTACAAAAATTCTGTCCAAAATTGAAACTTTGTTTTAAACTAAACAAACAAATTGAGGCGTGTTAATTTGCATGTGAAGATCCCCCTATTTCTTTTTAAAACATTGGAAACATTGGTAGATTGGGCTCGTTGAAAAGGATTTCCCTTTTCCCGTCGCCTTATGCCCATATTAGTCACATGATAAAGTGACGCACCTCGGTAAAGTGACGCACCATCCCAGGTCTTGTATAGTGCGTCATACAACTGACATGTGCATTAACAGATTACCGTAATTTTATCAACAACATGATAACAATAGTATGATGTATATACCACAACTCAAAACAACAAAATGGCAACCAGCCGCAACATACTTGGCAGGCAACGAAGGTGGACATCATCAATATGGCTGCAAAAATCATTTAACTGCTTCGATTGTATTTGTTTGTGTGGGTAGAATCCGAGGTTGTAAATGAGACCAATTTCACTTCCATTCGTAGTCGTTGAATATAAATAGTACGATAACATAGTTGAATAATTAAGCTCTTTGCAAATCATAATTGCCATGTCTCGCTTAAACTCTCTTCCACATACTGCTCCCCATGTGTCATTGATAAATGTGAATTCCGGACGTCCATTGGCTGCATTTGTTCCATTAACTAAGCGCCAATTATGAATTTGTATGTTTGCTGTTAATATAAATTCATTTGCAATCATTATCTAATCAACTATAGTAGTGTAATAGTTTAATATGACCCTGAGACTATTATTCTTTGTTAACACATTTCACGCAGCAGGCGTCTGCATACGACATTCCAAAAGTCACTAAGTGTGTATAAAATGTCGGAATAATTCAATTTCATTACCATAATTGGAATCACCATGAGAAATGCATTAAAATAAGAACACACATTCCTATACTCTGTTTGGCCATCTCGAGACAGTGACGTAACTGAACAGGCGCAGCTTTTACGCACGCGTGTGTATCCGCCTTTCAACGCTCGTGTTTGTACGCCAGCGCCGCGAGTATTCGCGCACGTTATGTGATGCAATTAGTAGAATACGCGGTTACGTCACTGTCTCGAGATGGCCAAATAGAGTATAGTATTGGTTCAGTAATTCTTGAAACAGGATTTGAAAGTCGTAAATAGTTTCTGAAAAATCTGTTTTGAAATTGAAAACTAATGGAAGGGGTTGTATCGACAAAAGTTGTCATGTATTGTTATGTATTTCCATCTCATTCTATATTACCTGGTTGACAAACTATGTTGACTGGCCGGCAACTTGTTGGATTAGACAATGGAGGCCGCTGAGCTGGAAAATGACCACGTGGGTAAACTATTTCATTCCACATAAAGTCACTAGAAACACTGAGCGGCCAATACCCATATAGGTAGACACTTGCGTTCAGAAAACCCAAACTGACACAGACCATGTTTGCCTCGGAGTATGCGATGGTGTCTACGCAGACAGCGCCCCATGGTCCATTGCTGACCTTTTGTTCCAACATACCGTAATAACTATCCGTCTCGTTGTCGTTTGTTAGCCGCCAGTGGATCGTGTCTGTGTCTTTGTTTTGGAATATAAATTATTTTTGAACGTATTAAAACCATTGCAAAAACAATAGGCAAAAAGTCATTATTTCTGTTGTTTGGCTGCAACTTAAAATCAATATTTGCGAGTTCCGATTAATTATGTTTGATCACACAACATTATATGTATACAGTTTCCATCTAATTGATTATACCAAAGAGAATTTCTTGAGCAACACCAGCATGCTTCAATTTCGATCACATGACCGCTGATTTCTGTCCCCAGTGTCTACTGGTTCCCATTGACATTACATTGCAATGAAAGGCTTTTGATGTTGTTAAACGAGGGTATTTATGAAAGTAGCGCAATTGATGTGAGTTCAAATTAGTTCTCTCTTGTTTTTCTTATAGACCCTTTAATATTAGTTGGGATTCAACTTCTTTTCATATATGTTGCCAAGATGCCTATATGTACCATGTATTAATGAAGGTGGAAGTCAGATGATCTTCAGCTGTTAATTAATTTAACACAAGTTGTGTGCTGTTCGTTTTGGGAAATATTCCTGATGTCACTGTAGTGGTGCTAAGCATGCTGGGCTGTGGTCAAGAATTATTATTTTCAGTGTGTAGGCCTAACTCTTTGTATGCGCATTGCCTCAAACTTTAGTCATGGATATACTTGAAATCTTTCACCAAAATAATGTCATACATGTATAAACTATAACATCTTATTTACACTTGTTGAATAATTTTATCACGTTGGGTCCAAATCATTTCGGGAATGACTCTATGCATACTTATTTGCCAAGTTGGATAATACCACAACATTTTAAGGAATTATATGGATTTTAGTAAAACAAATAAGATTTGGATAATTAAAAGTAATTTTAAAGTGGAAGAGAATACAATTAATACCACAGTAAAGACACGTGTTAAGACAAATGTTTAGGGTTTGGGTTAAAATTAGGGGTTATGGAACAAATCTCGTACAGTTTGGTGTAGGCCCTAGGCCCAAGTATTCCATCAATTATTCAAACAATGGTTTACCATCACAAAATGTTTACTGAATACAAATGGCTACTCGCCTTAAATGTTGAAATAATTAGTTGGATGGACTAAGAGGCAATCGCTCATATATGTGAAACCAAGTGACCAATTTAGATGAAGTTTTCTGCAACATATAGCTTAAGTTTCAGATAAATTATGCAATCAAGTAGAAAAATAAGAATAAAATCTAACCGACTTCAGATTCAATTTGCTTGATCGCACCACATTATGTTGATGATGTTATTATTGTTCCTCGTTAGAGTAAGCAAACAACTATAAACATATATTAACTTCATATTAGATGCATATTAAATTGAATCGTATATACAGGTATTGAGAGTAAACATGTTTTACAGCTCGGTTCAGTTTTCATGCGCATTTAAAACTTTCTCAGGAAAAGTGTACTTTAGGTCCCAAATTCTGGACTGTACTAGTATCGTCCGATACTGGAACACCAAGTATGGTTTTTATACTGATACAAAGTCCGTGTTCCAGTATATGAATAGTCCGATACTGGCACATATAAAATGTTCCGATACTGGGATACATTACGATCCCATCCCCTTAAAAGTTTCAGACTATCCCAACCCCCGATTTGCAAGCTTTTCGAGGGTAATAAACCTTCCCCCTCGTACACCATTTCTGAGATTTATTTCACACCACCTGTTTATTGCCGGACACTTCCTACCCTACCATCGCTCTCTCAATCATGGCCTAAGGCTCTAGGCTTGGTATAGTTCCTTGGATAATTTCCTAGGTTGAACTAGAAGCCCAAAGTGTTACTTTTGAAAGTGATTGTGTTAAAGAAAATGAACTTAAAATTATTATAAAAGCTAGTGATATTTCAAATTTTGTAAAATTAAAAGTTCAAATTTCGAGAAAAAAAAAATCATAATCTAATATTCCTTGAGCAGATTTTAGTTTTAAAAATGAGCCCAATGGGGCTGAAAGTCAACATATGTAGCAAGTCATTAAGTCATGTGGCAAGATTATAGACTGTTCTGGCTATCCTTAAGGTTCCCCAGCATGCGGTCATTGGTGTTGGACCGACCCATTCTTAGGTGGAATTAAGAGCCCAACACGCGACTTTTGAAAGTTCTTGTGTTAAAAAATTCAATGTTTGAACTTCAATCTGTTTCTAAAACTAGTGCTATTTCAGATTTTGTGTAAAATCAAATGTCCAAATTTCGATAAAAGTGTAGTTTTAAAAATTAGCCTAATGGGTGCGAAAAGTCAGCACATATAGCAAGGCACATGGCATAAGTGTAGACTGCATTTTGGGTCGTCCAGACAGGTGGTCCAGGTTGTTCACACCATTCATATCACGTTCACACGCAGATACTAACTTCATGGCTAGTTCAACCTGTCAACAAATATCTCAAACTATAAAGGTAACTGGAACATAATGAAAATTGTCCAATACTGGGACAAATCACTATTGGTAGCACGTATACCAGTATCGACCGATACAAATATGTTCCAGTATCGCTCGATACTGGGACACAATTTGGTGTTCCAGTAACGACTGATACTGGAACAGTATAGTCGTACCAGTGTCGAGCGATACTGGCAACCTTTATGTTCTAGTACTGAATGATACTGGTATACTAGTATCTGGGACCTAAATACTTTTTCACTTTCTCATAATTTGCGTTAGGGTGTTCGAAATATTACGATTCACAATTTTAAAATAATTTGTAGAAACCGGTACGATTCACATTGAATACAAAATTAAAACAAAACAAAACAAAATCTCGGATATGTTTTTGATTACAGGTGTGCAGCCAGCAAAATGAAAATTGACCCAAACATTTACCAATGGGGGGGGGGGGGGGGGGGGGGGGGGGACCCATATATTTACCGGAGACCCGTAGTTCTTTTATATTATATTTAAACACATCATGCTAAAAATGTGTTGAAAAACAGCAAAATTAAGGATTTACGACCCATAAATTTACCAACAATGGCTATGAAAAGAGGTAGTTCGTTTACCAGACAGGTGAACATGGGATCCTATTTGGCGGCACATCCCCGTAACCTCATATCCACTAAGCCCCCCCCCCCCCCCCCCACCGCCTTACCTCAATAATATTTAAATCTTACCTGAAATACATGTAATACCAATGTCACGAGTGTGATCACATGTAGGTTGGTTCCATGAACTGATAACGCAATCATGTATCGATTTTATTGAGACATCTTGCAATGATATATTTCTATATGTACCGGAGAGGATTCTCCCGCAGCAGCTGGATGATCATCTCGTAAACGTAACACTGAAATAAATCCAAGTAATTTACATATTCTGTCGGCGGTCGTGAAATCTACATAGGATGAACAAACGCTTCCCCATGTGTCGTTTCCCCAACGGGCTTCCAATCTTCCGCTTGTAAACTTATGATCAGATAGTTCAGAGTAGCTGTCAGAATTCAACCTGAGTTCTATTGCTGTTACAAAAACGAAAGCAAAACAAAATGATAATGTTGATAAAACATAACGTTGGTTTGGGTGGTTAAAATTGGCTGTAGTAGCGTGGCTGCAATCTTCCTTTCTATTTTATCATTCCCTCTTATTCCTATCCTTTTTCTAATCTGCATGCTTCATCTATGCATCTTCATGCTTTGCTTTTGCTATTATCAAGGTTGTAGATCCAAGAGGCATTCCATCAGCCCTCTTGTCTTTATACGCCGCTCCCTGCAGTTACCCATCTCCACGTCCTAGATGACTGAGATGCATTACAAATGTAATTTTTCCGTACCACCCGGATAGCCAAGTTTCGCGGCTAGTGCTAACAGACGGAGCTCTGGGGGGACATCTGATCAGTAGGCCTTGGGCTATTGGAGTAGCTCCGGGTACTACCATGGAAGTAACTGTTACTTCCACGGTGCTACTGATCGTTGTCTTACCAGCTATGGTATGAAATAGTCCCAACTATGGGTTAAATAGCTTCCATCTATGGGTTAAATAGTATCCCAACTATGGGTTAAATAGTTCCAAACTATGGGTTAAATAGTTCCCAACTATGGATTAAATAGTGCACCCGGACCAAAGCTAATCAGGGCTAATCACCCGTATAGCTTGCCAGACCGGGCCAAAATAATCTGGCACAAATTTGATTACGAAAACCACAAAGAAAAAACCAAGTACTATAAACTCGAAGGTAGCTGGGCGGCTGTCAACAAATGACTCTATGACGGGCCAGCGGGAACTCGGAACAACATCACGAACTGTTGGTCCCGAGAAGCGTCGTCTATCTGCCTTCAAACCTCTTGTTGTATCTACATACAACGTGCGTACCCTATACCGACAAGGGAAGGTACACCAATTATTTGTAGGCTGCGCAGATGCAGGTATAGATATCAGTGGTATACAGGAACATCGCCTGATTACTTCTAGCACCACCGATGAGTTATGGTCCGATGACAGGAACTGGGTCCTAATATATAGCTCGGCCACAGATCAGCGTCAGGGAGGTGTGGGCATTCTAATGTCAAAACACAGACACAGGTGTCTACAGAGTGTGAACTCCATTAGCAGTAGAGTTATCACTGCCACGTTCCATGGTAATCCTAAACTCACCATTACATCCATTTACGCTCCAACTGAAGGTGCTTCACCTGATGATAAGAACGAGTTCTACGACAGCTTGGAGGACCATCTTGAGCAGGTGAAACCCCATAACATCCACTTGGTTTTGGGAGACTTCAATGCCAGAGTAGGATCAGACAGCCACTTATCACACCCCGATATTGTTGGACCTCACTGTTTTTATGACTCAACAAACAGCAATGAAGAGAGGCTTGTGAGCATGTGCGAGGAATTCAAACTTCGTCCCGCACAGTCAAGATTTCCTCAACCCAGACGTCGTCTCTGGACATGGATGCACCCAGCAGGGTCAAAACATCAGCTGGACCACATTCTAATAAACAGCAAGTGGACTAACTCCTTACGGAACTGCAGAGCCTATAACTCAGTGGAAGTAGACTCCGATCACCGGATCCTCAGCATCAAGCTTAAGTGCAGCCTAAGATCCACCAAAGGGAAACCCTGCAAGAGACCGAGGTTTGACTGGAAAAAGCTGAAGAATGCTGCCACGAAAGAGCTATTTCAGATTGAGCTATCAAACAGATTCAATATCCTCGAGTGCAACGACACATCCACACCGATAACTGAGAGATACCAACAATTTGAGAAAGCAGTGTCAGAAGCAGCTGAGAAAGATGTTGGCAAACGTGAAGCTCATGGCATGCCAAACTGGGTGACTGACAAGACCATTCAGCTAAAGTCTGAGAGGGATGAGGCTAAAAGACGCTACCTTGTCTCAAAGTCACGGCAATCCAGGGAACGATGGAAAAGGCTTAATGCTCATTTGAATGATTCATACAAAGCAGACAAATCATCCATGCTCAATCAACAAATGGAAGATCTTCAACTAGCTGACTCAAAGGGCGACTATTCCACCACTTGGAAAATCATCCATGATCTCTCTGGGAAAGACAGAAAGTCCAGTGTCAAGGTTAAGAAAAGACAAAGACAAAAAAGAAAAATGACAAAGACCTGCTTGCCGAATGGAAGAAGTACTTCAGTTCATTGCTAAATAATGACAGCGGTCAAACACCATCCAATCTACCTTCACCTGCTGACCAGGATCTACCAATCATAATTAACCCTCCCACACATCAAGAGACTCGGAAGCAATAAGTAAAATGAAGCCCAACAAAGCTGCGGGTCTTGACTGTGCAATCACATCAGAAGCACTCCAAGATGGCGGTGAAGCTTTGGTCAATGTTGTCCATGGATTTTGCATGGAAGTCTACACTACTCTTAAACCACCCAACCAATGGACCACCAGCGTTATTGTACCCTCTACCAAAGAAGGGAGACCTATCTCAAATGACGAATTATAGAGGAATATCGCTACTGTCAATTGCAGCCAAGGTGTATAACAAGATCCTGCTAAACAGAATTAGAAATCATGTCGACCATGTCGACCCCATCTTGAGAAACAACCAGGCTGGCTTCCGTCCTGGAAGAATCTGTGCACAGCAAATCCATATCCTCAGGAGGATTATGGAAGGGTTCAAGGACCATCAGTTACCTCTCACAGTCACATTCATAGACTTCAAGAAAGCTTTCGACTCAATAAACAGGGAAGTCATGTTTGCAGTGCTGCGACATTATGGAATACCAAAACCTCTTGTAGATGCCATAGGTGTGATGTACAACAACTCGAAAAGTGCTGTGATGGTAGATGGCAGCATCTCAGATCCTTTTGCTGTCTCCACTGGAGTGCTACAAGGTGATGTCCTAGCTCCATTCCTATTTGTGATACTGGTAGACTATCTATTGAAGAAAGCCACATCTGACCTTGACTCGGGAGTTGTGATACATCAGCGTCGCTCTAGACGTCATCCCGCCGTTGTTCTAAACGACCTTGATTTTGCTGATGATATTGCCTTACTTGAGACCACAATTCCACGAGCTCAGACCCAGCTGACAAAAACTGCTGCAGCAGCAAAAGACCTTGGCCTCATCATTAGCGTTCCCAAAACGGAGTATATGACGGCCAACTGCAATCCTCACCCAACACTACAGGTCTATGGGGAAACCATCAGCCATGTGACGGACTTCAGATATCTGGGCTCTATGATGGCATCGGGTGCAAGTGACCTTAAAAGACGCAGGGCATTGGCATGGTGCGCATTCTGGAAGTTGGAACACCTGTGGAGGTGTCCTCAAGTAGCTATCGCGACAAAAGTGAAATTATTTAGCACCACCTGTGTGACGATTTTGCTGTATGGCTGTGAATCCTGGGTGATATCTCAAGATATGGAGTGTAAAATAAATGCCTATGCTACCTCTTGCTACATGATAATGCTTAACATCAAACGCATGGATCATGTCCCGAACACCACCATTTATGACATGACCAAGACCGAGCCTCTTATCAACCGAGTAAAAAGTCGCCAGCTGAGATTTCTTGGACATATTCTCCGTCTCCCTGATGAAGAGCCTGCTAGAATGTATGCCACTTACATACCAACACATGGCCGAAGGAGACCTGGTCGTCCAAGCACATCATACTTGAAGTAGTACATACAATGCTTACTTGGTGACAATGAAGGCATGTTTGAAGAACGTCAGATAGCCACTCTTGCTACAGATCGCCGTGCTTGGAAAAAACTTGTGGTCGCCTGCTCCGCAGCCGAAAGATGATGATGAACGTTGGTTAGCCCCCCATTTTTTACGCTGGTACCGCCACTGATAAGAAATGTAAACTTACTAGGTGTGCATTTTACTCCTCCTATTACAACGTGTTGTTCTTCTTCCAGCAATCGTCTTGATTTAAGGCATACAATTTCAGGCAATACCGAACAATCATTCACTTCCGTTTCAAATCCTCTGCACACTATCCGATAACTTAACATCGTATCATTAGACGTCGAAATGTTTGCAGCAACACCTGTTAGATATCCCAATTGTTTACAGAGTACCTCAGAGTTCTTATTGCTCCAGAATTGGGCGCATACAGAAAACCATTCCCCGCGGTACCTCAGTTGAACTTGTCCATTTTCAATAATTCGGACACTTCCCGAACCTATGTGGGATGAATATTATTTAGTAAATTATCAGCGAACGGCATATCAAAAGGGTATGTGAAATAAATTATACACCATTCATTGTGTCAGTCAAAACAATATGCATTATAACATCTTCTGTAGTGGCATCATGCAATGTGGGTGGCTTGAAAATACAATAATACTTAATACGAAGTCACGTAGAAATGTTGGTCCCGTGTATCGGAAGAGCTATCCCCGAGCACGTTAAAAGGTCACAGACTCCTTCGTAAAGAGTAGGGGATCATCCCGGTCTGTGTCTGTACAGCTTATTCTTCGGGCATCCCTTTAATTTAGTGCTTGTTCACTATTGGGTTTGTCCTGGCTCTTCAGCCTATTGTTATAAATAAATAAATAAATAAATAATAATATAATGGTAACCGTTACAGCGTTAAGTCGTAAGTTTTTTTTCTCTTTTAGCGCGCCCACAGAATGGGCTTTTTTGTGCAGCAACAGAAAATGTTTTTAATCTTAGAATGTACAAAAATACAAATGCATATAGTACAAACGTCATCGCAAAGAAACCTTGTTCTACGGCCCCCGACCCACCCGTTTCTTAAAAAACAACGTGAGTTTATCTTTTAAGCAACAAAACCCGGTTTTAAGCTCCGCAAATCTCGTCCCCAGAGTGGTCGTGCGTTAACAGTATACAGGTGATAATTTATTGTGGCCCAAATCGAATACATAGATATCGACCGAATTCCTCAAATGCTCGTGTATTTTTAAGACTTCACGATATGCACGTCAGCCTGCACCGGGCGCGGTTGAGTAATCTTTAAGGCGTACAATAGGTGAACGAATTTAGTTAAACTTCCACCATAGGCCTACCCATGTTTACAGTTTGATACTTTTCAGTGAGTTAGACGCGTGTTTAAGTTAAACAAAATTTCGAGAATTGCGTTTAGTTAAACGATGTGTTTAAAGTCAAAGTTAAACACTTGCTTGTTTCACCCTAAACCCTAAACCCTCCACATTTGTTGACCTCATGTGAAGAAAATCGGAAAACCGTGGATCATCGCGGGTCTGTTACCGGCAACAAAAACAATCTTCCAGTATAACTGGAAAAGAACTACTATCGGAACACCAAATAAATATTCAAAAAAGCTCCTACGATGATTAATGCTAAATCTAAGTGGATGACAAAGGCCTACTTACCCAAAGTTCCAACGACAGTGATGAAGAACCCATTAACAATACTGGGACTCTGAGCATAGAAATCGTAATGGTCAGTTAACATTGCAATCCAAAATGAAGTATTCAAATATAATGTAGGAGGTAGTTTTTGACTTCCTGTGATCTGATACAGCTTGTTAGATCCATCTACACCGGTTCCAATGGTTAAATAGTCACCCGAAATATAAAAATAATACGCAGACGGAAGTATGAATTCCACAAAAACTACCTCGGCTAATCCGTCGCTCACGTAAAATATCCAGTAGCATTTCTTGTCTTTGGGGTAACTTTGCGGATACTCTGGGGACGTAATGTTAATGGTCGCCCCAACCGTAACTTTATAATTGGTTTTACAATCTGAAAATGATAATAACAACAAAAACATCCTTTACCATACACTTATTTGATAGTTTTGCACATTGGCATACCAAAGCATCCATTTGCCACCAACATTTGTAAGCGAAAAAAAATGCAACAATACAACATGTCCCAAAAAACTGGAGAGCTTATTACTAAAGAAGTGGGAAACACTTTGCAAGTTCATATTAAGGGATATACATGTAAATATATCTGACTCTGACCTTAAGTGTTGAAACTGTACGACCAGTATGATGTCAATTTTTTGAAATAAAACAGCTTTGAATAGAGCGTGGTCAGAACCAGTTTGTCCTGATTCTGCCCATGGTCCGCCCATGTGTTGAATTTGCGTATTGTTTCATCAAAGTGTTCTTTTAAATTTATCAGTTACATTGACTTAGACAGGAAACATATCTTCGTCATTTCAAGGGAGTTAAAAAGTGTAAATACATTTGTTTAAAGAAAAAAAGGAATAAATACACTTCTCAGACACTGCCATGCGAACCATTTCTTCAGAATTGAAAACCAGCATTTAAATCATTCATTTTGTTCATCAAATTAATTAGAGGTATGGTATCAGGGCGCTCTAACTTGTATATCTTTTAATAACATGGTTACTGCAAAGGGTAGGCCTATCTTTACCCAATGCTCAATACTGATCCAGAATAGGCCTACCTGCAATTCAACCCTTTAAAATCGGTAATACCGTTACAAAAATACGGATATTCAAATGAAAGAAACACCTTTACCAAGAAAGAATACAAAATGATTAATGAATTCAAACTTTAACAATGAAGTTAAAACAGAACGTTCTTTGCTATAATATAATTTATCATTGACTATTCAATTAAGAAACAGAAACCCGAATATAAACCAGATGAACATGGTTTGACCAAGCATAAGTTATTTCAGAGAACAAACTTCATACAGGGAAGACTTCCACACAGCGCTCATATGTAACACATGGCTGGTAAACTGTTAAAATCGGGACAAACTGACCGATTCAGACGTGACCAAGCACTATTCAAATCTTTGTATTTCCAAAAGTTGGCGTAGGATCGGTTTCACAATTTCACAGATTAATTAACTTTTATATCCCTAAATATTAAGCAGTTATGGTGTCTACTTTTGGAGTTATAAGCTCCCCGGTTTTGGACCCCGTTTTTTCTGGGACACGCTGTATAACACTACTTTGTTGATTTATTGATTATAAATCGTTTTTGGTTTAAAACAAGAGGGAAATAGATTTTCTTCGAGCCTGACCTTCCCTTTTTCCAAACGTTCCTTGACAAATTTGGAACATAAAAGAAGTGTAGACAATTTCGAGAAAAACAATTGCCTGACAGATTGACCCTACCTTAGAGGTCGGAAACTACATGTACGTAGAACGAACGTTGTTTTTCGTCACTTTTTGGCTGTTATTCCATCCACCAGTAAATGCCACGGATTTCTATTACTTACCATTGCAACTGAATTCGCTCTCATCAGATCCGTCCTGACAATTATTATTACCATCACAGGCGTAAATTGTCTCATTCCAACATTGTACAAGCACTCGATCGTTGCAGGCAAAATAACCTGCCGGACACGATGCATCTGTAATAAGACAAGAATAAATCAAGACCATCAATTAACAAAAATAAAATAGATCTTCTTAGAACAGTTTGATGCAAACAAGCTTACCCATCGTATTCTAAACTCACAAGACCTCCATAAACTGCCATGGCAAATAGGGTTTTATCACGGCAATAATTTATAATTTATAACTGCCGTTTGCGAAGATAAAAGCAACTTTTATAAATATCACTTACCAAAATCTGCCACCCATTTTACCGCTATCAAAAATCCAGAAAATCGTCTAGCGTCACCTGTTCTAAACCGCAGTTCAAAAGCCCGGCTAGATATCCAAGTCGGTGTTGCGGTTCCTGAAAGTCGTATTGTGTCTGTTTGAATTACACCAGCGGCATTGCCGATGCTTGTTATCTCAAGATAGTCCTCAGATTGTTCAGTTTTATATGTAATGAAAGAAAGTCGTACACCTCGGTCGTCTACTGCAGTAATCTTCCAATGACACTCTAAAGAATTACCATATTTTCTTGGGTATCGCGGTGATGCGATGTACTGATCTAAGCCAGAATGCAGCTCTACATTTATGGGCACTTTACAGTTGCCAATATCTGATATTAAAATTAAAATGTCGTTAAAAGGTGTTAATGTCCTCGCAAACGTCATTATTTTTATGTACGATATCAATTATTGGTGAGAACGAATTTGATAGAAAATAGCAACATTTGCTTTTGACAGCAGTTTTTATTTGAATTTGTCACGGGTATCAGACTGGGTCCCCGCGTCCCCCATCTTTGAAAATGGTGGACCAAATCGAGGCGGACTAGGGAATACACGGAACAAAAGTGAACGGACAGTGCCGTCGAATTTCAAGACACTTCCGATCATTTCTTACTTAACTGCCGATGCGAAAGTCTAACCGACAACAACTCACCAAAAAAAGCACCTGACTAATCAAATTTAAACTGTAGCGTGTTTGACGATCGTCACACCGACGCGTGAAACCACAGACGCAGTGTGACTTGATAGTGCGAGAATAAGGTCATGTTTATTCACGAGTTTATCACTTTTGGATCTGTATTTATTTTCTGTCTTCAAGGACCGTGTGTAAAACGTCAAGACGGGGACGATTCAGTCCGGTGCAAAGCATGCACTTTGGTGTCATCGTATAAGATTGTAATACATCACATTGTTTGTTCAAAATCTTTGAGGTGATATGAACTCATATCACTTTCGACATTTTTAAAGATGCAAATACAATGATGAAACAAACAATCGGCAATTTGTACATTGATTGGACCCCCCCCCCCCCCCCCCCCCACACACACACACCCCTAGGCTGTTGTAGGCATAACACTACATTTCATTATATCACAATATTATTAAATCATCTTTATTCAGTCAAATAACACCAGGCAAGGTGTTACAAAAAGCACTATTGCACAACAATCAATAAAACACATTTAAAAAGAGAGGTGAGCCGGTCGTGACAGACCTGCTGCCATGAGGACCTATATAAAATTGGTAACGTTCCAATCCCGTTCGTGTCTTGATTGGAAAATGGAAAAAGAAGACATCAGACTCTTTTTCGAGATGTTATTTTTGAGAGCTGTGTATTTAACGTCGCACTTTAGGGTTCGTAGGAGACCTCTCAGACGTGTCTTATTAGATTTTGTTATGAGGCCCCTTGATCCTATTTCAAAAGGGATGAAGGAGCACTTGTAGCCTGCGTCCGAGATATCTCCTACCAGAGCAGCATATCTGTCAGTCTTGAGTTTATTAGCTTTATCAACATTTGTTTTAAACGGCACTGTGAGCTCAAATAAAATAATCCTTTTTTGAGCAGGGAATGTAAGCACAATATCAGGTTTTTGAGCTGTTGGGATGATGTCAGGAGGAACTGTCCCCCCTCCGGTGAGGTACCCTTCTATATCAGCGTTGATTACGACGCCTTTGTTTTTAAAAGTCTCGCTATCTTCGAAAGAGGAGATCAGAATGCGGATGATATTGTTGTGCCGCCGGAGGTAATGATCAACAAAACGAAATTATAACAAAGTGTTTAAATCACCTACCTGTTATATTATAGGCAATAGCTGGTCCTGTAACATAAAACAATAAGATGAATAGAAAATCTCTCACAACACCCGATGCACTTGCCATCGTGCAGGGTAATAACGCTGTGTCAGCTTGGACGAATAACCCACTGGCGGATTTTGATTTAACAATTATTAAATTCAAACCTCACATGTCGAGTATCTGCCGTTTGTAAATATAGCTACTATTTGACATTTGATTGATTTTTAATTTACTCTTATTTTGTTGTTGCTTACTTGAACATGTTGAAATGGAAAAATAAATCTACAGTTAAAACAGTTTATTATACGCATTTGTTTTGACAGATAGGTATGGCGTGCCATAAGCTTAATAAATACAGCGAAGTTGAAAAAAGGTTTGTTTTTTGTTTGAGTTTTGAAAAAAAGTTTAAAAGAAAGACATTCTGTTTAAATGAGAGACATAGAGTTTATATAGAAAGACAGCTTTGCTTTGAAGATATCAATATTGAGATTGGAAACAAACTGTTGATTGAGCTCCAATATACATCTGTGCGTACTACGTGGTGTTTCCCAGCAGCGGCGAACACTTTCCACAGCAACATGTCTCTTCGTTCTCGTACAACTTATATAGATATAGACCTGGCGCCACGACAGCTGGATAAATAAAATTACATTTACTTAGGTTAATAAACAAACAGAGTTCCGGGATATCGAGCTATTTGGAGCCCGTCCACATGCCAATCTGAGATTAAAGGTGGCGCTTCTCGCCGCGGAAATCAGTTCAGTAAATCAGTTCAGTGCGCTTGGCGCACTGTATGAAACCATTTGTTCATAATAAAACAACCCTGTAGTGGTACATGTTTATTAATCCTTGGTCAACGTCATCATTGTTTATAAGAGTAGGCATACTTCTTCATACTTGGTGATGTTTTCAAGACAATACTATATTCCATGCCAGAACTACCACATATTACGAGAAAAAAGAGCGCGAAATTCAAAGTGTTCCAAGTCGGTGGATTTAACACTACTGTACTAATGAGCTATTCATACAACACAACATACTATATAACTGTTGCAATGGTATAAATAAAACATTTGATAGATAGACCAAAACACTTCCATAATCATTACATTTCATTACATGAATCATGTTGACGGAATCCTCGGTTGGACGTGCAGTTACTTCTTGTCTTTAATATGTAGCTAGATAAAATAAATATTCTCTGCTGAATGGTATGTCCACAAATCATGTTAAAAACATAACCGCAAAGACAATAGAAACTCTTTCCTATTATAAGTGCTGTGAATATGTGCCTTATCCAGGGGTCCCTTAGATAAGTTTGAACATATTTAATTTCACAAAAGTTGGGAACATTTCTATATCTCCTGTTCCGAATAACCAATTTAAAAGAAATAAAATTAAGGTTATAGCTAATAATGCTATCTTGCTAGGCAACACATTGAATATTTTCATTTTTGTATTTTAACTGGTTTAAAAAATTGGTGAAATCGGGACCTGAATAATTTGACCCACCATGTATTCTAAATCACAAGCAAGGGTCAACAAGGTAACAGTAATTCTCAGTGTATTGGGGATTACATTGTATCCAACCTACATTCTATATTGTAAATAAGTGTCATACCAACAACTTTCTACTACATGTGTTCCTTCCATTCAATACTATTACTGCTCCAAATAAGTACTCATGCAATTAGCATATTTTAAAGCATTCTTATTCTTGAGATTTCAATTCATTTATTCTGTTCACATTTCCCTGGAATTGCAGCCACAAAGCCTTTAACGTGGGTGACCCATTCAAATTCACGTGTTCCCACTAATCAATACTTTTGGTGCCAGATACAATATTTTCCACAATGTTGGATGAAAGTTGTTCCCTTAACAACCTGCTAATGCAGAATGAATCATTTTTCTTTAGGTATGGGCCATTGATGCAATACTCATATAATTATCCTATGTGACAATACCCCGGGTGTGACTTTCACCACTGTTCCTCTTAATTCAAATGTACACCTTCTGAGCACTGTTTATCTTTTTCAGACTCTTCGTGTTTTAATTCGTCGTCATATTTTTAAACCCGCCATTCATTTTTAAATCTCGATGTCTTTTTTAAACTCGAGGTCATTTTTCTAAACTCGATGTCTTTTTTAAACTCGAGGTCATTTTTCTAAACTCGACGTCATTTGTCTAAACTCGACGTCATTTTTCTAAACTCGACGTCATTCTTCAAAACTCCACGTCATTTTTCTAAACTAGACATCATTTTTCTAAACTCGACGTTTATAACGCCTGTGACGTGCCATAGATTGGTATATCAAATAATACAATTGGTCATTTAGCTGTCAATTGCAGTTTTATTGGTTGAGATAACAGAAAACACCTTTATTTCCGCATTTATTTAATGGATAAAGTTATTCATATGCTATGGATTCGTCACAGTGTTCAATTCAATGCATTTCAAGATTCCCGACAGGATTTGTCCAAAGATTCAGTGGTCGGATGTGTCTCAATCTTTCTCTCAGTATTTTCCGATTATTAATTGGATTTGGGCTGTTGTTACTTTAATTACAACATATTTTTTAGCACAAAATAGTGCTGAATTTCACATATTTATATTGATACTTCCCCCCATTCTAAGCGGCTGCACACAGAAGCGGCTGCCAAATCCTCGATGGTCAGTGACCTGGCAGCTATATTGTAATTTGACCAGTTTGTCTTGGGTCTGGCCACTGTCACTGATTGGCTATGGCTGTACATGTACATAGTCTGTACTTGATGTTATGATGTGCATTACATATGAGTGTATGGTTGGTGTAGGCAAGGCATACCTTGGTGTAGGGGAGGGGTGGGAGAGGTTGATGAAGGGGTGGGACTAAGAGTGGCTCTGTAGCAGAGCTAAAAAGCAAATGATGATTACAATTTTAAACATAATTAAAGTTATAATTAACAAAGAAAGAATTTAAGATATTGATAATCTGAATTAACCAATATCATATTTACAGTAACAAGTCTTGATCTATATATATAGGCCTACAGTGAAAATGACGAAATAATTAATACTAATTGGAATATGTAAACAATAAAGGACTATAGTGGCGTAATATAATATTCCAAGCAATAGTAGTATCCATTAATAAGTAATAAATGAGTAAAATGTATATGATATGTAGGCATTAATATCATGTCTACTTCAATTTTTTTTTAAATGTACTAAAATAAGACATTCGAATTGAACCCGTGTTCGCCGATTACAATAAAAAGAGTCCTGCATAGCAAGGCACAGCAGTGGCAGTTGTGAGAGACTTGTAATCGCAGTATACATTCATTACTTGATCGATTTGTTTATTTCATCGTTAACAGTGTGTTTTTCATGCGATATTTGCATGTGCCCCCCCCCCTCCCACAAACATTGTATAATTATTATGTTGCAATAGTTTGCAAAATACCAAAAAGGCAAAATGGATCAAAATTCACCAATACTATCCTCTGTGAAGCCGTACTTCAACGGTTATGTTTATTTCATTTGAATAATAATCTCTCAAAACCAAAATCCATTCCTGAATTCCGTTCTCCAATTAAAACCCGTTGCGCAAAAAACAAAAATTCGAAACGGAGCCATAACTCACCAATAAAATCCTCTATGAAGCCGGCTTCAACGGTTATGTTCATTTCATAATTATAACAATCACACATAACCAAATTCCACTCATGAATTCCGTTCTCTAATTAAAACCCAGTGCGCAAAGTACATAAATGCAACATAGATGAAACCCCCCCCCCCCCCCCCGACTGGCCAGGTATCGCTCAAATACACGGGCGTTAAACATGTAGTTTAAAAGATAGACTTGCGTTTAACTTACACTCGGGTTTAGTTAACGACAGTTTTAGCCTAAAACCGTGTTTAGTACGAGAATACGGCCCAATATGTTCATGCAGCGCTATTTAATTGACAATTGGAGTTGTTAATACTAAAATTAGCTCAATTTATATCCGAAAATTTAGCCCTCCCCATTTCCGTTTCAAAAGAAAGCAAACTTTTAGTAATACAAAATCAATCAGCTGACAATGTGTAGTGCTGTTCGTCACTATCAGAATTTAGCCTCCCACTTCAAGTTTCAATAGTAAGTAAACGTGTTAGTAATAAACATCAACCAGCTGTCAATTTGTAGTGTTAGTGTTATTAACAACCGATAGTAGTAGGTAAGGCGTGTGTCCAAGGCGAATTCCGATAGATTAATAATATCGATGACGTCACTAATCGGTCGATAATTAATAACCAATATCAACAAAGACCGCACAAGTCTGGGCAAGTTTCCGGTCAATTGGTCCAGTCAATTTCCTGTAGCGTTTACTTTCTGTATAATGTTGCGTAGAACTTAAAGAATCCTACCGCCCGCATTTATTTCAGACAATATAACAAGGGTACGGTCTTAAAACAATACATTTATTCTTTTAATCAAAAACATCAAGTGATGAAGGGTTAGCGGACTTACGGGAGCCATTCAAACAAATCGGTAATGCTTTACAAAATACATTAAAATAAAGGCGCTGTATAAATTATAAAATAACACATTTTTTGACCCATTTTATGTTCTGCAAAACTCAAAATATATTTTGTCAAATGTTGTCATACTAGTTTTATCATAATCCTAATACAATTCCCTAGGGTGCTTTTTTAATATCTGATTATTTTTGGAATTCAAGAAAATGATGAAAATCACACTTTATTGGCACCGTAATAATGTTTTACAGAATAGCCTCCGTAAAACTGCTGTAACTCCTTCAATATTCATTTAATTTATATCAAAGTATACATATTTTTGCAGAAAAGGTTTCAATGAATCCAACCATGATCAAGAAATTGACCATTTTGGAGAAAATTATAAAATAACACATTTTTTGACCCATTTTATGTTCTGCAAAACTCAAAATATATTTTGTCAAATGTTGTCATACTAGTTTTATCATAATCCTAATACAATTCCCTAGGGTGCTTTTTTAATATCTGATTATTTTTGGAATTTAAGAAAATGATGAAAATCACACTTTATTGGCACCTTTTGGTCCATAATTCCAAAAAATAAATAAGATATAAAAAAAGAAAATAGCACCCTAGGGAATTGTATTAAGATTATAATAAAACTAGTATGACAAAATCCATTTCTGCAAAAAAATGTATACTTTTATATAGATTAAATGAATAATGAAGAAGTTACGGCAGTTTTACGGAGGCTATACCTGAGGGTCCACACCCCCTTAAGGGGACTTAAGGAAGTTATAGATTTGATTTTTTGAATTTTGTGAGTGCTGTTATTATTGAACTATTAATCAAATGCATATAAAAGTATACACTTTTAGAAAGGAAATGGATCTGAGAATCCAAATTTGACGTCACTTTTGACCAAAAATGTTGATTTTTTGAGAAAAACACAAATTAACTTTTTTAACCCACATTCAAAAAATATTAGATTAGGTTTTAAAAAATATCGTCCCTTCATTAGTGTCTTTACCTCATCATCAAGCGATTTGGGCATTTTTTACTCAAAACTATTTTTGTTAGCTTTGTTAAAAGAAATTGGGTCAATACTTTTAGTAAAAATTCACGCCAAATTTAGATTCTCTGATCTAATTTCTTTCCAAAAAAGTATTCTTATATATACATTTGAGCCATAGTTTCAGTACTCACAAAATTCAACAAAAAACGTCCTTATGTCCGGTCCCATTAAAGGCAAAGTACTATTGGGTTTCTAGCCACATCCAGTTCTCTGGGGGATTTGACAAAGTTAACAATGTTAACTCTGTACAGTCTGCCACCAAGTGAACAGGTGTATGACCAGTTTGTCTGTGGTGAACAGCAAAAGTGGTAGGCCAGCTTTAATAACAACAACGAAACGGTTATTTACGGTTTAGCCAAAATGCAACATAAATCAAACCAAAGTTTCCTTGTGTGCTGTGCTTTATATAATTACATAATTCAACTCGATGAGTTCAAGAGAACAAAGAAGGCAACTGCGGTGAGCCTGACTTCCTTAGAGTTCGTCATGCGGCTAAATGGAATCAATGGAACAGAGTGGAGGTAGGACATACTCTATTGCCCTAGGTTTGTATGATGCTGAGCAATGATGGACAACAACTTCAGATTTGTAGCATATGTAGTTGGTAGTTCTACCTATGAGTATATCATGAAACTGAAAACTTAAACTGAAACTGAAACTGATCATAGCTGAAGTTCTGGCTGATTCAAGTTTCATTCGTCAGTACAGACTATCTGTTCCACCTGTACCCGACCACGAACGACTATACACTCTTAGAAGGTCAGGATCAAATACATGAGTAGATTTCCGGCTCACTTTGTTTTGATCCTTTAAGGATCATTTTCGGATCGTTTTGATCCGTTTTCGGATCGTTTTGATCCGTTTCCAGATAGATATCAACAAACGGATCAAATTCACCTTGATCAACTTTGATCTGATTTCCGGATCAATTCGATGAAACAGTTCATTGGTCAATGAGTGACTGACGTCACTCTTTCGCAAACCGATAGACGACAAGCAGACGATCTTTTGAATTCGGTCGCCACAGTTGAAACAAGGGTGAAATACCGCGGTAAGTTATCCAGTCTAATCTGTAAAATGTTACATGATTTTGTCGGTAAAGTAGTTTTATTTTTTATGTTTGAACATGCTCTATTCTTGTGAACAAATTTCTTGTACCTGACCAGTGCCATCAGTACGATTTTCGGTCAAAATGCTCCTCACAAAATGTCACGATCACTGCGATGTACTAGGCCTACACGATGTAGTAAGCTTACTGCACTCGATATATAGTCTGCAGTGTGCACCCGGGGGTGGGGGCACTCAATCAATATTAGGTTTCACACCAGGCTCCATCAAAAATACCCCCCTTTTTTGGCCCGGTGTCACCGAAAGACCCTTGCATGCATGCTTGTTTTTACAATTTGTCACCCGATGACCCCCTATGTTTTCACTTTTTCTTTGATTCAGTTTGATCCTGGAGTAGGATCATAAGCTACAGGTACATCCGATTAAGGATCATTATTTTGATCCGTTTCAGTATCATTTGACAGAAATGTTTGATCCCATTTCGGATCAAACTTTTTGATCCTGCTTGTCGGATCACTTTGATCCAGAAAGGGTAAGCTCATATGTGATACCGCTTCTGGATCAAAATTGATCCTTTTCGTCTCATATTTGATCCTGACCTTCTATGTAATGACATTCCTAATTGTAACATATTTGCTAACTTCGATCTTGTTGATGTTCTATTGGGCCACATTTATGACGCTATGCTGCGAAATGCGCACGGAAGATCCGTCATGCACCTTGACTATCGCAAACGATTATGGCGCAGAATTACCCAAATATTGCGTGTTTAAACCAGATGGCCTTGAATCAGCAAACACTGACAAAATTAATCTTGGGACGGTTAAACAGATCTATTATATTCCTCTGCGCTAAGGTCAGTCTCGCAATTTCATAAGGTCAATTCTGGGACGTCGGTTTCTAATTTTGTATTTATTATTTGCCTCTTAACGTTAACGGGTGTGATTAAAATATTTAACATAGCATATTGATTTCAAATAACGTTAATATCATACATTTATTTCTAAAACATATTTGGAGCATTTAGTAGTTTGATCCCGGCAAGGGATCTGATACTGTTCCTACTGTAGTTGGTCTATGGTGCACTTTCTTCGTTTATAATGGCATCTGTTATTTGACAGCGGTCCTACAGTGCCCTCCTTTCATGCCTGTCACCCGTCCTCAGTGTCCTTAAGACCTCTTAGGAGATATAATACAAATTATAGTGGCTGTGTGTTCTCGGTAATTTTAGCATTCCTTTATAAAAATCTTTATTCTAAATCGTGCATTAAACCTAACGCTCCTTTAAACACCATTTCCCGTTTCGAGCACAAGCGTCCAATATTTCACTAATTGTGTAAAGATCATTTTTTATTCTCATCGCTACATAAAAAACGTTCCTGCTGTACTACACTAACAATGTGTAACGATTTATAATGTATCCAACTACATCGTTCATTTAAAGATACCTGCTTGGGCCAGGGGAGTTTTGATATAAAAATGTTTTATAACAGAGTCATTTGTACAGGCACCTGCACCATCTTCATCACCATCAGCAGGGCTTACACGAAATGTGTGGGTTTCAGATACAGGTACCTCGTCGTAAACTCTCTGTACCTCCTCGCCGACTGCTTCGTACGTACTATCTGGTCTGTCTTGTTTTACCTCCTCGCCGACTGCTTCGTATGTACTATGTGGTATATCTTGTTTTACCTCCTCACCGACGGCTTCGTACGAACTCAGTGGTATATCTTGTTGTACCTCCTCGCCGACGGTTTCGTACGAACTCTGTGGTCTGTCTCGTTCGTATACAACGTATCCGTCAAGTGACATTTGTATCTGCTCACCAGATTCGTGGGTACTGCTTCTGCTTGCCAAAGTAGCCGGAATTGGGGCTGGGTTGGTGTCTTGTTTGCGTTTGCGCAGCTTGAACTTTAGTCTAAAGAGAATGAACACGACATACAGGGTGAGAAAAAAATAAAATCTGTACCAAAAGTAAAATAAAAATAAATAAAAATTTCTTACCAGAATATGAGTACTTGAATAAATAGCTGCGTATTAATAACGGTTATCAGCAAAATGGCAATATTTCATGGTACCGTTATCCAGTTATGACTATTTTTGGTAAAGTTACTACATTTTTGAAACCGAACAAAATATTGAGCATCTTAATGACGCATGATATTTATGAATAAGTATGACACAAGAATGTTATTATTTCGTGAATTTTTATTTTATTTTTTATTCATAGCAATTGGCTAACAGCCAGGACAAAACCAGTACTGACATAATCACTAAATTAAAGGGATGCCCAAAACATCAAACAAACAAAGAAACATACTAAACTAACAAAAATAATAAGCAATACAAACCACCTAACCACACCCCCACCTGCCCACATGAAAGACAGAGACACCAGGCTATTTATAGAGTTGGAGGCGGAGAACAGTTTTAAAAGCAGACAGAGAGGCACAGTTTACTATGTCCTCAGGAAGGTAGTTCCATAATGTGGGAGCATAAGGGTAAAAAGACCTTTGTGAAAGAGTTAGTCTGCAAAAAGGTGGATCAAGAGAAAGGCTATTGATATTACGGGGAGTTGACCGAGGATGAGGCTTGAAAGGATTAGGAGATGTGCAGGGGTGGTTGATAATCTTGAAAAGATGACACAGGTCGGCAATTCAACAGAGCAATAAAGAAATCAGGCTTTTGTGATAATTGGATTAGAGCGTGCGCTGTTTATCTAAAAGTGAAATTCAAAAGAACTTATTACAGAAGTATCGATCAGATGTTCGATCAAAACGAACGGATGGGTTATACGTATAAAGCCGAACTGCTGACGAATAAACAACCTACACCAAACGTGCGAAACGGTCACTCGATGATTGCTAGCTATTGCTTAACGTATTATATTGATCACTACGTTGATACCCCTCAACATTTTTGAACATGCTCAAATATTTTCATAAACCACAGTGTACCACTGCGAACCGCTGACGAATACAACTTGTGCCAAATATGTGACGAACGAATGACAACTTACACGAACGTAAAGGGCTAATGTGTGGACATTTGGGTGTACGTTCGTGTAAGTTGTCATTCGTTCGTCACATATTTGGTATACCTTATAGCTGGTGGTTCGCCCACACGTTACCTCTACTCGCTACAGTGTGACAGGGTCTCAATCACTATGATCACTGAAATCAGTGTTTTGGGTTTACGTTAATATTCAGTCAATCTTCACGTGAAATATCTCATAGTAAACATGGTAAAGGCGAGAATTTTATCGACAAATGTATAATACTAAATATTTTCATCCTATAGTTTTGGAGTTAAGAACATATTTACTAACTCGTAAGTTCCTTTTTTGTTGACCGTATGTCACAAGCAAACGACTAATTACACGAATGTACACCCTCATTTTCGAAACGTAGGGCACACGTTAGCTCTATTTGCAAATATGTGACAGGGCCTTAACAAACACATTATACTTGAATTTAAGTTGAATTCAACTGTTCCGGAAGTATCGCTCGCATCGCGTTCGAATTCCACGGGAAGTGTAATGTGGAGAGGTCGGAACAAGTGTAATGTGGAGAGGTCGGAATAAGTGTAATGTGGAGAGGTCGGAACAAGTGTAATGTGGAGAGGTCGGAACAAGTGTAATGTGGAGAGGTCGGAACAAGTGTAATGTGGAGAGGTCGGAACAAGTGTAATGTGGAGAGGTCGGAACAGTTTTATTTGCTTTCCAGTATTTATGAATTTACATTAACAAGTACATGTGTACGACTTCCGGTTCTGGGTCATGAGAACTCAACGATAAGATGTATCGGGTTGCTGTTTCTACTGTGGGCAAGTAAGCGGTAATTACCGTTAACAAACTTATAAAAAGGTTATAAAACTTAGCGTTAATTAGTGATATTTGACCGTTTCTGCAAAGGCCGGTTGGTACTGTCGTTAATTACCGTTAAGTTGCCCAACAGAAACACGCTCATATATGTGAATGCAATCGTTCCTGGCATGGCATGACCTTTATTTCATACGATAGGCTCACCTTAGTATTGTATACCACATTCCTACATTGGTTATAGCGGAAATACCGAATAAGCAAACCAGCACTACTCTCACTATCTGTGCAGTTTCGTTGCGACCTAGATTGCAATATTAATAGTAAATAAATTAGCAACACATAATAGACCTAGTATATAGATTTTCAGCATGTACGAGTAGGGGGTGGGTATTTGTGTTATGCATGCTTAGTTATATCTATGAATATATATTGTTTCTATTGTTATCTATAGGCATATTACATACATTTGTAAATATTGTTGTAATTCAGCATTTTGCTGCGATAATGATATGTTTATTAAACCTTGAATTGAATGTTTTCCAACCGTGTAGTTTTCGCTGCCGGCTGCCGGTCAGATCTGAAAAGCATTTGACACCGTCAGCCGAAGGACTGTGGAAGAGTGGCAAAACTTGGATGTCTCGATACTTCATTACCATTATCCGACAATTCCAGTTTGGCATGTGACGCGTGTTCGTGATGATATATTAACAACACATGGATATTCAGTATTGTCGGCAGAATGCTGCAACGTCGTAGATGACATTTTTGGTGAAATTGACTTTTTTACAAAAAATAATTATTGTTTAATGAATACAAAACAATGTCGTAAGCTCAGTACAATTTTATTGATTTGTGCAATAACATCGTATCTACCACTAGCCTTTCATCAAGGCGCTGCGGTGGTGTGTGAGCACCCTCATTTTACATAGTCCAATACAACACATTTCAGTAAACAATCTATGTGTTATGTTGTTTTACGGAAGATTTATCACGGATAAATTGCGCTTGCTGATTTAAGGCCAAACAAAGAAGACAGTCTGTCTCAGAAACATTGTGCAAAAGAAGCTAAGTGCTGTGCGATTTTTTTTATTTTTATTTATTTATAAAATAGACTATGAGGTATGCGATTTTTTATTTTATTTTTTAATTTGCTTATCCAAGCTTACGGAGAACTTTTTTAAACTTCGATTTTTAAAAAAACTTTTTTAAACTTTGGATTTTTAAAAATCCATAAAAAAACTCCAAAAAAAAGAAAGAAGTTGTTTAGAGCCCCCAGCGCATAGACCTACGCGCCGTAGCTCATTTCACATACCAATGCGGGCGTGATTCTGAGACAGACATTCTTCTTTGTTTGGCATTAGTTGATAATGATGTCATGATGTATCGGAAGGCGCCATCGATATCAATTGCTTTCTTTAAACGTTGTCTTCAATTGAATTTTAGGCGGAGCTAATCATGCGTAACGATGATGACATTGTTTGATTAACACATAATCCATTATCGTTTTGGGTTGCATTACTCATGTGAAGGATAGTATGTCTTTAACTTAATTTGAACTTAGAGATCGTATCCGCGTTTTTTTAATAAAACTTACATATTTGGTAAAATTAAATGTCATTTTATATGTGAAAACCACATTGCCTGATGATACACTTACTGCGAGTATCAATGCAAGAAGATAATTGGTGTGAAGAACTGGTAGTTACATCGGTTCCCTCTGACCAAGATGCAACATATGCCTAAATAAAGAATTACAACCAAATAAGGTAACAAATCTTGATATTAGACTAGAAGTTCCGATAATAAGCATAGTATACAATGTAAAATAATCTTGAAATACACTAAGTGCTCGAATTAGTAAGACATTTGTTAGGTACTCCTGTTTGTCTAAATGTTGTATTTTACACATCTCTTCAACAAATTAGTGTGCTAATTGTGAAGGAAAAAAATTAATGACACATTTTCAGTACGCTTCTCATTATTGTCCTGACGTCTTTACACTTCGTAGGTATCGAACTCCCAATCAAAGTACCCAGGATGCAGAAATCCCCGCCGAATAGGCCATAGGACGTTCCTCAGTATCATTCACTCTTGTACTCTCCGTCGTGGAGGACCCAAATGTATTACCAAAAGATGGCAAATACATCCCTACGGAAAATTAAACTTCCCCCACGATCGTAGGTGGCCCTTTAAATGAGTAATTCCATCCCAAAGTTTGACTAAAAGCCCTGTATAATTGAATGGGGAATTTCATAATTCTACCAAAAGAGGGCGCTATTTTCTTAATTGCCTATTATATTTTATACCAGTTCAATAACTTTAAATGGATAAACAAACAGTTTGAGTGCATAGATTCCCAAAAAATAAGTTGTTCTTTATTGTTTTATAACACTCTTGATAAAATATTATAAATTTAATCCTAAAATACAGTTTAAAATGTGTTTAGAAGTGTAAACGATCCAACTAATGTATGAAGCTTATAACTGTACACAACACATAGGTTCTGAAAAGTTTGCGTGATCCTGGTCTTTATTCCATTGCTTCATCTTGTCTAGCATTGTTTTCCCAAAAAATGTGTTGTCATTCAACATGAATATTAGTGTTAATTTTATAATAAGGCTAATGAATTCAAATAGTTTGTTTCCCGTTACCCACACGCATCCAATTTTCTTACAAATTTCCAAAAAAATGTTCATTATTTGTCTGATAATTCAATTTATCTAACAGAGTGTAATCACTAATCTAATGGTTAAAGCTTTACAAAATAATGGGCATGTCCTACTGTTGATTTCAATGGACAGTGTGGTACAGCATATGGCTAATAATGAACAATTTAGCATTAATAGCACATCATGTTTCTGACGTTTTTATCAGGTTTTTGCCATTTTCACACAAAAACAATTCCAACTATTTGATTTAATTGATAAAATGTGCCTTAAAAAGTGTTTTATTAATAAATCCAAGTTTTACACCCACTTGCATCAAGCATCTTGGACAATAATGAAACTGACTAATAATAAATAATGAATAATGAAATAGTCACCTCGCCCCTCACAAGAAAATATGTGACGGGAAACTAAGAATATATATGTAAAATCATTATTATTACCAGTTAAAAACAATTCACTAAATAACAATGTGTACCTAAACATTGTTTGCATTTATTCATTTTTCAATCTGTGTAAATTGCATTGGCTCCACGAGACTATGCCATAGTCGATTTTATTTTTAACCCTTTTTTATTTTTTTTATTTTTTTTAAACCTTTTTTATTATTTTTTACTTATTTCCTTTATTCAGTGCCTGACATTCTTTTTTACTTATACCATTTATTCAGTATCTGGCCCGTTGTCTAATATTTTGCATGCAGCCGCGCCACTGTGTAAATTCCTAATGTTCCTAATGAGGGCCGTATTGTCTATGTTCTGTAATTCTGTCGCTATTGATATGATATGATCCACAGAGGGCTCCCTTTATTCTACTAGTAATACAGCGATTGCACCCGCACAGTGACCGACACGCTCGAGTAAACGAACTGACGAACTCCAATGGCAAATGGCGAATGTATGACTCTAACGGTGACAAGCAGGAGCGCCCTCACTTATACTAGTGTATGATGTTGTTAATTGTTACAAGTAAGGGCGCCCTACATGTACCCTCAAGTAAGGGCGCCCTACATGTACCCTCACTTCTAGGTACTGCATTAGGGGGGGGGGGGTGGGGGGTGGGGTGGGGGGGGGGGGGGGTGGGTGGGTGGGGGGGGGGGGGTGGGGTGGGGGGGGGGGGGTACCGTGCCATTTTGTCTGGAAGCAATGGTTATGACGTCATATTTGAGTCGATTTTCAGAACTCTCGTATTGGATTTTCGTGCAAAAGATATGCCCTTGGCATCATATTTCCCAGGTGTGCAGTTCATTTTAAATTTCAGATGTTCTAAAATGGATGGTTTTCTAACCAATTCGAGAAAGAAAACGAACTGCACACCTCAGAATTGCAAATAATATACCTTAAACAAATCCCCGTGTTGTGCCTTTGAACAGAGTGTCTGCTGGGAATGTAGAATCACACAGCGCTGGACACGAATTCCGAACTTAGACAGTTCGTATTGGCTTAATACGTAATCGCGAATACCCATCGCAAAAGTCTAAAAAAACCCTTTTATATGTATAACTACTGTAAATAATCCTAAAACCGATAGTCTACATGTCCTTTTTCGACCTTTTTTCAAGTTCAAATGTCCAATTAATAAAATTAGATATAAATAAAATATTCGCCAACATTTTGTTCAAGTAGCACGGTTTGTGTAATGGATGGAACGTTGACATGGGGTGCGAAAGGTTGTGAGTTCGAGCCCCGTTATGATCGTTTTTGTTTTATATGCGGGGTCTTCTAGGGGTGTACACAGCACTTATCAAACTGTATTATACATTTCACGGACATAAATTATGCTAATGAGCTAATTCATGAAGGACGCCGCTCATTAAATGACGTCACTCGCATCATCGGGTTTTCCCGATGATTGAAATCCGTTGATTGAAATTCTAGGTCGAGTAAAATGATGTGCTTATTTGTTGTCTGTGAGCTTTTGTGAATTTATTCCCGTATTGGAGTATTTTTTTATTGAAAATAGACAGTTCAAATTAAACGTTGGTTCCAAGCTCAACAGCCAGCACATGTATTTAAGTAGACAGCAACTACAATATGCAGGCAACATTTGAGAAAAAAACGATGCCCGGCTTTGCAAGGGAGTGTACGGGTGAACATGACAAACCAAAGCAACCTAGTAAATAACCGCCTCCGTGGCGCAATTGGTTAGCGCGTTCGGCTGTTAACCGAAAGGTTGGTCGTTCGAGGCCAGCCGGGGGCGTTGTTTCTTTTTGCATTAAATGCAGATCGACAAATCACAGTAAAAATATAATATTGACAAAATCACAGACCACTTACACAAAAATTGCATCTGCGCATGCTCATGCTCGTGATCGAAATCCAACACACAAGCAATGGGCGAGTTTTATAAGTGCACAGCAGCCGAGCCGTATCAGACGTATTTGGATACACCTGGGTTAATCAACAATAGATCGAGTCCATATGCATGCTTCCTATCCCTTTAAGTACTAGTTTATAGTCTCAGGATTGTGGACCGTATAAATGACGCCATTTTTTGTGTTCGAAAATGTCAACGTTTTTTACCGTTATTTCAAAAATAAGGAGTATAATCACATTACAAACACATTTTGTGCGAGAGAAACACACACAGTTGGCAAAAATGGCACAATAAAAATCCGTTCGTTATAAATAAATGGATATGGTTAAATAATAAAACTACACTCGTCGATCTCTGTGGCGTGCATACTTTGGCCATGTCGTTGGCAATCGGCAATCACGGGTTCGATTCCCGAATATTCCATGTTATCCTTTTATTTTTCTATCTTTTAAACTTGATGGTGGATTAATGTAACATTGTAACCGAAGTCTCTAAGCGCTTAACAGATAACATAACAACACTTAAATAACATTACAATACTATAAGAAAAATACAATATGTGGATGAACATGCACAAATATTGTAAACAGGGAAAATCAATCATCAAAAACAATTGTGAATAAGTGTGTCTTTAGAGACGATTTGAAATGGCTAAGAGTTTTGCAGTTCTTGATGTGAAGCGGAAGTTGATTCCAAAGTTCAGCTGAAGCATGACGAAATGAACGATGACCATATGTTAGAGTAGACACAGAGACAATGGTGAGTTGTTGTTTTGAAGCCGTTTTGATATACCCAAAGTAGCATTTAAAAACACACAAGAATTTCGGTTAATGGCTAATACCCCTGTCACACATACGGCGATCAGGCCAGCGATTGCATTGAGCTCCAAAAAGTATCAAAACATGTATAACACGCAGTGAGCGCGGAAAACTGTCCGATATTGTCCATTTTCAAATCAAGGTCACTCAAACTCTTTCACATTCTGCTGCGATTAGGCCGGCGCTTGGATTACGCTAAAACACTATCAAAACGCCAAGCCAAACGCATCAAGATCTCCACGAACCCCTCGGTGACGCAGTGGGAACTGGCTGGGACGTGAGAGGTTCCCCATGATCGCACTTGAGCGTCATTGAGGTTCGGCGCCTTCAGAGCGTTGTGTTGTCCTGTCATTCTATGAACATGTACATGTTCACTTGTCAAACTCCAAGAACAGACTGAGCATCCTTTAGACAAAGACATGCATGGATGGAGTCCAATCACTTGGATTATTAAGCTTAACAGGTGTTTGGTATTGTACTTGGGGTGATGATTTGAATAATATTGACCTGTTTTGACAAATTGAATGTTATAACATTTTATTAATTGATAATATTAAATTGCTCGCAAAGTATGGCTAAATTGACAAAACACACAATCAAATTTGCCATATGAGTGCCCCAGACTTTCCCTTCCAGATATAATACATTTTATAAGCCAAACATACTCTGCCACAACTATCACTTTTGGTTGTGATCTATATAATTCAATATGTTTTTCTTATTGAACCGATATGAACAGGGTCAAACACATAATGTTACTATATCGCTATATAATTTTAATGTATTCAAATTCATCAATTTTCATAACTCCCACCAAAAGACACGCTACTATTTCCATGGCTAAACAAAAGTGGCATTATCACATTACGCTAAGTTAGGATAATGCTCTCTAAATAGGATTTAAATAACAATCAATGTATCGGCGATGTGATTAGAGCTTTAAACATGGATCATTATTATTCCTTCTGTATCTACTATTTTTACATGGTGAGTCAAAATATACAGTTCCCTATTTTACTGATTTTTTAAACCAGTTAATATGCACAAATTACTTTATTTATTGATATTCACAGTAAGACCGCATTAACAGCTATACTTTAAATTGATTTCATTCAAAATTGGTTATTCCAAACGGGAGATATGTGCATTTCCCCAAATTCTGTGAAATGAATCTGTTCCAACTTCCAAGGTACCTCTATACATGCAAAAGTGTAACGCACGCATTTTGAATATGTCAATCAATGGCGTGTTGGTATGCACAATGCCTACATTGGAAAATGTGGGTATATTTGGAACACTTTGGATAAAAACCAAAATATTGCAATTTATTGGAAGGTTGGGACGTTTTTTGGACTCTGACAATTTTCGAGCTATTTTGTGTATACGTCGGCATACGTTCAGGCGATACGCCATGGTATACTGTATGTAGTTTATATTTGTACGTATATTGTACGCATTTTATATTTTGACACCGTTGAAATCATTTTGATACATAATTATATGTCAAAACACTCAGGGGCTGGTGGTCGGGGAGGTAGAAACAAGGATGGTCGGAGAGGTAAAAACAAGGATGGCTCAATCTTAAACAATAAATATCGGATATCCTACATTCTTAAACTATTTTGTCAGTGTTATTGCGCTTTATTCCATTGACGCCGCTAATGGAATAAATCTAATCTGGAACTTAAACTGCACTATACTTACAGATTAATACGAATTGTAAACTGCATTATATAGTGCAGTTTAATAAGGAGACCAGGTTGTTGAGACACTGTCGTTTTGTGTAGCAGTTCAAAAAACATTTATACGGAATTGAAAACCAGCCATTAAGTCTTTCATGTCATCAAAGGAATTAGAGGCAGAGTATCAGGGCGCTCTAATATTTGCTTTGGTTTTGTACATTTTCTAATGCTGAATATGATCCAAAATACCTGTAATGTAACCCTTTTTTACAAAACATTTGTTGTTTCGGTGAATAAACACCATGTAAGGAAAACTTGCACACTACGCACAGATGCTACGCGTAGCTGGTTTATTGATAAACAACGAAATAACGAATTCTGACCACGCTTTATTGAAAGCTCAGTATTTCAGAAAGTTGCCACTTACGGTCATGTATATGTATCTTTATATCCCTAAATACGAAGCAGCTACGCTTCCTACTTTACGTTATAAGATCTGCAGTTTTTGGACCCAGTTTGCTCCGGAACGGGAGCGCGTTCGGCTAAAGGGCGTGCTTAGTGACGCATTGCCGTCGATTTTTACACATGCGATGCATCAAATTCCCGGGAGTCCGTCTTCCGCTGGGTGACGAATAAGTTTGATATTTCAAAAGAGGGCGGGCCTGGGAACGAGCCTGCGTTTCGATTTTCAACCATAAAATAAGTCTCTTATCTCTGAGATAATGTTAAAAAAATCATCACTATATAATACTGAAAGGCTTATATATAATGTAAACATTATCACACTTAACCTAAAATGGTGCAAACTTGCCTAGAAAATGGTAGTCTCATCGCGGTATATAGGCTCAAAATGTGTAATTTATACATTATTGCGATATGTTGCGGTTAAAGGTGAGATAAATTCATCGGAGTAGCTGCCCTTAATTTGTTAAGATGTTAATCTTTATGCAAATAATTAGGGTTGAATATCGAAAATGCAATGATTGGATAATTTGACGGGTATACATGTACGTTACAACGGTGACGCACACCCGTCAATTTGTAGCGCCTTCAAGTGAAACGGGCTCCCGTTCCGGAGGTGACTGGTATATGCATGAATGATCTTACATTGTGATGGATATCTCTACTTACAGTACTGTTAGTTCGCCTGATAAACGCAACATATAACCTATACGTTTGATTTTCCTTCAATGGGGCATTGTAGTATTGGCCGTATACTTCTCCATCACCAACCATGAATATCGGATCCCTGATTACGTCATTCACTAGGAGTTCTGCCGCCACATACGCCTCTTTCGAGTCAAAGTAATGACCAAATCGACGTACTTGGCGTTTCTGTTGAATTTCTTTGATCTCAATACCAACTAGATAGCCTCTGTGTGGAAATGGTGGTGAATAAAGGAGGGAAGATTAGGGAAGAGAGGAGGGAGACGGCCGGGGAGGGAGAGGACGAGGGAGAAGGGGGGGGGGGGGGGGTAAAGTATTACAAAGTTTGTGCTCCATCATAATTTTGTGCTCACAACCAGTGGCGTATTCAGACTCAAAGGGGGGGGGGGGGGGGGGGGGGGGGGGGGGAGGGCGCCCATATTTGACCTTCATTCGGGGGAATTTATTAAAATAGGGATTTAATTTATATCAAATTGCCAGACATCATTCGGTTGGAATGGAAACCAACTTGTATATGAAATAGCTACTATCATAGGCGCATATGTCCAAGAATATCATTTTAGAAGCGTGTTTGAAATTAATGTACTCTAATTATGGCCAGATTAATGTGCAAATAAGAGTCGATCTGTGCCCCCACCCAAATGAATCTTGCCCCCGCTGAAAAAAGTCCTAGATATGCCACTGAAACGATCTCAGCTACAATGTATATACAAAAATCACTTACGTCACGAATTTATTATCATTGTCCGGTAGCGTTATAGTAACCGCTGTGGATGTAATTTGCAAATCATCTAGGTCTGGTATTTTCCTCGGTGCCATTACATCTGGGAACGATAGGAAAATTATAGCCATTGAATTCGCCAAACTTGGATCACAGCTCAGTCAAACATACCGTTACGAATGTGGTAACTGGTGTTCATATACAGAATTTCTGTTTTAAATACTAAACGTCATACAATGACCAAAATAACATTTTAATGTTGGTGTCGTAATTGCTTTGAATGAGCTCGTCAACTTGAAGCAGCACCATCCTTCAAAAACATCGGCGCTGCAGAGTTAACGAGCTAACAGGTAACATCTAAAACAATAATGGTCATTCGCATTTTTCTCCAGCAGCAGCAGTATTACACCACGAGCAACATACAATGTACAAGTAGGCCTATGTACCAGTTTATTTAAGCTATCCCTTTGTGTGTAGTATTTTATTGAAGACCCAAGACGCAAGTATTCAAAGGCAGATTATTTTGCCTTTTCCATCAACAACTCAATGCTACTCAAAGTGTAGAGCGCTGAGGAAATCCCGATTCCTTATTAGACAACATTTAAATGCTCGAAGGGGAAGTCGCTAAATAGGTGCGACGATTTTGAAAGCTATTACTAAAACTCGTGGATAATTTTTTTTTTAAATGTTTGATTTAAATGCTTAATGGTATCACTTACTTATAATGATTTACTGCAAATGTTATGAACAGTATGTTTTTCAAACTTTAAAAAATTTGTAAACTTTTAAGGTTTTAAACTTATAATATTTCAAAAATATATACCTGTATATTTGGTTGTTATTGACAGTAGGTCTGACAAGGGACCGTCGCCTGCTTCAGTAACCGCTGCGACTTTAAACACGTATCTTGTAAAAGGGGTGAGACTTTCAAAGGTAACATTTGGGTATGACGATGAACCCTTCATTACAACAGTGTTGTTCTTGGTGGCGAGAATAAATGAATAAGCTATTATTTCTCCGTATCTTGTTCCACATGGAGGCTGTGACCAATGAAATGCCAACGTATTGGTTGCCACCTCGCCGATAATGATGTTAGATGGTGGGGCAGATGGGGCTGAAACAGTAATATTCAAATATCCGGTTAACATCAGGGAATTAATATACAGTTAATGGATCACGAATTCCTTGATCTGTCACTTGAAAAGGATGAAATTTACTCACGCTTCAACATAATGTTTAACGTCATTGTGGTGTCAGAGGCCAATACTATTTATCATGTTGTACGGACCTTCCGTACCGGATATGACCCATTACAACAAAACCCTCCGTAAGTGAGGATAAAATGTTTCTGATTTGTTGATGTTGAAAATGCTGTATCACTTGTCGTAATCGCTCAAACTTTTGTCCACGAAAAGACAATATTTAACTTGAAAATTCCTTTTTTTCTCTCTCGATTGGTAACAACTTTATTGAACTGTATTTCCATAAGTGTTCTGGCGAGTTACGGTGGTTTTTTTTTAAACTCATCAAGTTAATAATGTTAATCAAATATCTGAATTTGGAAACGTCACGGATTTTCTTTAAATGGGGCTTATCATTGTTGATTTGTGGCAAGTTTGGTACCAAATACATGTATGTGCCTAAAAGATTCACCCAAATGTCTATCTAGCCTGTATGGTCAAAAATAATTGAAATTCACTCTATAGGACAAAGTGTATGACTTTATTTTGTTGAGGCACTCTAGTTAAAAATCCCCGGGGAAAATTCGCAATACTACTTACTGGTTCCCAACGTGGTTTGCTCAACGAATGCATTTTCACCAAGACCAATACTGTTCCGCGTTGTGACTGATACATTGTACGTTGAATAAGGTAGCAATGAGTTCAACATGCTCGTTAAGGTATAGACGGTTGCCGGATTTGTGTTCACCCATATCGCGGTAGAGCTGGTAAATACTTCACACTGATCTTTGTTTAAAAGTTGAAACTTGATCGTGTAACCAAGCTCTGTACGATTGTTTTCTGCTGAAGGTTGCCATATCAAGTATAGCTGAGTTGGTAAAGCTGATGTAGCCGTTAAATTGTTGACTGGACCAGGTACTGTTACGTTTGTCATAAAAAGAGATACAAAGTACATGACTTAACTTAAGTCATATACTTTTTTTATGTCCTATAGATCGACTTCCAATTATTGTTTGACCTATCAGAGTAGATAGACATTTGGATGAATCTGTTGGGCACGTTTGGTGCCACATAACAACAAAGATAAGCCATGATTAGCACCAGTTAATGAACATCCGTGACATTACCAAATTCGCATATTATATACTACGCGGGGAAAAGACCGACGGTTACCAACACACATCCCGTATTTGTCCCGTATTGATCACTGCACATTTCCCCGGCGCGGGCTAATTCAAATTCAAACTGTCATGCATGGGTAATGTAGCACGATTGCAACGCGTGGGAGATATCCCCAGCGGTCATCCAAGCCATGCAATGCATACACAACATTTTGTCTCCGCGTAGTGTGTTGAAAATGCGGAATTGGGAACGTCACAGATTTTTTTTAAATTGAACTAATCATGGCTTATCCTTCTTGTTTTGTGGCATATTTGATATCAAGCTGTGCCAAAAAGATTCATCCAAATGTGTAACTACTCTGTTTAGTCAAACAATAATTGGAAGTCACTCTATAGGACATGAATAAAATGTATTACTTTCTTTTGTTTAGCAAAACTAGTACATATGGCTCACATGTATTTATCTGTGACTTGTACGTAAGACTTATAATTTACGATAGTTCCGGAAGTAATATTTTGTATCACCATACATACAAACAGCATACACTAATTGAACTGAGATCAATACACGTATTTATAAAAAGAAATATTTTGAATTGGTTTAGCTCTATTTTGTATAGTGTTTTTACGTATGTTGACACAAAATATTACAAGTCATTTTAATATACGTAGAAGACATTATGCACTAGTTTTGCAGTCTGACCTTAGTCATAATTAGTTGTCCTGTATTGATCACTGCACATTTCCCCTGCGCAGGCTAATTCAAATTCAAACATGGGTAGTGCAGCACGTTTGCAAATACGTGTGATCGATCGATATCCCCAGCGGTCATCCAGGCCATTCAATACCATACACATAATTGTCTCTTCCCAGTTGAATATGCAAATTCGGAAACGTCACGGATTTTCTATAAATGGTTTTGTACCAAAGTGTGCCAACAAGATTCATCCAAATGCCTTACCTGTTTGTTTAAAAATAATTGGAAGGCACTCTATAGGGCGTTAATAAAGTGTATGACTTTCTGTTGTTGAGTTCCTTATATTGATCAATATTATTAAAGACAATGCAATATTACGCAATCTGTTGGATTACAAACTTTGTGTCATAAAAACGAGAGAACATGATAACATGAATTTTGAAAGGACGTAATAGGATAGGACGAAGTGACACAAAGCCGAAATCTCATATGGACGGTAACGTAGAGAAACTTAAATTGCTTAAATGTATGGGAAATGACGGAGTGGATGTAATTACCCATGTATATTAGCTATATCATGTATGGGTAAAATACTCACCTGAATCAGATTGTCCCTCTATAGATTATCATTTAGCAGTGGATAATTATATGAAATAAAAATAAAGAGAAATATAGTTTTAAAAGTTAAATTTTAATTACATATTTCACTTACACGGCTGAACATGGCGAACATACGCCTAATACTATATAGTAGCTGATCAGCTTTTATACACGTATTAAAATCTTCACGAAAAACTTGAAGACAAAAACCGTATGGGTTTATTGTTGTCTTACCTTGACAATTAACTCCATACCAGTCTTGATGACATCGTCCATCACCACATTGTCCTGTGTCTGGTAGACAAGGCACACCCTCAGCGCAATGGCACTCTGATCGGCAGTTGGCTCCATAAGTGTCTTCTTGGCATTCTGTTACGATATTTATAATGTTTTGATAACCGGGACATAACAGTTCGAAAAATATAAAGTTTAAGTAACGGTAATGAGACAATTTGAGCGGGATCACTTCAAGCTGTCACATCAGCGATAAAGCGCTTAATCGCCCTATAATCGATTTATATATCACAGGACAGTGACGTAACCGCGTCATTTAATAATTGCATTCCTTAAACGCGCGCGCCTGCAAGCATATATTTTATATAACAAAAACGCTTCGAATAACGAACGAAGAGTACTTAGGCGTGCGTAAAACGCTCCGCCTTTAAAACTACGTCACTGTGTAGAGGAAGAGAGATATAATACTATATTCAGTCTCGAACGCCTATTCGCTCTAGTCAGTCTCTCGGCCGTTTATTCGCTATAGTCAGTCTCACGGCCGCCTATTCGCACCAGGCAATCTCTCGGCCGCTTATACGCTATTTACATTGTAAGTTCATTAAACAACACTAACCTTGATCACAATCTATTCCATGAAATCCTGCTGCGCATGCGCATCCAAAAGGATGTGGCAGACAGAATAGAGAACCACGACATGCGTTACTGTGAGGATCATTTCCATGAATACGTGAACACACTATCTGCCCGTCTTGACCCCATCTATTGCTTCCATGGACTGTTGAAGAAGTTCAGTTTAGAGTGGTTTTTCTCTTCTGCATTTCTACATTAAATTAGTTTAGCTTTACACGTTATTTATAGACACATACACAGCGTTATAATAAAAAGATGTCATCGATATAATTCCAAATTGAACTTACTGTTCCAAACAGTTTCGACGTCCGATCGGATGTCTATTCAATGGTGTATGACCATTAAAATAATAAAATGACACAAGCCGCAAATTCCAATCACGGCAAGGAAAGACTCACAACATAATGAGATGAAGTCTTGCATCGCGGATCACGCTGCTACTGAAAACCATTTGGGACGAAACAAACATTCTCGCGAAAGACGGCACTAGAAACACCCGATGGATTTTAGTGGATCCATTCGGATTCGTCGCAAAGCCAGCAAATACATGAAACAGCACCTCATGAATGGCGATGAGGGGGCCTACAAACTTAGTCACTTGTTGTACGATCAATTGATCCAGAATACTTAATCAAATACATCCCGTGACGTCACCAAAAAGTCAACTCCATTCTGGCAACCCTGGATTAACGGTCATACACCATTGAGAAAGACATCCGATCATCGGACGTCGAAACTACCTGGAACAGTATTAGTTCAATTTTGGAATTATATCGATGAAATCTTCTTATTATGTTTCCTTGGATTTCTGATAAAATATTCTCTGACATACACAGCGTTGTTATTAACCGATTGGTTGCGGATTTCTTAAATATACGCGATGTAAGTCGTACCATCCTGTGCGGATCTCTTAAATATACATGATGCAAGTCCATAAAATGACCCGTCCTTTTTCAATTTCTTCGCACGTTACACCACAAACACCGATATAACAATCCGCATATCAAAATGTTTGGAAATATATTGCCCAACAGATGGCGCTAATATCGTTTGTGTAGCTAGAATATTAAGCTCGTTATTACTCGTCAAAGTTCAACTATGCTGCAAAATGAACAGCGCTTGATTAACTGGGTTTGGCTCATACGCTTGATTGAATCACGAAAGTCAAAGAAACCAGCGAAACGGGGAAATTACGAAATAACAGAACCGCTGAAATATCGGTGTGATAAACGGCATTTTCCCAGAATATTTCTTCCAAATTCTTGATATACACTGAGCCAAAAAAGAAACTTATACAATTTTAACAGATCACCAAATAAAATTCTGTGCTTGAAAATGTACCAAATGTGGATACAACATTACTGCAATGTATTGCTTCAAATGGCAGTCAATAACCAATTGCTTGCTTCAATGACAAAAAAGAAATCTGCACTGACTCAGACAACGTCTTGCATCAGAGGTCACAGCAAACAATTTCAGCAACATAAAGTTAAAAACATTTTAGAGAGTCAAAACAAACTCATATCCAAACAAACAATGAAGTCATTGATAACGGGTATGTCCACCTCCAGCTTGTAGGCAAGCTGTGCATCTTCTTCTCATGCTTCCAATCAAGTTACTGATGGTAGCCTGGGGAACATTGTTCCATTCTTCCTGTAGTGCTGCAATAAGTGTTTGTCTATTGACAGGTGGATTGTCTCTTCTTGATACATGTCATCCAAGCTCATCCCAGGCTACCATCAGGAACTTGATTGGAAGCATGAGAAGGAGATGCACAGCCTGCCTGAAAGCTGGATGTGGACATACCCGTTATTAATGACTTCATTGTTTGTTTGGATATGAATTCGTTTTGACTCTCTGAAATGTTTTTGGGGCGGAGGCAACGGCCTCGCCTCTATATAAGTAGATATTGCACTTTTGGGGAAAACGACATCTTACCTACGGTTTACATGCGACAATAAATCCCTTACGTCTCACGTATGTCACAATACATAAAAACAGATCCTTCCTTTAGCGTATACATATTACCAACTAGTGTTTCTGACCTATTTCAATTAAAACCAGTTCAATCAGTATTTAAACAGGTTTTGTACAATTATTCTTGGAATTGGGCTACTTTTTGGCACGGGCCGAGACATTTAGGTGACATTTGGGATGCGGTTATAGCAATACTGCATATCTGATCAAATAACAGTTGTTTGCACAGCCTGCGGTCAATTCATGGACTACATGTCGCATCCAACAATAAACCATGGACTTATCAGATAAGTCCATGAATAAACACATCTTCATTGACCGTCAAAATACTTTATAAAATGAAACGCTTCTTATTGTTTTAGAAAAGTTTAAAGGCAAAATAGGTACAGAACGTGGCTTTATTGATATAGTTACCCCTTTGAACGGTAGAAATCGGATGGTTATTAACAAAGTTACCGAATACCGGTATTTTGACAGTACGTGCAAAGGGTATATTTTGCGACGTTATTTGTTCACGATATGTTTCCTCTGTTATGTACACGATGTAGCATAGCGTTCACAAAAACAAGCAAACAAATGTAATATCACAACAACAGCCCCAAAACATCACTCTTGATTTTAAAGCCAATTTCTTTATTCGTATTTTTTAACTCAATTAAATATGTATCAACATATACTATGTACATGTACATCAAGTTCGTTTCGAGTTTATTATATTTATCGATTTACACAGGAGGCCCTCCAGTGTTCCCATTGCGTACTATATGCATTACATCATCGTTTTGTATCGTAATACATACGCTTCACTGTTGGGCCACGTGATGACCCATGGCCATGCGATGCCGCTACATCACGCTATGGGTTTGATAGCAAGCTGAATTTGATAGAATTCGTATCTTCTTTGGGTGTTGAGTTCCCATTTTACCTAGCTAGTAAATATTCAACCAATCACAGGAGCTGTACTAACCAATTCAGAAGAGACTTGGCTATCTGACTACCTAACTCCTGGAAAATACAATCGTTTCTGATTTGCGCTGTCGATCTCTAAGTTCGAAAAATCGAAAAAAAAAGGATTTTTAACATTTTAAATTCAAAGCACTCTGACGAAATGAAAAAGTGATACAAACACGATTTTTGTGAGTCAAGAAATGTGCGCGTAGGGCGCGATTATTTTGGCTCTAAACAAGCTTGTAGCGCGCGAAAAAAATCATCTGTGTACTTTTGACCATTATAATTCCAAGATTCCAGTGGTCAAATGAACCGACAGTGCCAATCTCAACCGACACGACGTCAATATTGAGTGGGGGGGGGGGGGGGGGGGGGTTGACAAGGTTACAATATGGTAAAGTCTGACAGCGTGGTAGGCCAGCTTTAAGTTGTAACATACTTGAATTCTAAAAACCCTTTAATGTTCTTACTCGTTAACATCGTCCTGACTTTTTATGACAGGATTTAATGATTTCCATTCATGTTATATTGATGAATAAAAACTTATGACATAACCACTCTATGTGTTACCTATATCACACTCTGCTATCTGTTTTCTTCAAATTTATAGGACCGCCCCTTTCCCTTTTAAAGGAATTTTTATTAACTTTATGTTACTGAAATTGTTTGCTGTGACCTGTGATGCAAGACGTTGTCTGAGTCAGTGCAGATTTCTCTTGTCTGATGCAAACAATTGGTTATTGACTGCCATTTGAAGCAATACATAATATTGTATCCAAATTTGGTACATTTTCATGCACAGAAGTTTATTTGGTGATCTGTTAACATTTTATAAGTTTCTTTTTTGGCTAAGTGTATATCTGGTTCAGACTTCAGTTCTAGTTTGACATATATACTGATATGTTATTTCAGATCTTATCGGCTTATTATTTCACTTGAATATGTTGTCTAAAATCAACATTCATCCAGAAATGCGGTGTGGTAGTTTCTGTGAGTGGTCAGTTCTGACGCATAGACATATGCTTAAGCATACACAGTATCATCATACTAATAAAAATAAATCGTAGAGCGCTTAACTGTAGTTAGATCTAAACTGAAAACGCTGTACAACAATTGAATAAAAGATTCAAAAAACAATAAAGAAAAAACCCCAATGATCTTAAATATTAAACAAACAAAAAAACATGAGATACAAATATACATCACTGAAAATATGAACTCATGCAAGTGAATTGCCAATAATATGTCGTTTGAGACATTTACACACATAAGACTTGTAATTGGGGACCGATTGATTTGTATGATTGACAAATCTATTATTCATTCATTGACAAATGTAGATCGTCATGAGACCGTATCATGACAAGGTGGTGAACTCATGACAAACTTTGATGACACAATTGCTCTTAAATTACAAATTACGTATCGGGGGATGACAAATTTACGTATTCTGTTTCAGGTTTCCGTCTCAATTGTGAAAGCGTTTATACACCTATCAGTTGTAAGACGCACTATACGACCCCCGGGAGTGATGCGTCACTTTACCGAGGTGCGTCAACTTCTCATGTACCATGACGCACCCTGTGTCAAAAAAACGACGGACCATTGCCATCCAAATACGCACCCTCAGTCATTTTTTGGACGCACCATTGGTGGATTCTGACGGACCATGACGACGCACCCCGTCGTCAGATATCGTTGACTAAACTGGATAAAACACGATGACTACTGAATACGAAACTAATTTTGATTCACGGGGGATCTGCCCTTATTCCATGTTGTCAACCCTGGCCCTCGAATATATTCATCCCTTGTTATACATGTAGGCTTGCGCCTATTTACAATAAAGTAGAAAAGTGGGTTCTCGAAAGTGTATTTTAACCAAAATTGGGTTCTCGAAAGTGTATTTAACCATTTGAACTTCTGATTGGAAATTACACCTTCTATAACCCTCAAAGAATTTAAGGGGGCATTTAAAAATAACAAACACATTTCTGATTTAATCAATACCACCCATATACTTCGAGAAAAGGCACCCCAAAAGGCGGCACATACACGTATACCGCTATTGTGATAAGTCCTCCGGGGCTCCCCTCTCCCCCCCACCCTGATGCCCCCCAAATGAAATTACAAACTCGATGTAAACCTATCTCCCTCCCCCTGACGACGGAGTGATGTTTGCGGTATTAAAGTAGAGCCTGGTTGGGGGTATCAAGGAGTTATGTGGTATAGTAGGCCTATAGCGTATATTTAAAGGTCGTATTTTGTTGTTCGTAAACCATGTAAACAGATGTACACTGTGACGCACCCATGTAAAGTGGCGGACCTTGACGCACCCTCCGTCATTTTTTTGACGGACCAAAGGCTGCCACTGACGTACCCTCCGTCAAGAATTATTGGTAAACGACGCACCTCTCCCGGGGGTCGTATAGTGCGTCTTACAACAGATAGGTGTATTACCGCGTCGCCATTTTTGATGCTGCAGGATTTGTTGGTTGTTGCAGGCTGCACGCTGCGTAGAAAAGTGAATTTCAGGTGTTTAAAGGTAATATTTGTGTATATTTTACCCGGCTGTTTGATCGCGAGTAAATTGTCCGTTTTATAAGCGCATCTAGGACAACAACAGAGGATTCGCAGATATTGATGTAAAAACGAATCAATATATAGGCAAAACCACCCTTGTCACCGTGTTATCCAAGAAGTCTATTTAGGGACGTGCACCTGCTTGGATCTTAACAATGTATCACTGATATATACCGTTTTTTATCGTGTTCTGTTAAAGGAGCGTTAAAATTGGAACCACAAATAAAGATACAGATAAAGAAAATATAGTCATGTTGAAATTGCAAAGAAAGAGTTGTTTTCCCTGCTGGACTAGGCCTAACTAGGCTAAATAGCATAACATGTGTGTCAAAAGAAAACTCAAAATAAAATGCACCATGTCGTAAGCTGCTTAAGTCATCCTTTTGTCTTCCCTCCTTTGGTTACAGCACACAATTTACATATCCATAGCACAACATTTTTGGCGGTCAACAGCACATACGAAGTCCTGAATTGACTTCAACTGAAAAATTCCTAAAATCGCCTTGCGGAATGAATTTCTCTCATGGAAGAAGGTGGCTTGTAGGTAGACTTGACTTTATAAAATATTTGACATAGTGTACGTTTGGTGACGCATACACTTAGCCACACAAACTGGCGGGATAGGAACTACACTGTTATCATACATGTGTATCCTACCAGGTCTTAGATTCATCTGCACAGAGAAACTCTCTATTCACACAGAAGAGGTCCAGCTAATCTAAATATCAATATAGCTTTTCCTGCACCACTGAATCCTACCAACAATGACAGTGTTGTGTTGTGACATAACACTGATCATTGCCTGATCCATTAGAAAATCAATTGTCCCCATCGGTCAAAAGTACTTCTGGCGGGAAAACTTTTATTTTACTCATGACAATCTGCCCAGATTTGCTTTTTTGGATAAGATATCACATTTCAGCTACGTATTAGGTCAACGTCATTAACCGGTGAATTCGCAAGGAAATACAAGAGGTAATAATGTATAACCTCAGTCTTACTGTCGTTCAGCTTTAACTTGTTTACGGTCATCTATATATTCTTTGACATCAGCAAAGCAGTGCTCCAGACGAGAAATTGCATCCTCTCTTTTATCAGAATGAAAAGTACAGTACAATTGGGTGGCATCCGCATAAGGGGGTTGAATAAAAAAATGCGAATTTTGTCCGCCGGCCACGGGAATTGAACGCGGGTCGGCCGCGTGACAGGTGAGATATACCACCACTCAGCCTCGGGAGGGCTTCACATGCGAACAAATCGGAGACCATATATACCCGTATTTAGTGCTACATGAGATAGAACTTGTGCGCGCGCAAGCCAAGTGGTGCTGGCCGTGTTGTTTCTGTGTTACGTAGTAGGGTTAGGGTTAACGGAGTACCACCGACACCATACCTAGCTTGCATTCGTTCAAGAAGCATTTCGTAGTCTTGCGTATCAAACGCTGCTGATTCGTTCGTGAAAGATTGGATCCAACTGCAACAAACTGCACTCGATCATAAAGATAGGATTTAAACCTTTTTAACCCTAACCCTAGAACGTTGCAGTGGGGATGGAACGAAGAACAGGGGGATGGGGTTAAATAAAAAATGCGAATTATGTCCGCCGGCCACGGGAATTAAACCCGCGTCGGCCGCGTGACAGGTGAGATATACCACCAATCAAGGTTTTCCTGTAGTTGGCTGCATACTACACGTAGTAAGTCTGTATAGCGCGGCGAAGTAGTTCTTAAATCAATCTTGTATTCTTATGGTATTTTTTTTTATTATGTTGCATTCATTTTTTTATGTTTTGTTAATGCTTGACTTGATTCTATGATTTTCCTATGTTTGTGGACACATTAAATGAAAACATCAGGTCAAGAATAATCAATTTGTTATAATGTTTTAAAGTCCTTTATTTTAAAAACCAAATCCAAATAAACCTTCTCATTTGTTTGTCAATGGATTCACACAAGCAAAACGAATCCCTCTATTGACCTTATTTCTCACAGATATTGACACTTGCTCTCTTCATTCATCTTAGAAATAAGATAATATTTTATAAGGGACATTCAGTTTCATTTTGACACCTTTATTTTCATATTTTTAATGGAAACCATCCAAATTCTCTGTACTTTCTCATAGCACTCACATGACCTAGGCACACTACACAGATCTATCATTTCATCATAACTTTGTCACAGCAGATCTACACAGCAGCAGTAAATATGCTTGCTAAGGGGGGGGGGGGGGGGGGGGTTAATCTGACTCTTGTATAAGTTTGTGATTCATTCCATGTATCATTTATAATTGTCATTTATAATTGCTGTTTTTTAATTTTTTATATGTTACCCACAGTGCAATATTAGCTATATTTAGGCGTCTTAGCAATTTTTTATATGTTACCCACAGTGCAATATTAGCTATATTTAGGCGACTTAGCATGTACAACCTTTAATTATCTATGTATTTTTGATACTTTTAATCTCTTTTAGCATTTTTAATTTTCAATTTTGTTGTTATCTTTGTATACATTTCTATGTGCCACTTGACGTTTTTATACCATTGTAATAACCATGTAATTCAGCTTTTAGCTGCGATTTGGTGACAATAAACTATAACTAACATAACTATAACTATCTATCATTTCATCATAACTTTGTCAAGCTAATTTGAATCTCAGTTAACTAAGGGAGCAGTTCCATTTATACGCGATAAATTTATCGCGACTGTATCGGGGCCTGATATGTTTTGGACCCGATGTTTTTCAAGTTGATACGCGATAAAATAGTCATCAGGCCCCGATAAAATAGACATCGGGGCCCGATACGAGGCCTCTGCCATACCCTGGGGTATGTTTAGCAAATAGAGCGGGACATTGTTTAGCAAATACACGAGGATAATACAATTTACGTTAAACATCCATAATCAATAACATTATCTCTAAAAACATGAAATGCTGAATTTGTACCGTACAACTAGAATAAATAACCCGAAGCTCTATTTACATACCGACCACTTATCTTTCGTTATATTTAAACAAGCGGTAATACGCTACTCGATAAATAATCCTTTGCTACTCGCAACTGTACGCGATAAAAATCTCATCGGGGCCTGATAAAAAACTCATCGGGGCCCGGAACATTCTCGCAATTTTCATCGCGTACAAATGGAACTGCTCCCTAAATAATGTATACTTAATGCGAAAAACTCTAATCACTGACATAAATGTTTTCCTCTTAAAAAATAATGGCTAAAAAATAACTCAATTTAATTTAAACACACTTTATAGAACTTTACATTAATTTTGTAACTCTAGAACACCAAAAAGCTAACACAGTAGTTCAATAGACTCCCAGTGTTTTCTCTCAATTTGCAGCTTGCAAGGACGTGTCATAATACTTTTTTGGTTGCAAGTGATACACATACCATGCATACTACAGTAGTGCAACATCCTCACCCACAACATTGACCATCCCCTTCCACCCTTGAGTATAATGTATAGTAATTAATTGGTGTACATATTGGATATTATCATTCCCATATTTACTGACTATAATACACACTATTAGCTAAGGACATCATGCTTACATGTATAACTAACAATTGCAGACACTAAAATCATCATTTTGTCAGTGATACATTTTATTTCATCAATGTTAGCTTGTAGGTCATAAATTTCCTATGCTTATAATTATACAGTGCAAGTCTTCCGAATTCGGCAATCTAATTTCAAATTCAAGAGGGTATGTACAGAGGGGTTAGACATTGTCAATTATTTCTTTACATTTGTTTTCATGTTTAGAGAGGTTAACCACATATTTTAATGTGGGTAAGAAAGCAGTTGCTGCTAATTCCACCCCCTACTCTAACGCCGTTATTGCCACAAATATTCAAAATGCTACTTACCAAATTGACAAACTGATCCGCTGAAGCCGGGAGGGCATACACACAGACCTGAACGATCATCGCAAACACCGCCGTTATAGCAATAAGGGCAGATATCATTGCATGTTGGTGGACCCCATCGTCCTGTTGAACATGCTGAACAAATGTAATACATGTATGTATTTAAAGTCACGAGCATCATATTTCCGAGTCGAATCATGCGATTTCGCCCTTTTGAGTCACTTCTCTTTATCATTTACTCTTGCCTTTACAATAAGGCCTAGAGTACTGAGATCATGGTCGTATGTAGCCATGATATCAATCTTTCACATGATATCAACAGGTTTATTCAATCTCTAAAACTGGCGTCTTTAGACTTCTTCAAATGAAAATGGGGCGAACACTCCTCGCTCTCCCCTACATCCTTATATTTTCTAAAATTCTAAAAATATATAAACTAACAATTGGAGATATTGACTAGCCGGTATAGGGGAATATGGGCATACTGCTTTCTTTTGAACAGTCAGACTTATGTTGCAATTTGACATATTATATCCGTACCGTCTACTAATATTACTATAACTAGGCGGTCACCCGGATTGGGCGGTTCTCGGGTTTGTAGCTACTTCCCTGGATGGATGGGGATTGTGGATGATTAATTACTGCACTTTTTTGCTGTTCCACCACACTTACATGTACAATCGACAGAACTTAAAAATTCGACCCCTAGATGACCTTTGACCCCGGACGACCCAAGAAAAGCAAAGGCGTTTTATTTTTTCCACGCTCGACTCCTATTCGGGCTTCCCGTCACCGAGTTTAAGCCCGATCGGACAAACTTTGAAAATTCGACCCCTAGACGACCTTTGACTCCGGAAGACCCGACAAACGCTCACCTCGCATCGAGCATTGTGATCACCGAGTTTAAGCACGATCCGACCAACTTCAAAAAGTTGACCCCTAAAAGACCTTTGACCTCGTATGCTCTATTTTTTCCACGCTCGACTCGCATTCGGGCTTCCCGTCCCCGAGTCTAAGCCCGATCGGACAAACTTTGAAAATTCGACCCTTAGACGACCTTTGACCCCGGACGACCCAAGAAAAGCAAAGCCGTTTTTATTTTTTCCACGCTCGACTCGCATTCGGGCTTCCCGTCACCGAGTTTAAGCCCGATCGGTCAAACTTTGAAAATTCGACCCCTAGACGACCTTTGACTCCGGAAGACCCGACAAACGCTAATCCGTTTTATTTTTGCCACGTTCGCCTCGCATCGAGCATTGTGATCACCGAGTTTAAGCACGATCCGACCAACTTCAATAATTTGACCCCTAGATGACCCTTGACCTCGTACGCTCTAGCGAATGCAAACTTGCTCTTGCGGGGACCGAGCTGCAACTACCCACCGAGTTTGAACGCCGCCCGACCCCGGCAAGGCGACGAAAAAGCGCACCCCGACAGACAGACAGACAAACAGACAGACAGAGAGTAGCGTATTATAATTATTATATAGATTATTATTATTATTATTATTATTATTATACAAGGCATTTATCATGTTTATATAGCGCTCTTACACAATGAGGTACCACAGCGCTTTACAGAATAAAATACATATAGAATTAAATACATATACGATAAAAGGTAGAAATTAATACACAGTAAAAGGTAAAAGTACATACATGGTAAAAGGTAAAAATACATACACAATATAATTTCTTTTAAATACAAACACATTTAAAACAAGTTGATGAGAAGAACAACCAAACAGATTACAAATTACGCAAGAAAAGATGTGTTTTTAGGGTATTTTCACATGTGATATTCTCCAGATCTTTGAAGCCACCTCCTTGAGTGACTGATTGGAAATTCACAGATAGTATGGGTGTGGGCGATTTATGGAGGTGAGTTTAGATTAATGTACTTTATATGATTGATAGATATGCAGCAGTAAATATGTACATGCAATACAGTCACCTTAAGATGCTAAGTGAAGTGCATTATTGCATTTGATCGGTGCTATTTTGTGGCGTGATCACTGCTCAGGGACTTTATGAAACGATTCACATTCTTACGGGTTATTAGACATATTGGGGGTAGCATATTTTGAGTATTTTGGATTTTAACGCTGACCTCTGATAGCAGCTTAAAAGCTGCAGATTTGAAAAGTCTACGAACAATAATATTGAACCTCTCATGGTCTGTCACTACCCATTGTACCAAATATCACTTGGCAAAAGAACTATTTGATATAACGGGGAAATTGGAATATGCAGGATGAGTGGTATTCGATTACAATGTTTACGTTTATTCATAGACATACTGATCATATTTATTATATACATACCTCTGACAATTAATTGCATTATTGCGTGATTTCCATTGCGGTAACCTGCCGTGTAACATTCGTAAATACCAGCATCGTTTAATGCGACACTGTTAATAGTATGATTCGTGTGTCCAGCTAACAATCCTATCGCGTTCCCATTGTTGTGTCTCCATCTAAGTGTACCACTGTCCACATGATTTGCTGGGATCACAGATAAGGTCACACTCTCTCCCACATTAGCGGTTATCGATATTTGGTTTGGTGTTAAATACCCTAATAAACCAAAGAATGTTTACCATTTTTTTTTAAAGTTTTGTTTTGTCGTAGGAAAACAAAATTATAATACCTTGTTATAATAATGAACTAAGCAAGCCAATTAATCGGCCTAATTTCAACCAAACAAGCGCCATTTCCTTCAATAATTATAATAATGACTTTGATCGGCCTACCATTAGCCATTTAGCAGCTAAATATATGGTGTTGATCAGTTGTTCCTACAGGCCCTGTCACACCATGGCGTATAGCCTGGACGTATGCGAAAAATCGAAAAATACGCTGGTGTACGTTGGTGTACGTTGGTGTACGGTGATATTAGGGGTAAGTTGGGGATACGTCGTTTACGATAAGAGCACGCTAAATTATTGAGCATGTTCAAAATTTCTCGACGTACTCAACGTGTGCTTAATACGTTCTGCATAAGTTCCCGATAGGTTCGTGGTACGTTTGACATACGTTTACATACGCTGACAGACATACGATAGAGGTACGTTACTCGTAAGTTATAGGTTGGACCTATAAAGGCCCTGTCACACCATAGCGTATGGCCTGAACGTGGCCTGAACGTATACCGACGTATTCAAAAAATAGCTCGAAAATTGTCAGAGTCCAAGATACGTACTCAACGTGTGCTTAATACGTTCTGCATAAGTTCCCGATAGGTTCGTGGTACGTTTGACATACGTTTACATACGCTGACATACGTTAGACATACGTTGAAATACGCTGACATACGATAGAGGTACGTTACTCGTAAGTTATAGGTTGGACCTATAAAGGCCCTGTCACACCATAGCGTATGGCCTGAACGTGGCCTGAACGTATACCGACGTATTCAAAAAATAGCTCGAAAATTGTCAGAGTCCAAGATCGTCCAAGAACGTCCAACTTCCCTACGAATTGCGTAGGAAAAGTCGACATCGGTGATAGAATGGATGTATCCATAGCGTATGCGAGCGTATGACCAACGTATGCTTAACGTATTCGTAGCGTATGTCTGCCGTGTTCGACGTATCCTCGGCGTACAAAGAACACGTGACTTATGCCGCTGCAGAAATTGAGTTTCGTACACGGCGGGACAAGTGTTCCCAGTTCAAGTAAACGCAGTCTAGATGATAACTATTAAAATATCTAGAAGGATAAACTATAGGTCCAACCTATAACTTACGAGTAATGTACCTCTAACGTATGTCAGCGTATGTCAACGTATGTCAACGTATGTCTAACGTATGTCAGCGTATGTAACCGTATGTCTAACGTACCACGAACCTATCTGAAACTTATGCAGAACGTATTAAGCACACGTTGAGTACGTCGAGAAATTTTGAACATGCTCAATATTTTTTCGCGGGCTCGACGTGTTCCAAATTCTCCCAGCGTATCACAGCGTGCTCTTTTTTTTTTTCTTTTTTTTTTTTGCCAAGCCCTTGTTTTTAATTAACATGATAAAAATGTCAGGAATCAAAGAAACACATCGAGTCATCAGTCTATACACGATGAAGTATTATACTGTACATTACATGCGCTGTTGTTATAAGCACGGACATTACGATTGTTCGGAATTCAATAAAATTTTGAACATGCTCAATAACTTAGCGTGCTCTTAACGTAAACGACGTATTCCCAACTTACCCCTAACTTATATCAGCGTACACCAACGTACACCAACGTACACCAACGTACACCAACGTATTTTTCGATATTTCGCATAAATTGGCATACGTTCAGGCGATACGCCATGGTGTGACAGGGCCTATATATTTATCCTTTTAAATATTTTAATAGTTATCATCTAGGCTGCGTTTACTTGAACTGGCAATACTTATCCCGCTGTGTAAGAAACTCACTTTCTGCAGAGACATAAGTCACGTGTTCGTTGTATGCCGAGGATACGCTGAGAATACGTCGAACACGGCAGACATACGCTACGATTACGTTGAGCATACGTTGGTCATACGCTCACATACGATGTGATACGCTGTCATAAGTTTGTTATAAGTTAGTGATACGCTATCAATACGTTAGTCATACGCTATGTATACGTTAAATACGATATTCGAGCTATTTTTTGAATACGTCGGCATACGTTCAGGCCACGTTCAGGCCATACGCTATGGTGTGACAGGGCCTTCAAGATTTTCAACGTACATCGGAACGTACTTACATCACTGAATAGATCGGTAAAAATAGTTTTTTCGGATGTCACCGATACATTTATTTATATTTGTTCAATATTGATATGTAAAGTGAAAGTGGAAATACTGGATTTTGAAGTGTTGAATGTATCCGGTTTGTGAAACATTGAATTCTATTAAAGGTAGGTGTTTCGATTACTGACTCAATTTTCAACTTGAAGTTTTCTATAGATGAGGTGACCGTTGTTTACATCAGTAGTGTTTACAAATTGATTTGCGCCTGGTCTAAAGACATGTTAGAGGTACTACTGCATACATACTTTTCGAAAGCAAAACACACATCACTGAGCGCCAATTTTAAAAGCACATGCCCGTATGGTGCGTACGCATACTGCCGGGCAACCAGATTTAGTACCTGGTCTCTCATTGTGCTTAGGGATGCAGACCATGACTACTGCACTATTACACCGTAAGCATGGTAAGTAATGATCAATCAAGTGTGAATTAAAGCACATTCCCTGTAGGTGCGCACGCATACTGCCGGGCACTACGTCACCGGTCACGCCATCTATTCTACATGAAGGGTCATCCTTAAAATGGTCGTATTCAAAAGTTTAATTTCTTATTTTAGAAGCGCAAGGTGACATGCAATTTGCCCATTGAGTAGTACATAAACTGGCTGGGTGGTTAACCACCTTTGGCAGTAATTCACTGCATTTTGTGGCCAATAACGTATAAATGTAACATATCTTGAGCCAAACATTTTTCAGAAATAATGAGAAATATATATAATGCCGGGGTTTCTTCACAAAAGATTGATTGATTGATTGATTGATTGATAATATCAAAATATGTTGATGGGCAAAAATAGTAGGCCTATAAATCGATATAATAGATTCTCTATTTTTTAGTTAAGTTTACTCACTTCTATTGTTCAAAGAAGATAATATCGGGATTACGATTCTCTCCGTTGTTCCATATTTGGTGGTTTGGCAATAGAATGCACCGATTTTCTCACGCCCGGCACATCCGGGTATCTTTACTAACTTAGCAACACTTGCCCCATGAGAATGGCTTAGCAGTCGTGATCTACAAGGTAATCCAGTCCCTGTATTTGTATTGGACGCTCTGCCAAACTCTACATCAATGTCAGTATCCGAGCCACTTTTATACCCGCCTATGGAGACAACGTCGTTTCCATCACGATCAACTGTCGACCTTGGCGCGAAACACGTCAGGCCAATGATGTTACCTGAAATGTGTGTTTGAATTGAATATTTAAGAGCAGCAACGTCTAGGCCTATATGTAGTCCAATAATCATCATTCTGGCATACAGCGTGGCCTAATACAGGCTGTGCCAAACAAATTAGGACCCATTGATGCCCAAAGTTCATTATTTCCTTTAAAATCAAATACTATGTTTTAGTTTAGCCCTTGGTCTGACGATTTTGGAACTGAACATTAGGTTACTTCAATCGGACAATCGGTTGCCGAGATATTAGATCAAAGGGACATAAAACCACCATCTTTGGCAACTACTCTCTTGTTATTGTCTTTATTTTTTCAATTTCAGTTGCCAGTAATTTCCTAACTATGTGTAATTATGTATCCAGAAAATATGAAAAGTACTGTTTTAAGGTTGGTGACTGCGTACGGACTATTCTAAGGTTCTTGTTTGAAATCGCTGACTTTGTTTTGGTACCAAGGGATTGCCCCGAGGGGGCAACCTTAGAATAGTCCGTACAAAGTCACCAATCTTATTCATAACTTATTCTAAACATGCTAAAGGTTTATATTTTGACTTTGGAGTTCGCATTTTTGTGTAATTTCCCCCTGAGGTAAATAAACACCACCCCCATTGAATAATGGAGCAATCTAGGGCAATCTAGGGGATTCCCCACTACGTCATTGTTTTCTCTGGATTGACCAATAGCGGAGAAGCTGTTATAAAGATCGATTATGAGATAGACCAATCACAGTTCGGCAAATATTATGCATGTTCAGGGCCACAAATTAATTTAGTTATTGATTTGCAAACAAGCACGGAAAATAAATAAACAAACAACAGAAGTTTCTTCATTCCCGATCCTGTAAAGAATTCAGAAGCAGGAAAGATCAATTTTGCCGATTGGAAATAATACTATATGAAATATGACTTCATACCCTGGACGAATATTTCGTCTCAGATCTACCGTACGAATAAGTTTTTGAAGCTATTTTTGTAAGCTTATTCATCATTGAAAAAGTCAATGCAAATGATCATGATCGGGATCATGATGTCTCATCATAATCATGGATCCATGGATCAGAGTTGAATCACTTCAACAACCTTCTTATGTTTATGGTCAATTGATGGGGAAATATAATCAAAATCGCAGCTAAATCGTGTTGTACGATTCCATTCTTTGTCTGCTTGTTTAGAGACGACGTTATTCGGTGAGTAATGATTGATGGCCTAGACCTACATCGTGAGTCTTTTTGACAAACAAAAGTATGTTGTCTTGCCCTAATTATTATTATAGTTGCAGTGTCAAGCTTTGACAAAAATTAAATGGGTTGTCATGTGTCGTAGACGGCATGGCTATCATAGGCCTAGCTAGGAGTAGGCTCGTACGTAGGCCTAGTTAATTTAGCCTAACATTTGTTAATCTTGTCAGTTTCGGTTTTACAACAAAAATGGATGACGCCTGACTTCGATTTTGAATACGTTTCTTGAATTGAAACATTTACTAAAAGTCACCTTTGATGAGACAGATTCCTGTTCTGTACTAGGCTGTTTATCATGGGGTTTTTTTGCGTCCCCAGTCAAATTTTATACTAGTTTGTTAGCCCTGTAATCAGATTTATTTCACTGATGCTTGATACGGCCGTGTTTGCCGGTGAGACTGAGACAGACAAGCAACGTCAGAGCGATGTTTAGCTTACAATCGCTATGACATACATACATTGTGCGTCCTCGCTCGTCACTTGTGTCATTTGGGGTCCATGATGAAGCTTACAAAATTTCACCGAGTCTGCGCTCGCTGTTGAGGGACGTCCAGTTACCAGTCAGTATCTGTAGGGCAGGCTAGCCGCCGCGCTGGTGGTACAAACACACCAGTTATTCAAATCATGCAGACCAAATTTGCCGTTCATCATTGACATTTTACAACGATATAAAAATGGTGTTTTGTTGTGTTTTGTTGTGTTTTCAATGTAGTATTTATTGTTGAAAGTACAGCCGCGAGTAGTCGTGTCGCGTGTATCCATGTTCAGGGCCCCACTCGCAAACATCTGCCTCTTGTTACCATGCACAACGTCACACAAAACGCCCCGCCCCCAGGTCATTGATGCGCGTACAAGTACATTTTGGAGGTCTTGGCAATATATCAATAACCTGCGCTGTGCGTTCGCGTTTCCATGTAACGACCAATTTGAGTGGAAGCGCGGTGGTACGCACATTTTCAAAAGTTATGAATTGTGGATAGATGAGACGAGCTATGATGATGTGACTTGGTACATAGGTAATACACTTGGAAAGCTTAAACGTACCTTGGCTTTTGGCTATTTCCATTAAGCCCTAGTTTAAAAAAAATCAAACATTGTAAATGGTGAGCCTAATTAATTATGCAAATAGAAATTTTACAAGCGCCAACATACGTTTGAAACTCATCAACATATTTGATTTTAAAGGAAATCTAAATGTTTGACTCGGCCAATAGAGCAACCTTAAACATTGTTGTTTGTTTGGTTGTTCATATCATTAATAATCCTTCATGTTGATTCAATGTTGATGAGTTAAAATGGATCGTCACAAGGAGTGATACCGAGTTTTTAGGCTAAACGTGAGGGACATTTAAATATGTAAAGACGTAATCATGGGTAATTAGCGGTGGCTTTAATTTAGACTTCTTTTTATATTGGGTGGAGTTTCTAACAAAATTGGTAAAACTAAAATAGTCCCTTACTTTTTAACCTCACCAACTCCATCCTCCATCAATGAAATCTAACCTACTCCAAGAAATACTAACTTGTGAGGAAACACTCAATATCAAGGGATAATAATAATTATATGATAATAATAATAATAGTGGGGATTTATATTGCGCATAAATCCACCAAAATGGCGCCAAAATATATCTTAAATTATACCTACAATATAAAGGTACTTACAAAACTTAATCTGCAATAATGATATAAATAATAATATCATAATTTAAACGTAAACAAGACCTAACCTTCAAATATAAATTTAAATTTAAAAAAATACCAATACAACATGGATAAGACGTAATAATACAACATGGAAAAAGATACCACCTTTCAATAGGGACAACATGTAAAAACAAACGAAAATATTTAACCAGACGAGTTCACCACTGAGGTTTTTTTAGATACCTGTTGAGGTAAATTAAACTGAAGATAAGTATGGTTGAGGCCTAATCCAAACAGTGCGTCGAATATATTTGCCTGTGATATAAACAGGGTGAATCATATAGTTGTAAACGAAATGTAATATTTTAAACCGGTACATTTTCCAAACATTTGTTTCTCTAGGAATTCAATTGCAAACATTCATTTGATTATAGGGACAAATTATTCTATGGGGTAACATATCCTATATATATATATTAGGTAGAGTTAACAAGTTCTGTTCTCAGGTAGGGTCGGTTGGTCATGCGATGTTGGTGAATTGTCAACAGTTTTTCGAGAAAAAAAACACGTCAATTTAATTTAATTGCTGCATGTTGTCATTGATAATTTTAAAAAGAAATGGGTCGGTCAGGCTCGTAGAACAGGGTTGTTAATGTCAGCAAATGCTAAATTAACTCTACAGGAATGTAATTACCTGTAACGTAAGTCACACCATACAATATAATCCATCCAGTCAACATAGTCATTACCCACATTCCAAGCGAGTCTTGTTCTGAAGAAGATACACCGCAATGTGAATGTAAACTTGTCACTTTTTGTCAATTATATCAACATGCTAGGAATGTGATTGAAATATATTATCCCTTTCCTTTCGAAATGTTATACTAATACAACGCTACCATAACATTGCAACATAGCCATAGAACGGACTGTTTTTGTGCCAGTCTTTGTCAAGAACTTTCTATCGAATGCTTTAGGTTCTATCGAATCCTTTATTCTCCTGTTCCCAGAGTCATGCGTACACAGATGCTTGCAAAAAAAGATAACATTGTCAAGACCTTTCTATTGGATTGTGTTTTGTTCTTTTCAATGCTTTTGTAGAAACTGATATTTTACCAACAAGTATAGACATTTGGCACACATTTGAAGCCTTATACGAAACAAGAAACTAAAACCACGGGGTTGAAGATTCATTTCGCCTAGGAGATACACAAATGGACCAGAAAACAGAAACAAATCTCGTTGTCAATTTCAAGATACATTGTTTATGATTGCAAAATATTGAAACCATGACATTTACTGGTTGGTGTGTGTTTAAATCCCATTGTATTGATTTTTTACGCAAATTAACAGTCAGCTCCGTATCGAGAGCCCGTTTTATGACGCTAAATGTTGACCGGTGTTCGTAGTAACCTGTTGACCGGTGTGCGTAGTAACATTTTGCGTGGGTGTGTTTGAGGGGGGTATGGCGTCGGGCTGTGTGTTTCTCTCAGTGCTGCTTTTGTGTATTTTATCATGTAATATGTATGCATAATTCTTATTTTACTGCTGGTTTTTGTTCAACATATTTTTATCTAATGTATACATATTGTACAGCGCATTGGTCTTTTGGAAATGCGCTATATAAATCCTTATAATAATAATAATAATAATACTCGTCAATGCGTGCAATTCTTGCATGTTTGCTTTTCAATCCTAAATATTAACGTATTAACAAATTGAGGGCAGTCTATGTACCAGAATTCATCGTCACAGCTAGTCTGATGATTCTATCTCTCCTTTGACCTCACGCAATGTCACTGATTTTATTAAATGGTGTTAATAACGGTTTATCTTTATTGTTTTGTGGCATGTTTGGTACCAGATTTTGCCGTAAGTCTAAATGTCTATTTTGTTGAGCACTTTAAAACAACATAGATACCATATAAACACTCAAAGGCAAGACTTAAGCCCCCGCCAGTGAGCTTATATAATGGGAGAGGTCACTCCTCCGACAAAATTTCGCCTACTAAAACAAATTCATGGGTGAAGGATTTGTAGGGGCGCACTATCATGGTCGTAGCGAACCAGACGACCTAAGACGTGGTTGATTTTATCGGCTCAAAACATGATTTGTGGCACAAAAATAGTACATCAATGGTAAAAAAGCTGATTGTGATTTAGAGAGAGTAGAATTGATTTGCTTTGATGATGGCAGAATTTAGTTCTTATATGACACGACACAATCAGAATTTTGTATTTGAAATTAATTTACGTAGAACAAAATACGAATTTTAAGGGGAGGCATTAGTTTCAAAATCTTAAATATGGTAAATTTCACAATTTTGGTTATTTTTAAGACAAATTTTTCCTAAATGTCAGCTTTAATTTGCTTTTTGTGTGAATCTAATCGGACATTGGGTTCAAACGCAGCACATGATCAAAATAAAACTGGTGACGCGAAAGTCGACAAACTTTGATATTCTCTTATACGAATACACAGGTACTATTTCTTATGTAATATATTGTTTTTCAAGCAGCGATATTTAACAAAATTGCAAATTAAATTAATAACATTCCATTATACCATTTTTTTCAATGTAAATGAATTTTAAAAATTGTATAAATTACTATTGCAAATTAATTTAAGAGTTTCGCATATTAATTTTGCGTAATTTACACTTAATTTGCATATTCAGTGTTTCTAAACTTAAAATTCACTTTTTAGCCATTTGTCGTTTCGCGTGCTTTTCAACCTTGCGCGCAGCTTTATTCGAACACCGTAAACTCGATTTACATATAAATTGGTGAGTAGATCAGGAGTATAAAGTTCTCAATTTCTATGAAGAGAAATGTTTTAAAAAGTTCAAAACTTGTTCATATGGTCCATTTTCGTATTTTTTATGCCGAATTGCGCAATATTTTGAAAATGTACGCCCCGGTACTCGGCGCGTGATATATTTTTCGCATTTTTGGCTCCATACAATTCTTAAGAGTATATTTAAGTATGTTCCTGCCAAAGGAAGAGCCAGAAAAAAATTCATAAAGTGTTTAAAAGCTGCGCGCAAGATAACCTTGTGACGCCGGATCGCGACGATCACATCGTGTGAGATCATGAATAATCATAACTGAATATTCATTCACAACGAATGATTGACAGTTTACGCTGCAACTTTCGGGTGAAGGATTGATAGAGTGCGCTATACTGAACCAGTGGCACCGGCCTGACTGCCAAATCTAAACAATAGGCAGATAAGAGAGACATACACCTGCCCCACGGGCTGAGTGAATGGAAGGGGAAAGCGGTCTGCTGTACCCTACTCCTACAATTTGGGTGGGGTGTGTAGTGAACGTAGGGGTGGTTCGGGGGGGGGGGGGTGGGGTGGGGGTGGGGAGGGGGGGGGGGTTGTATCGGCATTCCTGACACCGATAAACAAGAGGGCTGAAACCATTGCAACCATAACCAAGTGTCATTATTAATAATGTTAGTTGCTATAATTTAATTAGTTCCGCATTGGCGTGAAATAGTCGGGTTTTTATCCCCGCGCGTAAAAGTAGATCAAGCGTACCCAAACGATCATGGCCACAGTTTTTGGTCGCACGCACGTATTTGATGCCCATTGCGCATGTTGCCTTCATGACTCACTAATTTTAAGGTGTCTCCTTGTGTTTTTACTAAGTAACTATTATTCGAGTTAGGTGAGGTATCCATTACTGTGACGATATCTTGCATGCGATGCAATATTTGATTCTTTTGGTCTTGTGTGCAGGTTGAAATAAAGTTTTTCCTGGGAATGCTGAACAATGTTTTCCCACGATGTCCTATAATTTGCTTTAATTAGTGACACGACTAATTGCACTGGCACTGGTATTGACATATATTTTGATAAGTAGCGATTTTTAAATACTTATACTAATTAAAAAAGGTATTAATGGACTTAGGTGAATACTTTCCACACGGCTATTAACACTTTCCACGCGGCAGGCAGCTGCAGACGACATTCCAAAATTGCATACAATTTTTCAAAAATGTCAAAATTCTTAAATGTCATTACCATTTTTGGAATCACCATGACAAACGCATTGAAATGAGTACAAACATGCCTAGTATTGGTTCAGTAATCATTGAGATAGACCCTGAAAGTTGGGAAAGGTTTCTGAACATTTTGTTTTGTACATGGTAAAACCGTAAATGCAAACAAAATAAACCTCCTAACTTTCCAAGTCTATCTCAAGTATTACTGAACCAATACTAGGCATATTTCGAGGGTTGAGGCCAGAAGGCCGTAACTTAACTTTTGGGCAAAATCAAATTTTGGTACCAAAATAATCCATATAACCCACACATTTTAAGAACCATAAATACTTAACAAATAAACACTCTCGATTGAAGATATTGGCCAATTCCACATGTAACAGATTTCGGTCAGTGCCTGAAGGCGTTAACTCAGATTTACGTCCTTCTGGCGCATACTGAGTGAGTTAAGCCTTGTGATCATACCAATTGCCAACCTGTAAAAGGTAAAGGTAAAGGTGGTCGATCCTGTAATACCAAGAGCGGAGTGCCCATCTCTCTTTCAAAGCGATAAAACCTGCCAACCTGTACAAGATTAAGACTATTAAGATTGCAGAATACAGGGATTTAAAACGGCCATTTGACCTTGATGCGTGCATGGAACCATGGAATGTGTGTTTGTGTGCATAAAGCGTTGTTAATCTAGTTTATCCCCCCAAAAAATGAAAGTAATCGACTGAAAAATATGCAAACTGCGGCACGTTTTGCAAACTGTCCGCGTTTTTCGCCATTCCTATGGGATTTACACAGTTTTAACTATGTCTTAAAAGACATGAATATTACTGCAGCATGATGATATGGAGCACAAGGGATATCACTTCGGCTCTGTTATCTTTATCATGCATTATTAGTCTAGTTTATATCCTCCCAAAAGATGAAAGTAATCGACTGATAAATAAGCAAACTGTGATAACTTTGTAAGCTGAGTGCGTTTTTCGCCATTCCAATGGGATTTACACACAGCAAATTGGTTTTGCTAAAATGGTCATTATAACCATATCAATTATCAAAATGTTCCTGAAATATTAATTCTTTAACTCTGGGATTAGCAGTTAATCTTCTGATACCAAAGTGTCAAATGAAAAGACAAATCTGAATACCTGCATCAGTGACTGCATACCTGCATCACCAGTCAACCTTCAAGAAGTGGAGGCACAACCTTGGTGTTTTCCGTTACTTAGCCATAAACTTACTTACGTTATTCTATGGGAGTGTTTATATATGTTTATGGAGGTGAGGTGATGGACAGTTCGGAGCTTTGGACATCACAAGAAGGTTTGGTGGCGTCTATTTTCATTTTCATTCCCCTTTCTATGTTCCCAACTAAATTAAATGTGTTAAATCAGACACGGTGAAAAGTAAGGATGATTGTCTCTATTGAAATTTGTAGAAAACGTGTGCTACGTCTGTCTCGCTCGCACCTATAACTCGCAGGTTTGAAAAGCCATGTATTTGATACGGGTACTAGTAGGGGAATATGGGGTAACTGGACCGTGGGGCAAGTGGTCCGAAATGAAGGATTTTGTAATTGTATGGGCATACTACTTTCTTTTGAACAATATGACTTTTGTTGATACTTGACATATATCTTAACCTTCTACAATCCAAAACATTTGGAACTTTAGGGTATTCACACATATGATTTTTTCCATATTTTTGAAGCTAACTCCTTCAGTGACTGATTGAAAATTATCAGATAGTATGGGCGATATATGAAGATGGGTTTAGATCATGTTTAATGTACTTTATATGATTGAGAGATATGCAACAGTAAATATGTACATGCAGTACAGTCGTCTTAAGATACTAGGTGCATATTGCATTTGATGGGTGCTATATTGTAGTGTGCTTAGGGACTTTCCGAAATATGATTAAAACCATAGGTTGTGGTTGAAATGACCGTAAAATGGCGCATATTGCTAATTTGGGACATTGGTGGTTTGGATTTCCGATCAATATTATCATTTAAAGAATGCTTCAACTTAAATCATTATCACGGGTATTCATTTGGTAGAGTTATTAGTTCATGAATTTTCAAATAACAAAGTACACCATTTCTTACTTATCTAAAGACACTTGTCTACTTGTAAGACCTGAACGCCGTAATATTTGCGAATTCAAAGATACTCACTGGCTGGTGTTTTAATAACGTTTCATCTCGACAAAGTGCTACGTCATTTGTTGGGGTAAGTGGTCCGAAGGGGTGTGGGGCAACTGGACCGCCTGCAAAAACTTAATCAAAATTGTAAAATTCATTTTGAAAATGAGTTGTTAGTGTCAATAAAACATGACTCGGTATTGAAATGTGAATAGAATATGAAATAATTCACATTCTTAGACATTTTGGGGCATTTCGGGTCTAATACCACTATTTCTGATATTGAAGGATTACAATATGACATGCAATTGCTTTAGAATGGTTTAAAACCTCAGTATTATGAATTACATCTTTATTATATTTTAAATGGTGTCTGTAAAGGTATTTGCTATGACGAAATATCATGATTTATGTATTTTATCCACTGCTTTTTGTGTATATCAACCGTTGGGTCATCATTGTCATATTGACTAACTTCCCATGTAACATGAAAAGCTGGCTAAATATCAAGATGGTTTATTATAAGTACTAAATGATGATTATATGAAGTAAATAAAATCATTAAAGAAAGGGGTATATATAGACAAATGTATGGGGCGTCTGAATATCACAACCATGTAACCATTTAACTAGGTTCATACCGTTTTATCTAATAAACGTGTAGTCGAAAATTGCTCTTGCTTTGTACACCATTAGTATTACTGCTTTTTACACGTTAACCACGAAAACTGTATAAAACATGGGTTTCATGAGACCTGTATCATTTTTACGCGTTAAGTAATATGGAAATGAGTTTGTAAAGAAAATACTGCTTAGTTACGGTGTTGTTAATCAATGATTTCTGTGTATTCTAACCGTTGGAACATATAGGACCAGTTGCCCCAACGATGGGGTAACTGGACCGTGCCAAGTAAAGTTTTTAGTTAGTGGTAATTGGCCTTTTGTTTGGATATTTTTTAACATTGGTTATATGTTATATGTAAACAGTTACATGGGTGATATTTTCATAGCGATTCCATAAATATTTACACGAGCTTTAAGCTTTTATATCATGAAATATGCTTAACCGGTCCAGTTGCCCCATCCTCCCCTAAGTTCTTTGCGACAACAAATTGTCTCGAATACTATAGGGTGAGTCAAAACATTTAGGTCCCATTTTGTTTTAGAAAATCAGCTTAAATACTTGTTGTTATATAGATTGGCCAATTTCTTCATTGTTTAAAATAGTATAAATACTTCCTCATACTTGGTGAAATGCCTTAATCCGGGTCATAATTACAACATATTAACAAAAATGCGCGAATTGCAAAGTGTTCCAAATATACCCCCGTTTTCCATTGTCGGCATTGTGAATACCAACACGCCATTGGTTGACAAATTCAAAAGGCATGCATTAAGAGTGTGCATTCATAGAGGTACCCTGGATGTTGAAACCGATTACATTTTACTGAACTTGGGGAAATGCACATATCTCCAGTTTGGAATAACCAATTTGAATGAAATACAATTTAAGTTTTAGCTAACAATGCGTTCTTACTGTGCATATCAATTTAATTGTATGCATATCCATTATGTTCCCATCCCTTATCACTTTTGGACCGGTGATTTTGACATTTCGCCGGTAATATAATTACCGGTCCATATAAAGTGTTAAGGGACTGGGAACATTTAACTGGTTTTAAAAATCATTAAATTCGGGACTGGAATATTTTGACTCACACTGTATAAGTATGTTAGGGTGACACTGCATGCCAAAAATGTTTTTGGGGTTATATTTGTCAATTATTAGATTCTCATGATTTCAAAATGCTAGTCATGACAAAAAAGAGCTGTACAAATTTCAAACTAAAAAAAATTTCATCGGGAAGTAATATTTTTAATTGTTTATTCTTATTTCTTTCTTTATTATTTACTTTGTTGTATGCATATTTTAATGGACGTTTTCTATTTTCTAACATTTCAGGCAGTCCAAATTCAAAATGTTACAACTCGAGTAAGAATTGTCCGATGTTAATACAACAAGTGGTGTTGTAAAGTGCAAAGCTTATATCTTTATAATACATCAATAACTCAGTTTTGAACTCCTGCCCAATTGTGCCTGTTTTGACATGCGGCATCACAATTATTTAAAACTATAGAAAAACAAAACAACTGGCAAGTAACTGAGGAACAGCGATACCTCGCTAGTAAGTGAGAGGTAAGTCATAATGTTGACAGCGCTAAACTTGAGTAAGCTACTAGGCTAGTAAACACCGATTAGTTTACGCTAAATCGTATACCTGCCTAGTCCGTACGCTGACATAGTTGTCGATAGGTGACTTTAATCATAGAAACATTTGCTTGAATTAACTGAACACTCAAATAAAATCAATGATTTTTCAAGCAATAACATACATGTAGGCCTACACAATTATATAGAGATAAGTGATAGATAAATAGAAGGAAAAAACTAAACTAAACTCATGGACCTTTATAATTTTATAAACAATTGACATAAAAATGATGTTACATTAATCCATCCACCATCAAGTTTTTTAACAAATATATACATCTAGGGCTCAGAAACAAAAGGCCTTATCTCCATTTTGACCATTCTGAGAAAAAGACTATTGAAGATTTTAAAACACATTGGGGAGATGGAGATAGCCCTTGGGATACTGGCTATAACTTTAAAAGGGGTTGTGTTATGGAGATAAGGCTGTCTTACAGAAAGAGAATTGTTTTTGAACATTTTGATACCAAAATCTTATTTTTGAAAAAAATGGAGATGAGGCCTTTTGGTTCTGAGCCCTCGACATGTTTATTTTGACAATGACATTGGCAACATACGCACTCCACAGAGATCGACGAGTATGATGCACTCGGCTGATTGAGTCTTAGGTCTAGCCCGAATAAACTTAAATATAAAAAGGGGCCTCACTCTTTGTCTGATGCTGCTGAAAGATGCTGGCAATATTGGTTTTGCATGAAAACAGCCATATTGTAAGTGTCGATTTCGTAAAAAAAGACCTCGCCCACTCTACACATTTGTAAGGCCATTACTACGAGAATATGGTTTATTTTAAGTGGCTTAAAACAATAAATCCGAGAAGTGATTACCGCATTGATTATGTAAAATAAGATCAATTTTCCACGATATCCGTAAACTTATTTTAAAACAGAGCCAATTACAATATTTTGAGAAGCTATACGTGTGTGACGATGAGGACGTGTTTTATCCCGGGTTTTACATGGCCGACTCTTGGTGTGGAACATCGTTCAGTACAGCATCGTATGCTACAAGATAAGAAGAAAAGATAGACAATATGAACATTAACAGGGTTGGTGACTGGTTGGGTGGCTTGCTTTATCCATTCAAACAATTTGAGACCATTTTCAATAAAATCGAAACATTTTTAAAATTTGACTCCCGTATAGAGAATGTGAGATAAATGTAGACCATTGCCCTATAACACCTAGCACCACAAGTCCCGGACCAGGTGCTTTGAGGTTGGCTAATTCAAAATAAATAATCGGTACCAGAATTCTGAGATATATATTAAATTAGCAAATTTCTTCTCCTCAGTTTGATACCTCATTCAACAAAATCGAATGGATACTTTTAAAGTTATGGCGATTTCAATGACCGCGCATAACGACAGCAAAGTTGCACTAGGTATAGGAAATCATTGATTTGTGTGTGAATATATTTCAAAATAAAGAACAACAACAAATGTGATAAATAACTACTGTTTCTCTAAAATGTCTCTATACAATTTTGTTTATTTTTCTCTTTTTAAAAACGATGAATATCACGACTTTACAAATTATATATAAATCTAGTCCTTATTACACGCACTTAATCAGTATTGACTGAGACTAATATATTGATAATGTTCTTCAATTCGAGATCTATATTAATTGCGTACTGCATTGCAATCGGTTACGCAATAATCATTGCGGAGCATGGATAAGACACAACTGCACAATTGATGACTTAAATGATTAATTTAAGTAGGGAGGAATCAATATACCACAGACAACCTTTCTAGACCAATAGCAGTTGACTCGACCATGTTCGTAGATATGATTCCATGGTTTACCACCGTTTACAGTGTTTCCGGCTAAGAGAAGCAGAGTATGCTTATGTTGGTACCATGGAATAGCTTTTAAAAGGTACACCCCCACGCATGACGTCACAATGACGTCACTAAACATGATCGACCTCAAAATGCCGTTGTATTTGTTTGTACAATTCACAATTGAAATGTTCGCCAAACAAATCCAAATTATTATTGGAATTTCACCAGATATAAAGGTAGGGTTTATGAGAATCTGTGATTTTTTAAGGCAAAAACCGTGGGCAGTTTGTGTAAAATCGGTGATTTCCGTGCACAGTTTGATTTCAAGCAAAACCGTGCGAAATTACACGTACAATCCGCGCTGACATATTTGTAGGCACTTAACAAAAATATATCTATTACTCAAGAGTTAATAAATAAGTGTTATATGCCGATCAATTATTTAATTTTTGGCAGTCAAGGACATGAATGCGCTGAATAAAAAAACAACAGCACGATATCAATATTCCCTACTCCTTGCTCCCGACACTTCTCGGTTGTGTACATACTATACTACTATTACCATGATTACTAACGACGAACAATATCATTGATTTTTATGATGATAAATGGAAAAAAGAGATTTGGGCATTGGTACTAATCTTTTTGGGACAGCCTGTGCAATTTAAATCTGCCCATCGAGCAGTACACATATTTTTACGGTGTTATGGTGTTGAATTGAAGGTAACTTACTTCAGTTAGAATATCTACAGGAAACATGTATCGGTATTTTTAATTTCTTCAACGGTAATAAGAAAAATATATGGTCTGTCTTCCGATAACAAAATCTATATAGTCCGGTGGTTTATAGAACCAACGGGTTCTATAGTCCGAAGGCTCTATTGTCCCCGAAAAAATAAGGTTCTATAGTACGAAGATAATTAAGGTTCTAATTCGAAGGTTCTAAATACGAAAATGAAAAGGTTCTATCATGTCGAACATTAAAAACGATTCTTAAGTCTGAATTATACGATCATGATCTATAATCCGAATATTTAAAAAGGTTCTTTAGTCTGAATATGGAATAAGCTTCTTTAATCCGAATTAAAAAGGGTGGTTAAGTCCGAATCTTTAAACAGGTTCAATAGTCCGAATCTTATAGCTTGATTTTAGTCCGAATAGAGGCGCCCTGATCAGAAACAATAGTTCGAATTTTATTTGAAAGCCATTTCAGGCAGCATGGTGCTAAGCATTGGTTTCCAGTTTCCAATACGATTTATTCCGTTAAATATATACTACCGGGTTCCAAATTGTCGGCTCCTTTCATCTATGCCTAGCACCAGGCTGCTTGAAATGAGATTCATTTTAATTAACTAACACTTCTCGATTCGAATCTTATTTTATATATTATTATTATTATTGTTATTAATATTATTATTATACAGCATTTATTAAGCGCCATTCCATATGATCACAGCGCTGAACAATAACATAGAAATACAATAAAATACATAACGATAATCTGGTAAAAATGCAATATACAACATTTAAAAACAATCATATTAAAAAGCAAAATGAGTTTAAATGACATATTAAAAAACCCGATATGACACCAGGGGAAAGTAGATAAACAAAACAGTCATTCAGATGGGAAAAGGTAAGTTTTCAGGGCTTTTTTAAACACTTTGACAGAAGTTGAACGGCGAATATGGGAAGGGAGAGAGAGTTTCAGAGGAGTGGTCCAGCAACACAAACACATAATTATAGCATCTTTATAAAGAGTCAATGTTTCATAAGGAGCTTACCCGTCAATATTGCATGTACGCAGCTTACAGGAAAGTGACCAATTCAATGAAGTAGATTTCACGATTCCCGTAAATCTCGTTAACCGTGAGCAATGTTCGACCTAAAAACTCTATTTCCATAGGATTGTGTACTAAATAGGAGTCTAAAAATTGCTAAGGTTTGAAATGGCTGTAGCTCCAAAACTAAGACAGTTACCCCATTTTTCATTCAACATTATTATTTCGTCTCCAGCTTTCATCAAAATTGATTTTATTTGTGTGTTTATCATGATGTCAGAGACATTATGCAAATGATGGTAATGTTTTTATTTGCCACAGCCAATCAGAGGCAGATAATTTTTGCTTTTTCAGCCCCTGTGTTTCAAAACCTCGTATGTATACGAGGTTGAAACACAGGTGCTGACCATGTGGTGAGGGGAAACTTCCAACATTCTTGATATTTCGCAGCAAATTTGTGGACTACAGGTGAGATTTTATTGCAAATGGCTTGAATTGATATACGGACTGAAATAACGATATTATTCTTTCAAAACCTCGTATCTCCAACTTTTTTTCATCCTCCTGCAATTTTGTTTGGAGATACGAGGTTTTGAAAGAATAGCGACGATTTATAATCGTCTAAACTTCGTTCAAAGTGAATATAAGAACATTCTATTAACACACTCTATCGTGTTGCATCCAATAAATACATGTTTTTCGGAGGGTTTCCGTATTTTATGTATCCACGTCATTCTTTACGAATTCGTAAATTGAATCATTCTTAAAGGTAATTAATTTTACTTACTTGGCGGTTGAGAACCCGATTGATCTTCTTGTGGGTTAAGCTGTAACTGTGAATCTGGAGTTGGTAGCGGAAAAGAATCTGGATTTTGTCGCGTGTCTATGGGTTGATATCTCTGTTGAATGATGTAGTAGATAGATATTGTTACCACATCACAATTATACAAAACAGTTTTTACGTTCCAACCCATCTAATTTAAAGGCATATTATGTGATCTTTTCCAGAGAGCGCCCTCTATTCATTATTTTTTTTAGAAAGTAGATTTTCTTGCAGATTTACATTTCCGATCATAAATCATACATACATTCCAAGTTACAGAGCGATACGATTCCTAATTACCTCAAAATCATGGTTTTAGAGTGAATTTAGAGTGAAAAATATAAAGTGTCAGGATTCTGACAGTTTATTTTCACTCTAAAACCATGATTTTGAAGTAATTAAGAATCGTATCGCCCTGTAACTTGGAATGTATGCATGATTTATGATCAGAAATGTAAATCTGCAAGAAAATCTGCTTTCTATTTTTTTTTCGATGTTGAGGGCGTACCCTGGAAAGATCACATAATATACCTTTAAGAGATATTTGTTTTCATTGTAACTTACAGTTTACGCTATAGTCCGCATCCCCAGTGAAATAAGATAAGCCTTATACATGTATGTTTCGATTGCTTTACTCACATTATCTTGTTGCGGTGCATGACCCGATGATCCGCAATATACATCATGACAGCAGTATGCAGCGCCTACAATGGCAACTATCATTTCAACTAATGCAACAGCAGCACATAGGGTGTGCACCTGTATTAGGTTGCGCATGTTTCTGCCCTACAATGACAAAAGGAAGTAATTTACAATTTTATCAAAATTGAGTTTTCTATGCCAAGTGATAGAACTAATAATGATACACAATTCTATCATAGCAGGAACCCTCTATTTAATCAATGAGTAATTAGCAAATCCAAAAGAAAGCAAGTTCACTTTTCACAAAATACACCATGACAAAAGGAAGTGTTGAACGGTCAGTGCCACTTAAAGTACTGAATAATTACTAAACCAATCAGAAGGCTCTGTTTTGATAGGGTTGGTTGCATTTTAACAATACATGAGGCTTGTGAAGAGGAAGCAGGTATTTCCTACACACAAAAACCAACACTATAGGAAGTAGTCTTGATGGTTGTTAAATAATACTGTTTAAATTGTAAGAAGTTGATGACATATTTTGCTCTGCGACAATTACCTTTAGTTTAAATGATAAGATGCATGTTATTTCACCTTTGATGATGGATCACAGCATTTCTTCAGCAGTGTTTTCAAGTCCTTCATATAAAATTGTTTTTATTTATTATTTTAAAATAAAATATAAGCTGCATGGAAAACATGATACTAAACATTGGGTTCTATACAGGGTGTCCCTAAAAATGTTGACGTGTTTGCGCAACTTGTTGACCATGAAGTCCTAAAGTGTATTATGAGCGTCAAAACGATACTAACATTGGTCTATCCACGGGCGTCAATCGTTTAGAAACACTGGGCTGGGCATTTGACCAGAATTGTTTAAAAGAAATGATGTCCTTGGAATATGTGGCAAGGGATTTCTACGAGCAGTTGTTCTGGGATCCTTCTGAAATGCACGCCGCACGTTATTAATATGTTACTGTGTCCTGCCACTTTTCATATCTTATGTCTTCCAGAATGTTTTTATTCATATTGGTGCTTATACCATTTACCAAGTATTCCCAATACTCTTTTGTAGGTGTATTCCTAGATGGTATGTGAGTGTTTGGGAAACGAATGGCAAACTCTCTGGTGACTTCTGCTGGACTTCTCGTTTCATGATATTTAAGACCATGAACACCCTCTTCTAATGAAAATCGAAGCCGCACCCATCCATATGGACGTCTGTCTTGTTTTGAAAATGTAGGATCAATAAACATTTTGTGAAACCTCGTCAAAAGGACTGGTTCGAATCATGTAACAAACATCTTTATATTCAGTTCTGCTTGGATATACAAGCACTCATTCTATTATTTAAACCTATTCAATCTCAACACAAAAATGTTATTTTGCATAACACTGGTGAAGGGCAATCGTACAATTGGAAGTTGTATCTTCATGATCTTAGGAGTATAAACCTTTGAAACTGTTAAGTGGCACAACATCGATTCTGGGTAGCTCTAGATAATTGTCCATATCTCAGGATTGACAAATCTGAATCAGATGAAATAAGCAGCATCTGAAAGCCAGGTGTTTAGTCTTTCAATATGTGTAAACATCTTACACCAAATATAAGAACTGGTCAACAAGTTGGGTAAACACGTGCAAAATGTTATTAGCTACAGGGAGAGCACAGATTACTACCAAATTGTGTATTAATGAGATTGACCATGGACCTGGGTTTGATATAGATGGTAGTAGAAAGTTACTTGAAAGTACACATTCCAAAGAGTTGTATACGTTTTTTGTAAATCAAAGTATCTTAACGTCAGTGTGTCAATATACAATGGTAAATACTTATAATTTTGATGTGAAAAAGTGTCGTGATATTTATATTTTACCATGGAAAACTACGATTGATAACAGACTTAGATGGCTTCAGTACAGGATCATTTATCGCATTCTTCCTACAAATCAATGGCTTCAAAGCATTGGTATAATTAATAGTCCAAATTGCACTAAGTGTAAGAATAAGGTTGAAACACTGCACCATTTATTTATTGAATGTGTTGAGGTCGATCAGTTCTGGAAAATCTTTAAAACACATTGGGATTTTATTACTCATGACATTTCGAATGATGATATATTATTTGGTATTATGGATAACAACAGCGATAACTGGGAATTGAAGAACCATCTTCTCTTAATTGCCAAGAGGTATATATACATCACCAGATGTAAAGGGTCCCCCTTGTCGATCCGGGTCTTCAATAATCTTTTGAAAGACACGTTTCGATTGGAGGAGATCATTGCGAGGCAAAAAGGGAAGCTGGTATTTCACTTCAATAAATGGAATGATGCTAGCAATATTATCTTCTAGCTATGAATGCAATTGTTTTCACATCACAAGCCCAATGGACACGTAATCGGGAGTTCAATCTTCCACCATTGTGTTCACCACCGATTGACTCTACAGTGGGCTGGTAATCTGAGGCCTATACGCTTGGAGAATGGGTCTTGTCATTGGTAATTTTTAATTTGTATTTGCTATTGTGATTATTGTTTTTGTTTGTGCATTTATGTCTTGTTAAAGAAGAAGAAAAAAACAAAAACAAATCGCTAACACCAGGGGCGAGAAATAGAAAAAAGGTATGAATTCTTTTGAAGTAGGTGTAAAACAGAAATCATTATTTGGTTGGATCATCTTTGATTTGCCCAGTGCAATTTGACATTATTTCCTAAATATCTTAAAATAAAGGACAATGACGCGGTCATGTCATCAATTACAACATGAAATAACTTTCAAATGAGTCTAAGTTATTTATCTTTATTCATAACTATGGCACTGGCTATCCTGTTTGCGAAAATCATCTCCCCGAATAGCCTACAGCTAGCGGTAGGCATATCTCTCACTGCGCATATTCTGCGCATACCAAACAAAAAATAGCGCACTTTGTAACGTTATTCGCATGTGAATTAGCAATCTCTGAAGGGATTACTGTCAATCATTCCTTTGTCATAAAAGGAAACGTTACGCTTACCAAAGCGTGGCCCCGCCCGTCTCGTTGCTCCCCTTAAGGTGTACCATCATTATCAGTTTACAACCATCTGATAGAAGAAACTTGATACTAGCCTATTATGATGTCAGAACAGCGACGAATTGATTGATTGATTGATTGATTGATTGATTGATTGATTGATTGATTGATTGATTGATTGATTGATTGATTGATTGATTGATTGATTGATTGATTGATTGATTGATTGATTGATTGATTGATTGATTGATTGATTGATTGATTGATTGATTGATTGATTGATTGATTGATTGATACCTCGGTAGTATTATAGTGCATCTTATAGTGATGAAGCGCTGGTATCAGGCTTGCTATTTTCCTCATTTACTGATATTCCATTTAAAATAAGCTCACTTGCGATACATTTTCCCGTGATTCGGCGCGGACAGAGCCGCGAAGCGGCGAGCCCTCTGAAACTCGCAAGAATATTTTACGAGTTATTTTTCCTGCCTCTTAATTGATTCCCTGCTGTGACTAATTTGTCACATTTGAAACAATACATCGACTTGGTGTTAACCAATGTATAATTAGAATTTTGTAAATATAGATAGTTGTGTAAGAAAATATGTTGGTATTAATTTAAAAAAAGGTCAAATGTTAACATCCTATTTGATATTATGAGTGTGGACACTGTGAAAATATTCCTACTATAAATATATGGGACAGTATCAATATACCGTTTGTCTACCTCTCGGCGAGTTTGTCTGGAAGTTCAGCCAGCAGGGGTAAAAGCCTGTCATCACTAAACAGGTGTGGCTAGAATTTGCGGCATACTAGCTTGCTCACCCACGAAGTTGATATTTGGTTGGCATCGGTCATCTTCAAGGGCAATGCATTTAGATAGCAGTTTAAAAGTGAAATTTTTGCAGTATATGTATGAGGATAAAGGAGCATTGAGACTCGTGGGATTGCCCCGGACAAACCACCGGGCTTCTTTTAACAATTCCTTACGCCATCGTGTCCAGAGTCACTCTCCGATAGGAGTAGCCCTCGGGTTGGAACAGCATGGTAGTCGGCAAATATAGAGTCGGGGATATGCCGCTAATTAGAACAGCTTTGGTTTTGATAAACACCGACTAGTCAACATGGTGTTGACTCTGTGTGGATGATAATACTACATTACGGCAAGCCATATCGGATATGTATCGACGACCACGAAATTTTACGTGTATCTCTATGGGATTATTCGTGGTCGTCGATACATTTTTGATTTTGTTGTGCGACCACCAATTTGTTTAGTTCGACCACGAAATTTTGGGTTGTGTCGCTCGACCACCATTTTGGTAATGCGATGAATGGTGGTCGTCGAAAAAAGAATGGTGGTCGTCGAAAAAAAAATGGTGGTCGTCGAAAAAAAAATGGTGGTCGTCGAAAACAAAATGGTGGTCGTCGAAAAAAAATGGTGGTCGTCGAAAAAAAAATGGTGGTCGTCGAGAAAAAAAATGGTGGTCGTCGAAAAAAAAATGGTGGTCGTCGAACATCAATTAGTGGTGATCGAATTTACACACTATTTCGTTGTCATGGTTTTTGGTAATTATACATGATGGTTTTTGGTAATCATGGCAATGCAATTGTTGGTGTGTCACAGGCACATAAGGGTGTGAATTTATACCGTCACGTGACGCATCATAGGCTCTACAGGTAGTGGTTAATATGGTAGCTGGATGATGGGATGCAGGATCATTCCGAAACCACTGCACCTTATCTTAGGTCATTTGGTGTATTGACTTTTCGCCCGTTGGTTTTATTGACATAACAATATACAAAGGAAGTGGGCGGAGTACTTTTTCTGATATGTGTCACTTTTTGCGATCCCAAAAAGGGAGAATCAATTACTTCACTTAAGGTAGCCCGGTTACGACATGGCATGATGGCCGGGAGGAGTATGGAAATACGCAGACTTGAATTATGTCAGCGGCGGCGAATAGAGCGGGGGGGGGGTGGAATTAATCAGAACTTGAATTACGGGAGGAGAGAGGGGTGGTGTGGGGGGGGGGGGAGAGGGGTGGTGTGGGGGGGGGGGAGAGAGGGGTGGTGTGGAAGTAAACAGAACTTAAATTACAGGGGGGGTGGAAGTAAGCATATCTTTAATTACCAGGATGGGTGGAATTCAAAATTCAAAATTCAAAAACTTGAATTCAAAATCTTTTTTTTCTTCTCATTGGCTTGTAATTCTTTTAAAATTGTATTTTTGATATTTAAAAAAAGCGAAAATGAAAGCCTTATATTTCTGCCATTTCGATAAAAAAAACATGTTAAACTTTAAATCGTTTAAAACAATCATTGGTGCCTAGGGCACGTGTCCGAGAAGTGACAATGTCGCAGGATCTTGCATTAAAATACAGTGGTGTGGAGAAAATGAGCTTTTATACACAGCTCTATGGAGAAAATTTTACATAATCGTCTATATCTCGAAAAGAAAATCATTAATTACACATTTTCTTTTTTCAAAGTAACTTTTTTGGGCAGCCTATATGCAAATCTTTTCTTTAAAAAAAAAAAAAAAAAAAAAAAAAAAAGTTTTTTAATATAATTTTAATCCTCCAATTAGTCCTACTTTACTCAAATTGAATTTATTTATATTTCATGTCACATCACACCTATCTCGATCCTAAAAACCGGAACACACGTCATCACCCCGCCTACCCCACCTCATGTACGTCACTTCCTAACACTTTCCACGCGGCAGGCGTCTGCAGACGACATTCAGAAATTTCACAAAATGTTTAAAAAACAAAATATTGTATTGACTTTCAATACCCTATTTAGAATCACTATGAGAAACGCATTGAAAGAATTTTAGTTGAAAGAAGTACAAACATACCTAGTCTTGGTTATGTTATCCTTGAGGTATACTTTTAAAATTGGGAAAGGTTTCTGAAAAATCTGTTTTGTTTAATGTCATAACTAATTGCCGCGTGGAAAGTGTTAACTTCAACCCATTTTGGGTGGTTTTCTCAGTTTTTTAAACTCACTAGTAAAAAATATTGCCTGTCTGTATCTACAACATTCCGAAACCACTGCACCTTATCTTAGGTCATTTGGTGTATTGACTTTTCGCCCGTTGGTTTTATTGACATAACAATATACAAAGGAAGTGGGCGGAGTACTTTTTCTGATATGTGTCACTTTTTGCGATCCCAAAAAGGGAGAATCAATTACTTCACTTAAGGTAGCCCGGTTACGACATGGCATGATGGCCGGGAGGAGTATGGAAATACGCAGACTTGAATTATGTCAGCGGCGGCGAATAGAGCGGGGGGGGGGGGGGGGTGGAATTAATCAGAACTTGAATTACGGGAGGAGAGAGGGGTGGTGTGGGGGGGGGAGAGGGGTGGTGTGGGGGGGGGGAGAGAGGGGTGGTGTGGAAGTAAACAGAACTTAAATTACAGGGGGGGTGGAAGTAAGCATATCTTTAATTACCAGGATGGGTGGAATTCAAAATTCAAAATTCAAAAACTTGAATTCAAAATCTTTTTTTTCTTCTCATTGGCTTGTAATTCTTTTAAAATTGTATTTTTGATATTTAAAAAAAGCGAAAATGAAAGCCTTATATTTCTGCCATTTCGATAAAAAAAACATGTTAAACTTTAAATCGTTTAAAACAATCATTGGTGCCTAGGGCACGTGTCCGAGAAGTGACAATGTCGCAGGATCTTGCATTAAAATACAGTGGTGTGGAGAAAATGAGCTTTTATACACAGCTCTATGGAGAAAATTTTACATAACTTAGTCACATCTAGACAAAATCACAAACCATTAAGATTAATCGATTGGTTGAACCACTAAGACAGCTGTGGTTGTCAAAATGTGTCAAGGGGGGGGGGGGGGGTGGAATTAATCAGAACTTGAATTACGGGAGGAGAGAGGGGTGGTGTGGGGGGGGGAGAGGGGTGGTGTGGGGGGGGGGAGAGAGGGGTGGTGTGGAAGTAAACAGAACTTAAATTACAGGGGGGGTGGAAGTAAGCATATCTTTAATTACCAGGATGGGTGGAATTCAAAATTCAAAATTCAAAAACTTGAATTCAAAATCTTTTTTTTCTTCTCATTGGCTTGTAATTCTTTTAAAATTGTATTTTTGATATTTAAAAAAAGCGAAAATGAAAGCCTTATATTTCTGCCATTTCGATAAAAAAAACATGTTAAACTTTAAATCGTTTAAAACAATCATTGGTGCCTAGGGCACGTGTCCGAGAAGTGACAATGTCGCAGGATCTTGCATTAAAATACAGTGGTGTGGAGAAAATGAGCTTTTATACACAGCTCTATGGAGAAAATTTTACATAATCGTCTATAACTCGAAAAGAAAATCATTAATTACACATTTTCTTTTTTCAAAGTAACTTTTTTGGGCAGCCTATATGCAAATCTTTTCTTTAAAAAAAAAAAAGCAAAAAAAAAAAAAAAAAAAGTTTTTTAATATAATTTTAATCCTCCAATTAGTCCTACTTTACTCAAATTGAATTTATTTATATTTCATGTCACATCACACCTATCTCGATCCTAAAAACCGGAACACACGTCATCACCCCGCCTACCCCACCTCATGTACGTCACTTCCTAACACTTTCCACGCGGCAGGCGTCTGCAGACGACATTCAGAAATTTCACAAAATGTTTAAAAAACAAAATATTGTATTGACTTTCAATACCCTATTTAGAATCACTATGAGAAACGCATTGAAAGAATTTTAGTTGAAAGAAGTACAAACATACCTAGTCTTGGTTATGTTATCCTTGAGGTATACTTTTAAAATTGGGAAAGGTTTCTGAAAAATCTGTTTTGTTTAATGTCATAACTAATTGCCGCGTGGAAAGTGTTAACTTCAACCCATTTTGGGTGGTTTTCTCAGTTTTTTAAACTCACTAGTAAAAAATATTGCCTGTCTGTATCTACAACATTCCGAAACCACTGCACCTTATCTTAGGTCATTTGGTGTATTGACTTTTCGCCCGTTGGTTTTATTGACATAACAATATACAAAGGAAGTGGGCGGAGTACTTTTTCTGATATGTGTCACTTTTTGCGATCCCAAAAAGGGAGAATCAATTACTTCACTTAAGGTAGCCCGGTTACGACATGGCATGATGGCCGGGAGGAGTATGGAAATACGCAGACTTGAATTATGTCAGCGGCGGCGAATAGAGCGGGGGGGGGGGGGTGGAATTAATCAGAACTTGAATTACGGGAGGAGAGAGGGGTGGTGTGGGGGGGGGGGGGGGGAGAGGGGTGGTGTGGGGGGGGGAGAGGGGTGGTGTGGAAGTAAACAGAACTTAAATTACAGGGGGGGTGGAAGTAAGCATATCTTTAATTACCAGGATGGGTGGAATTCAAAATTCAAAATTCAAAAACTTGAATTCAAAATCTTTTTTTTCTTCTCATTGGCTTGTAATTCTTTTAAAATTGTATTTTTGATATTTAAAAAAAGCGAAAATGAAAGCCTTATATTTCTGCCATTTCGATAAAAAAAACATGTTAAACTTTAAATCGTTTAAAACAATCATTGGTGCCTAGGGCACGTGTCCGAGAAGTGACAATGTCGCAGGATCTTGCATTAAAATACAGTGGTGTGGAGAAAATGAGCTTTTATACACAGCTCTATGGAGAAAATTTTACATAATCGTCTATAACTCGAAAAGAAAATCATTAATTACACATTTTCTTTTTTCAAAGTAACTTTTTTGGGCAGCCTATATGCAAATCTTTTCTTTAAAAAAAAAAAAGCAAAAAAAAAAAAAAAAAAAAGTTTTTTAATATAATTTTAATCCTCCAATTAGTCCTACTTTACTCAAATTGAATTTATTTATATTTCATGTCACATCACACCTATCTCGATCCTAAAAACCGGAACACACGTCATCACCCCGCCTACCCCACCTCATGTACGTCACTTCCTAACACTTTCCACGCGGCAGGCGTCTGCAGACGACATTCAGAAATTTCACAAAATGTTTAAAAAACAAAATATTGTATTGACTTTCAATACCCTATTTAGAATCACTATGAGAAACGCATTGAAAGAATTTTAGTTGAAAGAAGTACAAACATACCTAGTCTTGGTTATGTTATCCTTGAGGTATACTTTTAAAATTGGGAAAGGTTTCTGAAAAATCTGTTTTGTTTAATGTCATAACTAATTGCCGCGTGGAAAGTGTTAACTTCAACCCATTTTGGGTGGTTTTCTCAGTTTTTTAAACTCACTAGTAAAAAATATTGCCTGTCTGTATCTACAACATTCCGAAACCACTGCACCTTATCTTAGGTCATTTGGTGTATTGACTTTTCGCCCGTTGGTTTTATTGACATAACAATATACAAAGGAAGTGGGCGGAGTACTTTTTCTGATATGTGTCACTTTTTGCGATCCCAAAAAGGGAATCAATTACTTCACTTAAGGTAGCCCGGTTACGACATGATCGTACCCCTTTGGGATGGGAGAGGGGGGGGGGATGCGCCCCAATCTCAATACTACCCAATGGTCCGAAAAACGCTGTTTGTAGAGATTTCTTGATAAAAGGCCCACATTTCGGTAAAAAGGTGCACTTTGCAGAATTCCCCCCCCCCCCCCCCCCCCCCCCCCCCCCCACTTGGCAGACATAGATCAAATCCAAAGGCGGGCACCACCGGGATCAAGCATGTTGTGCGGCAATGCACAGCCAAATTTTGAACAAGGGGTG
>CM069447.1:69811592-70022342 GCA_035610835.1 Ophiura sarsii
TAATTTGTGTAATTATTTTACATAGTGTTTTCTGTGTGTACCGCCACTGATAACGAAATGTAAACTTACTAGGTGTGCATTTTACTCCTCCTTTTACAACGTGTTGTTCTTCTTCCAGCAATCGTCTTGATTTAAGGCATACATTTTCAGGCAATACCGAACAATCATTCACTTCCGTTTCAAATCCTCTGCAAACTATCCGATAACTTAACATCGTATCATTAGACGTCGAAATGTTTGCAGAAACACCTGTTAGATATTCCAATTGTTTACAGAGTACCTCAGAGTTCTTATTGCTCCAGAATTGGGCGCATACGGAAAACCATTCCCCGCGATACTTCAGTTGAACTTGTCCATTTTCATTAATTCGGACACTTCCCGGACCTATGTGGGATGAATATTATTTAGTAAATTATTAGCGAACGGCATATCAAAAGGGTATGTGAAATAAATGACACACCATTCATTGTGTCAGTCAAAACAATATTCATTATAACATCTTCTGTAGTGGCATCATGTAATGTGTGGGTAGCTTGAAAATACAATAATACTTAATATAATGGTAACCGTTAAAGTCGTAAGGTTTTTTCTCTTTTAGCGCGCCAACAGAATGGGCTTTTTTGTGCAACAGCAGAAAATGTTTACAATCATAGAATGTACAAAAATACAAATACAGAGTATTACAAATGCATACAGTATAAACGTCATCGCATTTTACATCAGAAACCAAAGAAACCTTGTTCTACGGCTCCCGACCGACCCGTTTCTTAAAAAACAACGCGAGTTTATCTTTTAAGCAACAACACCCGATTTAAGCTCCGCAAATCTCGTCCCCAGAGTGGTCGTGCGTTAACAGTATACAGGTGATAATTTATTGTGGCCCAAATCCAATACAATAGGTGCACGAATTCAGTTAAACGTCCACACTAGGCCTACCCATGTTTACAGTTTGATAGACGCGTGTTTAAGTTAAACAAAATTTCGAGAATTGCGTCAAAGTTAAACACTTGCTTGTTTCACCCTAAACCCTAAACCCTTCACATTTGTTGACCTCATGTGAAGAAAATCGGAAAACCATGGATCATCGCGGGTCTGTTACCGGCAACAAAAAACAATATTCCAGTATAATTGGAAAAGAGCTACTATCGGGACACCAATTAAATATTCAAAAAAGCTCCTACGATGATCAATGCTAAATCTAAGTGGATGACAAAAGCCTACTTACCCAAAGTTCCAACGACAGTGATGAAGAACCCATTAACAATACTGGGACTCTGAGCATAGAAATCGTAATGGTCAGTTAACATTGCAATCCAAAATGAAGTATTAAAATATAATGTAGGAGGTAGTTTTTGACTTCCTGTGATCTGATACATCTTGTTAGATCCGTCTACACCGGTTCCAATGGTTAAATAGTCACCCGAAATATAAAAATAATATGCAGACGGAAGCATGAATTCAACAAAAACTACCTCAGCTAATCCGTCGCTCACGTAAAATATCCAGTAGCATTTCTTGTCTTTGGGGTAACTTTGCGGATACTCTGGGGACGTAATGTTAATGGTCGCCCCAACCGTAACTTTATAAATGGTTTTACAATCTGAAAATTATAATAGCAACAAAAACACCTTTTACCATACACTTATTTGATAGTTTTGCACTTTGGCATATCAAAGCATCCATTTGCCACCAACTTTTGTAAGCGAAAAAAGATGCAACAATACAACATGTCCCAGAAAACTGGAGAGTTTATTACTAAAGAAGTGGGAAACACTTTGCATGTTCATATTAAGGGATATACATGTAAATATATCTGACCATAAGTGTTGAAACTGTACGACCAGTATGATGTCAACTCTTTGAAATAAAAAAGCTTTGAATAGAGCGTGGTCAGAACCAGTTTGTCCTGATTCTGCCCATGGACCGCCCATGTGTTGAATTTGCGTATTGTTTCATCAAAGTGTTCTTTTAAACTTATCATTTACATTGACTTAGACAGGAAACATATCTTCGTCATATCAAGGGATTTAAAAAGTGTAAATACATTTGTTTAAAGAAAAAAAGGAATGAAAACCAGCATTTAAATCATTCATTTCTTCATCAAATGAATTAGAGGTATGGTATCAGGGCGCTCTAACTTGTATATCTTTTAATAACACGGTTACTGCAAAGGGTAGGCCTATCTTTACCTAATGCTCAATACTGATCCAGATTATAGGCCTACCTGCAATTCAACCCTTTCAAATCGGTAATACCGTTACAAAAATACGGATATTCAAAGGAAAGCAACACCTTTACCAAGAAAGAATACAAAATGATTAATGAATTCTAACTTTAACAATGAAGTTAAAGCAGAACGTTCTTTGCTATAATATAATTTATCATTGACTATTCAATTTAGAAACGGAAACCCGAATATAAACCAGATGAACATGGTTTGACCAATCATAAGTTATTTCAGAGAACAAACTTCATACAGGGAAGACTTGCACACAGCGCTCATATGTAACACATGGCTGGTAAACTGTTAAAATCGGGACAAACTGACCGATTCAGACCACGCTCTATTCAAATCTTGGTATTTCCAAAAGTTGGCGTAGGATCGGTTTCACAATTTCACAGATTAATTAACTTTTATATCCTTAAATATCAAGCAGTTATGGTGTCTACTTTTGGAGTTATAAGCTCCCGGTTTTGGACCCAGTTTTTTTTCTGGGACACCTGTATAACACTACTTTGTTGATTTATTGATTATAAATCGTTTTTGGTTTAAAACAAGGGGGAAATAGATTTTCTTCGAGCCTGACCTTCCCTTTTTCCGAACGTTCCTTGACAAATTTGGAACATAAAAGAAGTGTAGACAATTTCGAGAAAAACAATTGCCTGACAGATTGACCCTACCTTAGAGGTCGGAAACAACATGTACGTAGAACGAACGTTGTTTTTCGTCACTTTATGGCTGTTATTCCATCCACCAGTAAATGCCACGGATTTCTATTACTTACCATTGCAACTGAATTCGCTCTCATCAGATCCGTCCTGACAATTATTATTACCATCACAGGCGTAAATTGTCTCATTCCAACATTGTACAAGCACTCGATCGTTGCAGGCAAAATAACCTGACGGACACGATGCATCTGTAATAAGACAAGAATAAATCAAGACCATCAATTAACAAAAAATAAAATAGATCTTCTTAGAACAGTTTGATGCAAACAAGCTTACCCATCGTATTCTAAACTCACAAGACCTCCATAAACTGCCATGATGGCAAATAGGGTTTTATCACGGCAATAATTTATAATTTATAACTGCCGTTTGCGAAGATAAAAGCAACTTTTATAAATATCACTTACCAAAATCTGCCACCCATTTTACCGCTATCAAAAATCCAGAAAATCGTCTAGCGGGACCGGTTCTAAACCGCAGTTCAAAAGCCCGGCTAGATATCCAAGTCGGTGTTGCGGTTCCTGAAAGTCGTATTGTGTCTGTTTGAATTACACCAGCGGCATTGCCGATGCTTGTTATCTCAAGATAGTCCTCAGACTGTTCAGTTTTATATGTAATGAAAGAAAGTCGTACACCTCGGTCGTCTACTGCAGTAATCTTCCAATGACACTCTAAAGAATTACCATATTTTCTTGGGTATCGCGGTGATGCGATGTACTGATCTAAGCCAGAATGCAGCTCTACATTTATGGGCACTTTACAGTTGCCAATATCTGATATTAAAATTAAAATGTCGTTAAAAGGTGTTAATGTCCTCGCAAACGTCATTATTTTTATGTACGATATCAATTATTGGTGAGAACGAATTTGATAGAAAATAGCAACATTTGCTTTTGACAGCAGTTTTTATTTGAATTTGTCACGGGTATCTATGTGATAAGACTGGGTCCCCGCGTCCCCCATCTTTGAAAATGGTGGACCAAATCGAGGCGGACTAGGGAATACACGGAACAAAAGTGAACGGACAGTGCCGTCGAATTTCAAGACACTTCCGATCATTTCTTACTTAACTGCCGATGCGAAAGTCTAACCGACAACAACTCACACAAAAAAAGCACCTGACTAATCAAATTTAAACTGTAGCGTGTTTGACGATCGTCACACCGACGCGTGAAACCACAGACGCAGTGTGACGTGATAGTGCGAGAATAAGGTCATGTTTATTCACGAGTTTATCACTTTTGGATCTGTATTTATTTTCTGTCTTCAAGGACCGTGTGTAAAACGTCAAGACGGGGACGATTCAGTCCGGTGCAAAGCATGCACTCTGGTGTCATCGTATAAGATTGTAATACATCTCATTGTTTGTTCAAAATCTTTGAGGTGATATGAACTCATATCACTTTCGACATTATTAAAGATGCAAATACAATGATGAAACAAACAATCGGCAATTTGTACATTTTGATTGGACAACCCCCCCCCCCCCCCCCCCCCCCCCACACACACACCCCTAGGCTGTTGTAGGCATAACACTACATTTCATTATATCACAATATTATTAAATCATCTTTATTCAGTCAAATAACCACATAAAAAATAAAGAAGAGAACATTAAAAAACAAGACAACTGTGGCCTATACTGACCACCAGGCAAGTAGGCTGGTCGTTGAAGGGTTTGACCCGGAGAAAATTGGTAGAGAGCTGATTTTGGTGTCACAAGAAGCAACATTTTTCCAGGAACAGCATATAAAAAGTCCCAACAATTCCGTTATGGGGAAACTTTTTTAGAGCAAATTCAAAATGGCTGCCAAAATATATATCTGAAATTTGAAAAGGTTACTGTAGAATTAAAATGAAGACAGCAAGTATGGTTGAAATTCATTACGAAAACATGCTCATCTCAAAGAATTGCTAACAGAAGAGTATTTTCAAAATGGCCGCCAAAATATCGTGAAGTTTGGTTCTGCGTCTAAAACTATCACTTCTACTCACTAACATTGCACAGTTAGTTACAGTATGTGATACATAACATCAATGAAAACTTAAGTAAACTATTGTCCAGTTTAGAGCTGCTACAGGTCATGTCAACTATGCAAAAATGCGAGACTTTATCTTCAGTTGATGTTAGATTTACCGAGTGATCATCCGTGGTTGTATAGCTGCTTCACTGTGCACGGTTTCCATACTGTCCGGAGGAGTGGTAGATACTGGGCGGGACTATGGACTGATCTCATCATAGTACAGGTTATGATGCGTTCAATTAAGAGCCGTGGAGGACTGACGAGGTATAACAGAATCCGTTAGACTACAGTGGATCTATAGTATGCACAAGTCTGCTGGGATCCATGATGCTAAGATATCGATAACTGGTTTTAAGCATCTGACAACAAAACAGCACATCGAGTTGCGCACTTCTAGAAAGAATCGGGACTACAAAGATCTCAGCAACATTCAGGAGTGGTTCAATCATCACGAGCCTTTTGATGTTGACAACAACAAATTGCACTCATTGTCGTCTGGTTTGACTGCCTCTGATGGTGACGGAGTGAATTGTCACGAAACCGAGCAGATCGGTACAAAAATCCAAAAAGAGTTGGACAATGCGTCAATCAAACGCAGTGAACAAATTTGATCCTTAGAACACCTGTGCCCAGGTATTTTGGTTGAAAAGCAGAAAATCCACATCAACCCAACCCTGCTCTTCACCCGGCTTAAAGCTCTTGTACAGAGAGCACTTGAACATACGCGTCCATACTTTGATTATGAGCTTACAGCAATACCAACTTCCTTATTCAAGGAGAGTGTTATGCGGAAACCAGCTAAGGCGTAACTCGCGAAATCACTTACAAATGATGTACAGCCATCTCAGCTAAAGAACCAAGCTATGCATGTTACCGACGATGGAGCTCTTCTTCATAGAGTTAAATGGCCTAAGAAAGCAAACTATAAAGATATTGCATCCCAGTATGCAATCTACGTCAGGGCAAAGTACGGGTGATGTTGCATCGTATTTGATATGGACAGGTATGGACATGGTCCATCAATTGAAGACCACGAGCATAAGAGGCGAGTCGGTAAGATATGTGCTGATATATATCTTGACGAATATTCATGGCGGCACACAGCAATAAGGAGATATTCCTCTTGAATGACAAGAATAAGAGCCAATTATTCATCTCACTTCTGACCCGCTATCTGCAAGCTGATACACAAATCGTCCATAACAGCACCGGGGATGCAGACACAATGATAGCTTCATGTGCTCTGACATTTGCTAGCGAAGGACAAGAAGTCAATGTAGTAGCCGATGATACAGATAATTTGGTTCTTTTAATGCATCACTGGAAACCATACATGGCAGATATGTGTTTTCATCCAGAGGCGAAGAGGTCTCAGAACATGAAAAGCCATGAAAATTTGGAAATTAAGTGATCTCAACAACAACTTGGTTATGTTATATATAACATCACACCTTCTGTTCGTCCATGCCTGGACTGGTTGCGACACAACATCTGCAACATTTAACCATGGGAAAACCAACATGCTAAAGAAGATCAAGGCTTCGGAAGAAATACAGCACATATCATCGGTGATGGGCGATCATGCCGTCTCACAGGGAGAGATTGGTAAAGTTGGCATTAGATTATTTGTTATCTTGCACGGTGGCAAAGAACAAGATGGACTGAATGATTTACGGTATGCAAAATGCATGGAGATGGTATCGTCCAGCAAGACATCTATTGATCCACAAAAGCTTCCACCGACCGAGAGAGCAGCATACTTTCATTACTTGCGGGTGCATCTACAAATAATACTTTGGAAAGAACTTTCAATCAATGAAGCCGATCTTGATCCAAAGCAATGGGATTGGAAACTTCACGTTTCGGAGTACATGCCCATCACCACGGACTTAGATGCTGCACCAGAAAGTCTGCTGAAGTTTGTACGGTGTAACTGCAAGCTTTCAGCACGTAATCCTTGCGGAACTAGTATATGTTCTTGTCGCAAACACTTAATGTGTAACAGCATGTGGTGACTGTCGAGGAGAAACTTACTGTGGAAATGCTGAGGCGATCATACTTGAAGAAGAGATGAACAATATCTAGACTATAAAGGCACATCTGAAAAACTGCTTACAAAACGTACGTGAATGCTGCTGCAGTGGTTACAAATACAACACTGGAATTTGTTTCGGACGTAAGGGTTTAGAAATATTTGTATGTACATGTTGATAATGTTACGTCGCTTGCTGTATGTTAGACCAATTACATTGAATACTCTACAAATGGCTTAGCGATAAACCCACTACATGTAACATAATCATTATAATGTGTACATAATCATGACAATGTCTATCATATGTAAACAAGTATATTTTAACCAACCAATCATTTGGGTCAATTGAGTTGGTCCAACAAATAGCATACATATGTTCATCTTTTCACTTCATAGAAGAGTATCTGTAGCATAAATACCAATGTTATCACTTATTGGCGGACATTTTGGAAAGAGCCCTCTTGTGGCGTTCTCATACATGAGTAAGTAACCTTCAACGTTCACAGTGCACTCATAAAAAGTACCAAAAAACATGTTACTTGAATTCGAGGTTGTTGTTTTTCGGAAAATAATCCCAAATTTGGCGGCCATTTTCAATTCACTCTAATACATTTTCCCCAAGCGGGATTTTTGGGGACTTTTGATACGATATTCATTAACATTATCTGCTTTTTATGACACCAATACCAGAACTCTACCAATTTTCTCCGGGTAGCACCTATATTTTGTGTTCAACGACCAGCCTAAAGGTGTTACAAAAAGCACTATTGCACAACAATCAATAAAACACATTTAAAAAGGGAGGTGAGCCGGTCGTGACAGACCTGCTGCCATGAGGACCTATATAAAATTGGTAACGTTCCAATCCCGTTCGTGTCTTGATTGGAAAATGGAAAAAGAAGACATCAGACTCTTTTTCGAGATGTTATTTTTGAGAGCTGTGTATTTAACGTTGCACTTTAGGGTTCGTAGGAGACCTCTCAGACGTGTCTTATTAGATGTTGTTATGAGGCCCCTTGATCCTATTTCAAAAGGGATCAAGGAGCACTTGTAGCCTGCGTCCGAGATATCTCCTACCAGAGCAGCATATCTGTCAGTCTTGAGTTTATTAGCTTTATCAACGTTTGTTTCAAACGGCACTGTGAGCTCAAATAAAATAATCCTTTTTGAGCAGGGAATGTAAGTACAATATCAGGTTTTTGAGCTGTTGGGATGATGTCAGGAGGAACTGTCCCCCCTCCGGTGAGGTACCCTTCTATATCAGCGTTGATTACGACGCCTTTGTTTTTAAAAGTCTCACTATCTTCGAAAGAGGAGATCAGAATGCGGATGATATTGTTGTGCCGCCAGAGGTAACGATCAACAAAACGAAATTATAACAAATTGTTTAAAGGTAGATGACCCGATCACATTTTCGTAACACAGAATTATTTGAAACATACGGAGATTTTCATATCATATGAAAGCTCGTATTTTTCTCATCATCATACTGAAATTTGACGGCCTAAATCTGTATAATTACGGAGAAATCGATGAAATAACGTCGAATTACCGCGAATGGTGGTAACCACCGATATAGTTTGTGTACTACTCAATGGGTACAGTTCACAGCATCGTGTGCGTCTAAAATAAGAACCATTAGAGCTATGCAACTCAAACTTTGGAACACGACCTTTTTAAGGATGACCTTTCATGTAGAATAGAAAACTTCAAGTTGAAAATCGGAATGTGATCGGGTCATCTACCTTTAAATTACCTACCTGTTATATTATAGGCAATAGCTGGTCCTGTAACATAAAACAATAAGATGAATAGAAAATCCCTCACAACACCCGATGCACTTGCCATCGTGCAGGGTAATAACGCTGTGTCAGCTTGGACGAATAACCCACTGACTGGATTTTTATTTAACAATTATATTACATTCAAAACTCACATGTCGATTATCTGCCGTTTGTAGGTAAATATAGCTACTATTTGACAATTGATTGATTTTTAATTTACTCTTATTTTGTTGTTGCTTACTTGAACATGTTGAAATGGAAAAATAAATCTACAGTTAAAACAGTTTATTATTCGCATTTGTTTTGACAGATAGGTATGGCACGCCACAAGCTCAATAAATACGGCGAAGTTAAAAAAAGGTTTGTTTTTTGTTTGAGTTTTGAAAAAAAGTTTAAAAAAAAGACATTCTGTTTAAATGAGAGACATCGAGTTTATATAGAAAGACAGCTTTGCTTTGAAGATATCAATATTGAGATTAGAAACAAACTGTTGATTGAGCTCCAATATACATCTGTGCGTACTACGTGGTGTTTCCCAGCAGCGGCGAACACTTTCCACAGCAACATGTCTCTTTGTCTCGTATATTATTTAGAAAGGTATAATACAACTTATATAGATATAGACCTGGCGCCACGACAGCTGGATAAATAAAATTACATTTACTTAGGTTAAGAAACAAACAGAGTTCCGGGATATCGAGCTATTTGGAGCCCGTCCACATGCCAATCTGAGATTAAAGGTGGCGCTTCTCGCCGCGGAAATCAGTTCAGTAAATCAGTTCAGTGCGCTTGGCGCACTGTATGAAACCATTTGTTCATAATGAAACAACCCTGTAGTGGTACATGTTTATTAATCCTTGGTCAACGTCATCATTGTTTATAAGAGTAGGCATACTTCTTCATACTTGGTGATGTTTTCAAGACAATACTATATTCCATGCCAGAACTACAACATATTACGAGAAAAAAGAGCGCGAAATTCAAAGTGTTCCAAGTCGGTGGATTTAACACTACTGTACTAATGAGCTATTCATACAACACAACATACTATACAACATTTACTGTTGCAATGGTATAAATAAAACATTTGATAGATAGACCAAAACACTTCCATAATCATTACATTTTATTACATGAATCATGTTGACGGAATCCTCTGAACATTTGGAAACTGTAAACAGAAGCTCGGTTGGACGTGCAGTTACTTCTTGTCTTTAATATGTAGCTAGATAAAATAAATATTCTCTGCTGAATGGTATGTCCACGAATCATGTTAAAAACATAACCGCAAATACAATAGAAACCTTTTTCCTATTATAAGTGCTGTGAATACGCGCCTTATCCAGGGGTCCCTTAGATAAGTTTGAACATATTTAATTTCACAAAAGTTGGGAACATTTCCATATCTCCTGTTCCGAATAACCAATTTAAAAGAAATAAAATTAAGGTTATAGCTAATAATGCTATCTTGCTAGGCAACACATTGAATATATTCATTTTTGTATTTTAACTGGTTTAAAAAATTGGTGAAATCGGGACCTGAATAATTTGACCCACCATGTATTCTAAATCACAAACACGGGTCAACAAGATAACAGTAATTCTCAGTGTATTGGGGATTACATTGTATCCAACCTACATTCTATATTGTAAATAAGTGTCAAACCAACAACTTTCTACTACATGTGTTCCTTCCATTTAATACTATTACTGCTCCAAATAAGTACTCATGCAATCAGCATATTTTAAAGCATTCTTATTCTTGAGATTTCAATTCATTTATTCTGTTCACATTTCCCTGGAATTGCAGCCACAAAACCTTTAACGTGGGTGACCCATTCAAATTCACGTGTTCCCACTAATCAATACTTTTGGTGCCAGATACAATATTTTCCACAATGTAGGATGAAAGTTGTTCCCTTAACAACCTGCTAATGCAGAATGAATCATTTTACTTTAGGTATGGGCCATTGATGCAATACTCATATAATTATCCTATGTGACAATACCCCGGGTGTGACTGATAACCCCTTTCACCACTGTTCCTCTTATAGTGGAGCAAAATTGACCATAAATTGTGACCCCTAGTGGTCAAATTTTAAAACATCATCTCGATGGTTTTATATGATAGTATATGCCTAGTAACACAAGAAAAGTAATGATGCCAAAAATGTAGGCGTGGGCGACCTGAGAAATTAGCATATTCAAATGGCGTCTATTTTATTATAAAAAACGTCCTGATGCTTTGATATAATGCAATCAAAGATGTGCAATCCTAGAATATATTAATATCATTGATACATAAGATGTTGCCAACATTTAATTCCGCAATTTTTATTTCCAAATTCCAATATGGCTGACATTTCAAATAATTAATTAAGGCAACGCACCAAATAACGTTATCAGGCGTTTATAAGAAATTGGTATTTAAAACCAGTGAAAGTTGGCAACTTGATTTGGTTATAGTCGTTAGCACAAATTCATTATGCAACTTCGCTCAAAAAACTTGTTATTTGATTTAATTTAAGAGTAATCTTCAGTCTTTGGAAGACGTATGCGTATGACAGATTACCATAAGTGTTCCAATTTAAATATGTATATTATTGACATAATCATCGTCATTATTTGGACTCTTCTTGAGCTGCCATGTTTTAAAATAAAAATGTTGTTGTCATCCTCGTCCAACAACTAGTTAATGATCATTTAAAATAATAATACATAATAAATAATAATACTGTCACAGTATTCACCTGGTGTGCACATACATATATGAGATCATTTAGCAATTCTGGCGCAGCAGAGGGTTGTGACATTAGTTGTGGTTGTATTGTGTGTGTTTGTTTGTTTGTTTGGAACCACAAATCTAAGGGATCAGGGAGCTCATGCCATGGAATAAGGGCTTTACGCCAAAGCAGGAGTTGGAAGACAGAGCGAAGTACATGGAGTTTGAAACTATCCTCCGTTGGAGGGAGCTCCGTGGTGCAGTCTTTGCTTTCTCACACCAAATGGAATTCAATGAGATATTGCAGCTGAGTATTCTTCTTTTGTCATCACGGCGTTTGCTCGTAATGTAGACAGTGCTGCGTGTACTCCTGCGTTCTTCATCATTATACGATACGCGGTTTTCTTGCCATGTCCAAAGAATCCACTTACAGTGTCACACCCAGTAATGCAGTAAACAGGAAGGATGATGTTATGTTGATCACGTGAAAGTTTGTTATATATCTGGTGGACAGGTATAAAGCGGGTAAGATCGGCATGTTTCCCGCCCCGTCCAGTTAGGAAGAAAACCTCACTCGACGAAATACTTGGTCGATGATGAACAAGGAGAACTAACACATATCTGGAGTGCTGATAACAACAAGATGTGCACCTGCATTTGCATCGGTTGCAGCTTGAAGAATGATGCGTGTGTCTGCTTCCTCTTGGTTTGATGCAAGACGATCTACTGAGTGCACAGATCCTTGTCTTAGGATGAAGGTCTTGCCATCCGGATGACCACCACTGATATAAATGCACATGTCCTTCTTTAAGCATAGACCCCTCTGTATCAAGCATGTACTTGGTGTACTCTGTAGTATTCTGCTAGGCGAGCCTTGCTCTGCCCCACTGATAAGAAGTGTTATCAGTTGGAGGGCACTTGGATGTCCGTTTCTCTCTGGTCGAACCTTTAATACTGTTTGGTAAGTATTTGTCGAACACGATATGTATCTGTTGCACATTACTGTTGTTGTTGACCATGCGGCTATTCTTTGAGATATAACCTACAAACTCCTATGCTAATGTCTGATAGGTAACTCGTTCGTGCAAGTCTGGAAGATATATCGGTGCAGCGAGAACATGTATCACTGCGTGGCCATCATAAATTACAAGGGAAGCGATGTAATCTTGTCGTCTTGCACTTGTGCCAGGTCTTCTAATCTATGCATGAACTCAGCTTTTTTTCATACGACATAACTTTTGTGTCAGGAACTCGTTTCTGCGCATTAACTGCTAGAAGGCGAAGGTATATACATCATTTCAGCATCGACACTTATTTTGGTGCTTCGTATTGTTACGCATTTGTTCGCTAATTCGTATCCCTTATCCAAAGCATAACACATGCTTTCCTGGATTGCTGCCGGCGCGAGAGCTCCTGTTGCGAAGTTTACGAGGCACTCAGGTGATAACGCTAGATCAAATGGATTGAGGTATGTTTCATCGAACATTTTTGTCAATCTTTGCAACATCTGATGTGTAGCGTTTCTGTGCTGCTTCACCAGCTTCATGGTGACCAAGTTTTGAGCCAGACGGAGTACGGTATTCAAGGTTTCTTCAAATCTTGCCGCATACTGAGAGGTAATAGGACGAGCCATGAACCACCTTTGTCATGCCTGATATTCATCAAACAGTTATTTACGGCAACTTGAACTATGAATATGGTTTTCCTTAATTTTTATAGGGTTGTTTTGGGTATATCATGCTAGTAAAAATGAAAATAGACTCACCGAATATGGCTCGTTTGTAAAGTGATCAACAACAGCATGCCAAGAGAAAGCTCGTCTTTATAGACTTTTTGGCCTTTTTAGCCCTAACATCGCCCTCATAGACAATATCCTAATTACGGAGTCCAATTAGGGTCCAACTATAAAGTGCAGTATGATGTTATAACTATTATCAAATTTCACGCAAATGTGGTCTTACGTTTACGATAATTTACTGACAAATTTTAAATAATTATCGTCATCCGTCAATAATAGTCATACAATTAGAAAGCTCTAAAATAAATTGCAACATACCCTGTTAATTCAATATACATTTTGATACGGAATACTTGTCTTTAAATCATAGAGTATAACAACAAAAAACTTTCAAATCAAGGTCAAATTAAAATTATTTATGCTAAAAGTTATTAAAAGTATTGTCAAAAAATGAAAATCAAGGTAAATGGCGGCCATTTTGAATGAAAGAAACAGTGTTTTTGTGTATATAGGTACTGTTTGCATAATGAATTCCATTAGTATCAAAAACAAGATAAATTGATGTGTTCCATGAAGTAAGAGACATGCAACAAGCGGCTAGCAATTACTTAACTGTTAACATAGTCGCCATTTTAATATGCTAATTTCTCAGCTCGCCCACGCATACATTTTTGGCATCATCACTTTTCTTGAAGGAAAAGGTTAACACTATCATATAAAACCAATCAGGTGATGTTTTAAAGTTTGATCGGTATATCGAAAACTAGAGGACTTTTATGGCCAATTTTGCTCTACTATTAATTCAAATGTACACCTTCTGAGCACTGTTTGTCTTTTTCAGACTCTTCTTGTTTTAATTCGTCGTCTTTTTTTTAAACCCGCCATTCATTTTTAAATCTCGATGTCGTTTTTAAACTCGAGGTAATTTTTCTAAACTCGATGTCTTTTTTAAACTCGAGGTCATTTTTCTAAACTCGACGTCATTTTTCTAAACTCACGTCATTCTTCAAAACTCCACGTCATTTTTCGAAACTAGACATCAATTTTCTAAACTCGACGTTTATAACGCCTGTGACGTGCCATAGATTGGTATATCAAATAATACAATTGGTCATTTAGCTGTCAATTGCAGTTTTATTGGTTGAGATAACAGAAAACACCTTTATTTCCGCATTTATTTAATGGATAAAGTTATTCATATGCTATGGATTCGTCACAGTGTTCAATTCAATGCATTTCAAGATTCCCGACAGGATTTGTCCAAAGATTCAGTAGTCGGATGTGTCTCAATCTTCCTCTCAGTATTTTCCGATTATTAATTGGATTTGGGCTGTTGTTACTTTAATTACAACATATTTTTGTGGGACGAGTTAACTCGGACCCCAAGTTCGCGCCCCGGGAAATCCAAGTTATTTTGTTGCACTTATAAATTTGTCATCAATTACGTTTTTCTCGTAATTAAACATTTGAATTTAAATTAAATTATAAATAATGATAGTTTTTCTTTCAATTCTTTTTCTTCCATAACTTCACCACACGTCATATAGCTCACATAAACGTCTCGGTGATTTCCTTCCAGAAACAACACACTAGTCTGCTAGTGATCCTCTTGCCAAATTCCACAAAATTCAACAGATCCATTCCAAGTCTTCTCATCCTTTTGCCACCTTAAAACTCGTCCCCAGTTTTTTAGAAGACCTTGTTTTAGCACAAAATAGTGCTGAATTTCACATATTTAAACTTCTCCCATTTTAAGCGGCTGCACTTTAAAGCGGCTGCCAAATCCTCGATGGTCAGTGACCTGGTAGCTATATTGTAACTTGACCAGTTTGTCTTGGGTCTGGTCACTGTCACTGGATCACTTGTGCCAGTGATTGGCTATGGCTGTACATGTACATAGTCTGTACTTGATGTTATGATGTGCATTACATATGAGTGTATGGTTGGTGTAGGCAAGGCATACCTTGGTGTAGGGGAGGGGTGGGAGAGGTTGATGAAGGGGTGGGACTAAGAGTGGCTCTGTAGCAGAGCTAAAAAGCAAATGATGATTACAATTTTAAACATAATTAAAGTTATAATTAACAAAGAAAGAATGTAAGATATTGATAATCTGAATTAACCAATATTATATTTACAGTAACAAGTCTTGATCTATATATAGGCCTACAGTGAAAATGACGAAATAATTAATACTAATTGGAATATGTAAACAATAAAGGACTATAGTGGCGTAATATAATATTCCAAGCAATAGTAGTATCCATTAATAAGTAATAAATAAGTAAAATGTATATAATATGTAGGCATTAATATCATGTCTACTTCAAATTTTTAAAAAATGAACTAAAATAAGACATTCGAATTGAACCCGTGTTCGCCGATTACAATAAAAAGAGTCCTGCATAGCAAGGCACAGCAGTTGCAGTTGTGAGAGACTTGTAATCGCAGTATACATTCATTAATTGATCGATTTGTTTATTTCATCGTTAACAGTATGTTTTTCATGCGATATTTGCATGTGCCCCCACCCACAAACATTGTATATTATGTTGCAATAGTCCTTATTTTGCGCAAATACCAAAAATGCAAAATGAATCAAAACTCACCTATAATATCCTCTGTGATGCCGTGCTTCACGGTTAGACACCTATCAGTTGTAAGACGCACTATACATACATACATACATACATACATACATACATACATACTGTTATACTGTACACAACGCCCTACCTCGGGCATTATACGACCCCCGGGAGAGGTGCGTCGTGGGTGCGTCGTTTACCAATAATTATTGACGGAGGGTACGTCAGTGGCAGCCTTTGGTCCGTCAAAAAAATGACGGAGGGTGCGTAAAGGTCCGTCACTTTACGTGGGTGCGAATGGGCTGATAGTTGACTGAGGGTGCGTATTTGGATGTCAATGGTCCGTCGTTTTTTTGACACAGGGTGGGTCATGGTGAGAAGTTGACGCACCTCGGTAAAGTGACGCACCAATCCCGGGGGTCGTATAGTGCGTCTTACAACTGGTAGGTGTATTATGTTTATTTCATTTGAATAATAGTTTCGCAAAACCAAAATCCATTCCTGAATTCCGTTCTCCAATTAAAACCCGTTGCGCAAAACACAAAAATGCGAAACGGAGCCATAACTCACCAATAATATCCTCTATGAAGCCGGCTTCAACGGTTATGTTCATTTCATAATTATAACAATCACACATAACCAAATTCCACTCATGAATTCCGTTCTCTAATTAAAATCCATTGCGCAAAATACATAAATGCAACATGGATTAAAACACACACCCGTCCGGCAACCGGCGCGGCGGGCTGACGGGTAGGCCAGGTATCGCTCAAATACAGGGCGATAACCCTAACCCATATACCACAATATACCACGACTGGGAACGTTGGTACCACCCGGCGTGGAAGTTTTTCGATGGAAAAATGGACCCACTCCATACAGTCTGGGCATAATACACTGCCCAGACTGTGCTTGGAAGCCGTGGTGTAGCGGGGAATTGGAAGCTCCACGTGGTGGAGGTCCCTGGATCAAATCCCGGGGGGATCGGGGGGATATTTTGGTCGATTTTCCACGTTGAAGAAAAGAATTCTGAAAAAAGTGTGGGGGGGGGGGGTAGAGTTAGGGTTAAACATGTAGTTTAAAAGATAGGCTTGCGTTTAACTTACACTCGAGTTTAGTTAACGACAGACAGTTTTAGTGTTTAGTACGAGAATACGGCCCAATATGTTTATGCAGCGCTAACTGCGCTATTTAATTGACAATTGGAGTTTTGAAAGAAAGCAAACTTTTAGTAATACAAAATCAATCAGCTGTCAATGTGTAGTGCTATTCGTCACTATCATGCAATTATAATGTTCTTTGTCTCCAAAGTGGTGCCTTCAAAATTACATTGCTAATAATATATCCGTCCGAGGATTTAGCCTCCCACTACAAGTTTCAATAGTAAGTAAACGTGTTATAGTAATAAACATCAATCAGCTGTCAATTTGTAGTGTTAGTGTTATTAACAACCGATAGGTAAGGCGTGTGTCCAAGGCGAATTCCGATCGATCAATAATATCGATGACGTCACTAATCGGTCGATAATTGATAACCAATATCAACCAATATCAACAAAGACCGCATATTCTGGGCAAGTTTCCGGTCAATATTGATCCAGTCAATTTCCTGTAGCGTTTACTTTCTGCATAATGTTGCGTAGAATAGCATTTTCTATTGTTCGCCAGAATCCCTGGATTAGGCTTGCATGCATATGCAATGGTTATTCAAGCGGGAAGCTTGAATAGGGCCCGAAGGCGGGTGTCCGTCAGTGATCGTTCTTTATACATGCGAACTGGACGTTTAGATTTTATTCTTATATGCTGTTTAGCATATTGTTTCCGTATAACAGATGGTATTTTAAAATGCAAGTGTTTTCTTTTTATTAGATTAGTAGATCTGCATTCACTCACAGAGGGACAGTTAGCGTGGACTGTGCTGGAAATCTGAAGGTGAACCTAGAATGGCGTATGTGATAGGTGTCTCAGTTGGTAAGGAGAGAGGTATTTATTTAGGAATTCGGTGGCGCATCATATATTCTACTACTATCAAGTTCTGAGGTATGTGTCTATTCTTAATTCGGCCTAGCATTAGGCCTTCTACCGTCACCGATCCTGGCCGTCCGCAGTTCGTAGCAGATTTTATGTCGCATATAATTGTTTCTATTTCAGCTAAGACAGTGAGGAAGGGCGCAATAGAAAATAGTTTATTCACGGTTAAGCTTGCGCATTAGTGAACAACTTAAATAATCCTACCGCCCGCGTGTATGTCAGACAATATAACAAGGGTACGGTCTTAAAACAATACATTTATTCTTTTAATTAAAAACATCAAGGGATGAAGAGGTTAGCGGGGTTAAGGGAGCAATTAAATCAAATCGGCAATGCTTTGCCAATATCTGAAATGAAATCGGAAAAGTGGTTATTTTCGCGCGATTACATTTTCGCGCTTTGCCGACTTTCAGCCATTTCGCTTGTTTTTAAATTCGCGATTTAAAGAATCATTACATAGACTACATATGTTTGTGTGTTTTTACTTTCGCGGTAGCTGCTTGGAGCGCGAAAAGCGCGAACATTAATGTAGCGCGAAAATGTCCACAGTACAGTATCGGCAATTTTCCTGAAGATATCTGCAAGTTCAGTTCAGGAACTTAGATGGCATCTATAGAACTGCGTTCCTGTGTATATATATCATACTCTTTCTTTTAATGTATTTTTGTAAAGCGCTTAGTGATTCTTTTCGATGTAAGGCGCTGTATAAATGCCTGTTATTGTTTTGCTGTGGAAAGTGTTCGATTTTTTTTCTTCATATTTTGATTTAAGCTCAATAATAATTGTATACCTATCCCAATCATAATTTTACTGTGCATATTTAAGTTCCTCATGCAATTACCCATCTGAACATAATAATTGTTAATGGTAAACATGTTGAAATATACTATATCGAGAAGTTAATGAGCACAAACGTTTAAATTTCATATTTATTAGAGTTTACAAGTATTTTGTTTGTTGGTATGCACCCTATCCTGATTTAAACGTCATTTTTGAATTTCCCTATATGAGAGCTTTCCAAAAATGTATAATTTTGCTATCATCGGTTAAATATTTCTTTTGTTATAGTCATGTATGTAAAACCGATGAATTAGGGCAAGTTAACTGTGTAGCGAATAGAGAAAAAGACAACGCAATCGATTCATGATTACAATTGTTGCACAATAGTTGTCACATTTGTTGAAACAGAATCTTATAGAATATAAAATAATCTATAAAATGAGAGCCAAATCATGTTTGTACCATACAGGGATGAGGAGTTATAGTAAATTGAACGTAGAATTGGGAACATTTTCTATATTCCCCATAGAGATTGCACACAGCGCCGCCGCCGCCACCGCCACCACCCCTGACTTTCACAACATAATCAATCATATCTCAGCCAAACATTTATAGAAATACCTGATTTATTAACACAATGTAGCTAGATAAATAGGCTTTCACATGACACCTCAACCATAGCTCTACCACATTTAGCTGTTGAGTTAATAGAGAGAGATGGATGATTCGTCACCAAAAATGCAACGCCACCACCCTCTTTGGGTGGTGAGTTCAAAACACATGGTCTTGTCTCTATTGAAATGTTGTAGAAAACGTGTGCTGCGTCTGTCTCGCTCGCACCTACAACTCGGGTACTAGTAAGTTCTTTGCGACATCAAATTGTCTCGAATACTAGAGGGTGAGTCAAAATATTCAGGTCCCGGTTTTTTAAGAAAATCAGGTTAATAGATTGGCCAATTTCTTCATTGTTTAAAGAAGTATAAATACTTCACAATTACAACATATTACCGAAAATGCGCGAATTCCAAAGTGTTCCAAATATACCCCCATTTTCCATTGTCGGCATTGTGAATACCAACACGCCATTGATTGACAAATTGAAAAGGCATGCATTAAGAGTGTGCATTCATAGAGGTACCCTGGATGTTGAAACCGATTAAAATTTTACTGAACTTGGGTAAATGCACATATCTCCAGTTTGGAATAACCAATTTGAATGAAATACAATTTAAGTTATAGCTAACAATGCGTTCTTACTGTGCATATCAATTTAAATGTATGCTTATCCATTATGTTCCCATCCCTTATCACTTTTGGACAGTGATTTTGACATTTCGCCGGTAATAAAATTACCGGTCCATATAAAGTGTTAAGGGACTGGGAACATTTGACTGGTTTTAAAAATCATTAAATTCGGGACTGGAATATTTTGACTCACACTGTATTTGGGTGACACTGCATGCCAAAAATGTTTTTGGGGTTATATTTGTCAATTATTAGATTCTCATGATTTCAATATGCTAGTCATGACAAAAAAGAGCTGTACAAATTTCAAACTAAAGTTTCATCGGGAAGTAATATTTTTAATTGTTTATTCTTATTTCTTTCTTTATTATTTACTTTTTTTTATGCATATTTTAATGGACGTTTTCTATTTTCTAACATTTCAGGCAGTCCAAATTCAAAATATTACAACTCGAGTTAGGATTGTCCGATGTTAATACAACAAGTGGTGTTGTAAAGTGCAAAGCTTATATCTTTATAATACATCAATAACTCAATTTTGAACTCCTGCCCAATTGTGCCTGTTTTGACATGCGGCATCACAATTATTTAAAACTATCTTTAGAAAAACAAAACAACTATCGGCCCATTGCGCCAATGGCAAGTAACTGAGGAACAGCGCTACCTCGCTAGTAAGTGAGAGGTAAGTCATAATGTTGACAGCGCCAAACTGGAGTAAGCTACTAGGCTAGTAAACACCGATAAGTTTTCGCTAAATCTTATACCTGCCTAGTCCAAAGAGTATAAGTTCGAGCTTAGAGTTATACTGCTGCAACTATCGATGCTAAATAATGTAGTTTACAAGGTGTACGCTGACATAGTTGCCGATAGGTGACTTTAATTATAGAAACATTTGCTTGAATTAACTGAACACTCAAATAAAATCAATGATTTTTCAAGCAATAACATACACAATTATATAGAGATAAGTGATAGATAAATAGAAGGGAAAAAACTAAACTAAACTCATGGACCTTTATAATTTTATAAAAAATTGACATAAAAATGATGTTACATTAATCCATCCACCATCAAGTTTTTTAACAAATATATACATCGAGGGCTCAGAAACAAAAGGCCTTATCTCCATTTTGACCATTTTGAGAAAAAGACTATTGAAGATTTTAAAACACATTGGGGAGATGGAGATAGGCATTGGTATACTGGCTATAACTTTAAAATGGGTTGTGTTATGGAGATAAGGCTGTGTTACAGGAAAGAGAATTTATTTTTTGAACATTTTGATATCAAAATCTTATTTTTGAAAAAAAAATGGAAATGAGGCCTTTTGGTTCTGAGCCCTCGACATGTTTATTTTGACAATGACATTGACAACATATTATGCACTCCACAGAGATTGACGAGTATAATGCACTCGGCTGATTGAGTCTTAGGTCTAGCACGAATAAACTTAAATATAAAAAGGGGCCTCACTCTTTGTCTGATGCTGCTGAAAGATGCTGGCAATATTGGTTTTGCATGAAAACAGCCATATGTACTCGTACGTGTCGATTTCGTAAAAAAAGACACCGCCCACTCTACACATTTGTAAGGCCAATACTACGAGAATATGGTTTATTTTAAAGTGGCTTGAAACCATTAATCCGAGTATTATTACTGCATTGATTATGTAAAATAAGATCAATTTTCCACGATTTCCGTAAACTTATATTAAAACAGAAACAATTACAATATTTTGAGAAACTATCGTGTGTGAGGATAAGGACGTGTTTGATCCCGGGTTTTATATGGCCGACTCTTGGTGTGGAACCTCGTATAGTACATCATCGTATGCTACAAGATAAGAAGAAAAGATAGAAAATATGAACATTAACAGAATTGGTGACTGGTTGGGTAGCTTGCTTTATCCATTCAAACAATTTGAGACTCCCGTATAGAGAGAAATTGAGATAAATGTTGACCATTGACCTACACCTAGCACCACAAGTCCCGGACCAGGTGCTTTGAGGTTGGCTAATTCAAAATAGATAATCGGTACCAGAAATCTGAGATATATATTAAATTAGCAAATTTCTTCTCCGCAGTTTGATACCTCATTCAACAAAATCTAATGGATACTTTTAAAGTTATGGCGATTTCAATGACCGCCCATAACAACAGCAAAGTTGCACTAGGTATAGGAAATCATTGATTTGTGTGTGAATATATTTTTAATAATACTGAAACTCAAAATAAAGAACAACAATAAATGTGATTAATAACTACTGTTTCTCTAAAATGTCTCTATACAATTTAGTTTATTTTTCTCTTTTTAAAAACGTTGAATGTCACGACTTTACAAATTATATATAAAATCTAGTCCTTATTACACGCACTTAATCAGTATTGACTGAGACTAATATTGATAATTAAGTTTGATAAGAGGGCACTCTCGATCGAACTCATTTACTCCATGAAACGGAAGTGGCGTGCTTTGGATGTTGTGTGCATCCCTCTGTCATGACTACCGGTCGATGAGCCAATCAGAGGCCGTCTTCCATGTCCCGCGGTTTTTGGTTCAATTGCCGCGTCCATTTATTTTCATTCGCTTGTCGGTTGTTCTGCTGAGAGGAACTATTTACGAATCGTCGCGTCAGTCGCTGTTAGGTTGATCATTCTTTGATAGGCTGTTTGCTTGGACATTTTTACTGGCTTACTATTGCCATCCTTGGATGTCTTTAATCTTATCAGATTTCTGACAACTTCCCGTGAGTAATACTCTTAAAAAACACGTTATCCGTCAGGACATTGCCATTTTCTTTGTTGCTACCGGAAAGAGGCACAAAGAGGTAGGCACGCGAATCAGACTCTTACCCAGCAGACCCATCTCGCCAAATATATCACGTACGTACAAACCGCAGCAGGCAAGCTAACCCTGTCTCTGCGATCCATGATATAATTGAGTCTGGGAGACGGGCTGTGTTTAACAAAAAATCTTAAATTAAAACGAGGCGATACAGACGTAAATTTCGCCGTAGATATGTGTCAAATAAAATTGAGCTGGAAATTGACGGCGAACAGCAAAGGGAATCAGGTGAATTTACGGACAACGAAAATACCTGTCATCGAGTTTCAAGTCTGTTTAAGCCCCGAGCTGCCATCTCTGCATGTGCAAGCGATACCCGCCACGTAAGAGTTGACAACAACGCCGTGTGGTGAGTTTTAAAATCGTTATATATTTTTGTTCAGGCCTTTAATATCGCAACTCATTCTATTACCATTTCACTTACTTTTCTGTGAATTTTGAATTCACTAGGCATCAAATCTCGTCCATTGTTTCCCTAAGCTTTAGGCGATGAATTGTCCAATTGGGACATCACATGCACACGGATTGCTTTAACCATGTATATTCTTCATGTCAAAAAGAAGGACATAGCGTCAACTTGCGCACCAAACGGAAACCGGGCGGCATTTTACCCAGAACCAAAGGTGTCTTGTTCATCCACTACTGTAGCATAGTATTTACAAGAAACTGGTTGTGTTGCAAATATCCATCACATGCTTTATTATTTTCGAATTTAAAACGTTTGTCAATTTAAGGCAAACCATCCACTCTATAGCATTTGAGATGGGAAGTGACAAATGTACATGTCCGGTTACCGCAATGCTTGAGTGCCGAGTCCATGCATTTCCGGGATTTCCGATTTCCGATCTGTTTGGTCATCTACCAAGACAATTCTCATACATTTCATCATACATTACATCGCAACCCTTAGAATTTGCCATATATCAGGACATTTTTATTTAGACACTAAACACTATTCATATTGATTGACATGGCATTGATCAATTACATTTTGTATATCACTTAAAGGTAGATGTTCCGATTTTCAACTTGAAGTTTTCTATTCTACATGAAAGGTCATCCTTAAAAGAGTTGTATTCCAAAGTTTGAGTTGCATAACTCTAATGGTTCTTATTTTAGACGCAAAAGATGCCGTGAAATGTGCCCATTGAGTTGTACACAAACTATATTGGTGGTTACCACCTTTCGCGGTAATTCGATGTTATTTCACCGATTTCTCCGTAATCATACTGATTTGGACCGTCAAATTTCAGTATTTTAATCAGAAAAATATGATCTTTCATATGATATGAAAATCTCCATATGTTTGAGAAAAATCTGTGTTATGAAAACGTGATCGGGTCATCTACCTTTAAGTGTCTGAATGGTTTACACACTTGAATCTAGGAACGAAATAATGTAGATTTATGAATAGCTTGAAATGGTTTAGTGAATCTATTGATAAAAGCCAATAATCAATCAAACAAACTCAATGGCCTTGTTCATGGATTGTATGCTCTAGCGCTGTAGTGGTTCATATTGGCTTATCTGTCTGATTGTTATTATTAAATACCATCGCATCACACAGCGTAACAAGGTGTTATCTATGAAAACTCCTTGGTGTCAACATCATTGTCATATGAATCTTGGTATTTCTGCGTTGTCTCACAAATACTAATTTATTTTTAATTTTTATAGTTTAACCTTTCATATCGCCATAATCAAATTCAGATAACATTTTTCAGATGTGTCGGGGCGGGGTGTGTTTGTTTTGACATTTACATTTGCATTTCGACCAATTGAAATTATCAAAATGGTCGGTTTACTTACTTATTGATGACTGCTGCTCAAGTAATTGAAGCATATATATTAGATCATGAGGGCGTTTTTGGATAATGTGTTTATCTACTCCACGCTTAGTTAACTTTAATTTTATACCCCTTCCATCTTTGCTAATAATCATAGCTTGCCTTCTTCATGTTTCATCAGGTGGACTGAGGACTTGGATCGGTGATAGCATCCTCCATCCGATGGGGGCTGGCCAGCGCCAGACTCAACTAAATGGCGGCGGACTGGTTGACAACAGAAATTCACTCTTAATTGGTATTTCTAAACAACTATTACACAAACTTCAGCTGGTACAAAATGCAGCCGCCGTGTTCTCACAAAAACAAGACATTTGACCACATTACACCTGTTTTAAAAGATCTACACTGCATGGTTACCGGTTCATGGAAGAATTCATTTTAAAATACTTTTGTCGACTTGGAAAGCTCTAAGGGAGCAGTTCCATTTGTACGCGATAAAAATTGCAAGAATGTTCCGGGCCCCGATGAGTTTTTTATCAGGCCCCGATGAGATTTTTAGCGCGTACAGTTGCGAGTAGCAAAGGATTATTTATCGAGTAGCGTATTACCGCTTGTTTAAATATAACGAAAGATAAGTGGTCGGTATGTAAATAGAGCTTCGGGTTATTTATTCTAGTTGTAAGGTACAAATTCAGCATTTCATGTTTTTAGAGATAATGTTATTGATTATGGATGTTTAACGTAAATTGTATTATCCTCGTGTATTTGCTAAACAATGTCCCGCTCTATTTGCTAAACATACCCCAGGGTATGGCAGAGGCCTCGTATCGGGCCCCGATGTCTATTTTATCGGGGCCTGATGACTATTTTATCGCGTATCAACTTGAAAAACATCGGGTCCAAAACATATCAGGCCCCGATACAGTCGCGATAAATTTATCGCGTACAAATGGAACTGTTCCCTAAATGGAATCGCACCATTATGTATTTCAGATCTTCTTGTTCACTATCATCCTAATCACACTCTTCGATCTTCAAACAAACAACTTCGTGCTGTTCCAAGAACTTCTTCTACCCTCGGCGATCGTGCTTTTCTGTCATGGCACCAAATCTCTGGAATGCTTTACCTTCGAACATTTGATGCTGTGAGAATCTCATCTCACTTTAAAACTTTTTATTTTACCGGGTCATGGAAGAATTCATTTTAAAATACTTTTGTCGACTTGGAAAGCTCTAAATCAGGAATCGCACCAATATATATTTCAGATCTTCTTGTTCACTATCATTCTTATCACACTCTTCGATCTTCAAACAAACAACTTCATGCTGTTCCAAGAACTTCTTCTACCCTCGGCGATCGTGCTTTTCTGTCATGGCACCAAATCTCTGGAATGCTTTACCTTCGAACAGTTGATGCTGTGAGAACCTCATCTCACTTTAAAACTTTTTATAAACTTGTTAAAACTCATTTATATAACACAATCTACATGTATATTTGATTTTGATGAAATATTTTCCATGTATTTTAAATGTTCTTAATTGGTGTAGGTATGTATTTTGTATTGCATGTTGGCACGTTGAAATAGTATACATTATTATTATTATTGTTGTTATTATCATGGTATTGGTAACGCACACATTACCGATTTACCCAGATGTCTCGACAGATGCCACCATAAACGGCCATGCCCAAACACATTATTCTTGCATTTAGGCACACCTGATAAATTCTCTCCGTTACGGGTTTAGAATAGAATGGTTATCTCATTGTATGGGTTACGTGGTCAGTGGTTTGCGTTATGTGTTTCAAGGGCCTCTTTTACGTATTGAAGTGTATCCAATGGTTGTAAGTACTTATTTTATATTCCATGTATGATCTTGGAGCTATGTGGTGTGTTTTTTGCGCTGCTCGATCGCCACCGAATGGGGTCAGATAGGAATTTGCAGAGGCAATTTTTCCCGTTGAGTGTTTTGCTCTTCCTTTCTTCGGGTTTTTATCTCTGTTTTCGCCTATCTCTAGATCAGGATGTTTGAATTTGTGTTTGTTATGTATTACAATTTTGCCATTTCTATTTTGTACGGTTACGATTTGATAGCTATGAAATTGTCATATGTAATTTTCACATGTACATAATCTCCCACGATACTCAGAAGATCGTCTTTAGAATGCTTTCCAAAATAAGGACGGGATGACGTTTGGCATGAAGCTAGAGTACAGTGCATTGTCATGATTGTTGCGCACATAGTTGGTGGCGATGCATCTCGATCAATTTAAATTCATTTGTATCCCATTTTATGTATTATACAGCATGTTGTTCAACGTTTTGATGATACATTTGCATAATACGTTAAATAACGTACTACACGTACGTTCATACTAATCCGTACAGTAATTATAATGGCAGCAACCAGCACTAACAATAGGAAACACGCAGAGGTGCTGGATACGCATGTGCACGCAACTTAAATAAACATGCATATCGTATAATTATGTTCTCAGATGGCAAACACACATGTCATTTGCCATGCAGCCAGCAGGGAGGTCACGCTGCATGTCAGATTTTGTTATACGCAAGAAAACAATGGAGTCTCAGCGACTGCAATATTTGCTAGAAATAGCTTCGGAAAATGGTCTATTTGGGCATCTCAAAAACTGAGAAACGTGTTAAAAATCATGTCGAATTTTAGAGGAGGGTCATTAACATCTGCAGAACGGTAAAGTGTATAGTATTAAACACGTATTGTGACCAAATTTATGTCGTAAAATGTTGGAGAATTCACGTTTTGAAAATATGTGGTCTTCGAAATTACAGGAATCCTAACTCATTCTAAACCTCACCAAATCATGAAATGAACCCTCGTCTACAAAAAAAAGTCTATGTACGTATTGCTCTATCTGCTTGGAGATATCGAAGACCACGCAAACTTCATACCACGGAATGAAATCCGCCATAGAGATTACATGGCGAAAATCGTAGAGATTTGCACTGCAGTCCTCTGTGTAGGGAGTTTTGACAAAAGCAAGGCCGTTTGACTATTGTGTTTGTGCATGTTTGTGACGACTGACCCCGTTTAACAATCTTCATAGCTTTCACATAGGGCTTGGGTGACCTAACTATTGACTGCCATGCGCATTTGTTCACACGTGAAAAGATGCACTTATACCGAGATGATGGCGTCCACCTAACAAATGATGGTCTCGCGCTGTTCAGAGATCATCTAGAATCAGCTCTCGTATCCTTTAATGGCAACCCGGATGAATTCCAGTTCCCAGTTCCCAAGTTCCCATAAAATGACTCTTTATTATTAGTGTTTACACTTTATAATCTCCAGACATAAAAAATAAAAAGGGGGGGGGGGGTTGTCAAGTCTCACCATGCTCTACTTGTGTGGATTAATCTTTAACATTTATGGGTTTAAATCCCAATTATTGACTTTTTACGATAATAAATATCATCAACGAGTAATGATTACAGACAAAATTATATACTTATAAGGTCAAATCTTATACCAATTACTATTGGCTAATTCACGTCCAATGGTCAATTAAGATTGTGATAATGAAGTATTTTCAATTAATTTCTCACATTATTTTTTGTATCATTTACTTTGGAAATTGAACAGTACGGATGTCTCCATGGGGGACTTATAATTAATGAATTAGTAACATTCTGACATTGGTCATAATCATATAATCAATTGGTGCGGCATCAGATCCGCTATTTAACTTTAGGTTTTTTGGTACTTTACTAGGCCTTTTTAAATTGATTAACCGAAACTATTTATGAAACTGAGCAGTCGGTATTTCCTATTATGACCTTCCAATCATGGGACTCTTGGTCCCACCTGTGTTTTGAACTTATAGATTAAAATTATATTTAAATGTACTGGTATGATATCAATTAATATATTCAATTCATCTATATTATTAGAATTAGATGTTCAATATTTGTATTATCAAATAATAATGTCAAATAAAATTTGACACTCTTGAATTCTGTAGTATTTAAGGAATAAATCCTCTCAGCAATAGCCGACCAGCTATCTATCACAATTTTGTGTCTTGTCCAATTCCGTTATCAGAGAGTAATTAAGTTTGATAAGAGGGCACTCTCGATCGAGCTCATTTACTCCATGAAACGGAAATGACGTGCTTTGGATGTTGTGTACATCCCTGTCATGACTACCGGTCGATGAGCCAATCAGAGGCCGTCTTCCAGGTCCCGCGGTTTTTGGTTCTACAGCCAGTACCCATTTATTTTTCATTCGCTTGTTGGCTGATCTGCTGAAAGGTTCTATTACAAATCGCCACTCCCACCCACCCATTTTTTTGCTAGGCCAGTTGGCCTGTTAATTCCTATCCTATCCCCTGATGCATTTCTTTTGTTTGTTTTTGTATTTTGCTTTATTTTAATTTTTATAGTTTGCCATTATTTTAGTTCAACCCCTTGGTTATAAACCCTTTATTTTGGTTGTATTTATTTATTATTTGCCTTTTTCGGATTTTGTTTGTTTTGTTGTTTCTTATGCAAATTAATAAACAAAAATAAATTACAAATTCCTGCCACGTGGCGGACCATGTTTGTTGTGCACCTGGGTCCCCCTCTTTTCCGGCCCTGTGTGGACCCTGTTGGTTGTGTATCTTGGTCCACACCCCGTGTTGGTGCCAATGATCATAGTGTATCTTGGCCACACTCCCTCGGTCGGAGCCTCTGTTTGTTGTGTATCTTTGGCTCCTGTCCCTATTGGAGGGCTAATTAGCTCTATAGGGTTTTCCCCATGTCATTAGGCTAGTCTGTTCCTATCCCTTTGCCGGACCACTGTTGGTTGTGTATCTTGGTCCTCCGTGGTGCCCTGTTGGTTGTGTATCTTGGCCCATGAGTCCTTTCCCAGGTCCGGAGCCTCTGTTGGTTGTGTATCTTTGGCTCCTGGGTGGGTGTGTGTAGTGTATGGCTTTTTGGTGTCTTTTCCTTGGATTAATCTTTAACATTTATGGGTTTAAATCCCAATTATTGACTTTTTACGATAATAAATATCATCAACGAGTAATGATTACAGACAAAATTATATACTTATAAGGTCAAATCTTATACCAATTACTATTGGCTAATTCACGTCCAATGGTCAATTAAGATTGTGATAATGAAGTATTTTCAATTAATTTCTTACATTATTTTTTGTATCATTTACTTTGGAAATTGAACAGTACGGATGTCTCCATGGGGGACTTATAATTAATGAATTAGTAAAATTCTGACATTGGTCATAATCATATGGTCGAATCCAACGAAAAGTGTACACGGCTAGATTTTTAGGGTCCAGTTTCAAAAGGCTTCGATCTCTTATTCCTTGTCCCCACTTTAAGTCAACATATCAAGCTTGTATGGAAAAAAAGTGCCATCACTAATCTCTCCAATTGACCACGTGGCGGAATGATGAAGTTGAAGGTACACTTCTCAATGTTACCTACAAATACAAGTACCATATTTTGATTATTTACATATTGCATTCAAATTTGTGATTGTATTGTATTCAGAAGATGCTAATGCTGATAGAAAGTGGACATAATTGTACAGGTACTCATCTTTTTTTACATTTTAGATTCACACAGTTAGGTAGCATTTTCAGGCTCTCAATACTTTGAAACATGAGGTTGAGTCACTTTGTATACTTTCACCAAGATGATTTTAATGAACATTTGTTTTCATGTACCTTAAAGAGGGGGAATGACCCTTTCTGGAAAATTTAGAATGTTGAGCATGCGCCCGAAACTTAAGTACATAGAGGAATGTGGACATTTTGTATTCGTAGGTAACAGTTAATGTATACGTAGGTATAAGAGAAGTAAAACTGTAATAAATTAATGTTGTACTTAATTTATGCTACATTTTTGGGGTGAATGATCATGCAGGGTTGTTAACAATATTTGTTTTTAAATAAACATGTTAAAACATGTTTAAATCCTAATATTATGGACATATTCCCCAATAGTTTACTTTAAATAGATACTAGAATATTAATTTAATGTTGAAACAATATACAATATCTAACTCTCAGTTGTAATTTTGAATAGGTTTATCAAGAACAAAATATCAGGCAACATTTTTAAGCATTCCTATAAGAGAAAAACATGTTCAGACTTAAAGCACGGTAGCTAATATTGCAATAATCAAAGTATTCGTAGGCACAAGTGGTAGACTATGGACATGAAATACAGCGCCTCCAAGTGACAGCTTTCTAATCATCCATGACTGAATTTTCCAACCAGCAGTTAGGCCAATAATAAAATATTGATTGGTTGTCCTCGACATTCCTATCTTATTTTCCGTCAGTTCTAAAACCTCGCTGGCCTTATTCATAGTCAAATTACCCGCTAATGCACATACCCTGAGACGATACCTGTATTGTGCAGGGCGCTGGATTGGACATACCGATTGAGCAGTGTGCAATGAAAGCATTCATGTGTAGTTTTAATAGCGTGTGATTATGCTAAGTTGACGTGAGTTCAAACGCCAACTATTAGCCGTTGATAAAGCAGAGTGTCGATTGGGAAATGTGTTGAAATTCATTTGTTGTTGTATTAGTGTGTTTCGTTATTGACATCGTTGTTCACCGGCCTATGGTGAGCGTGTGAACTCACTAAAACTGTTTTAGATATGACCAAATAAGGACTGACCGTGGACAACTAAATTATTTATATTTTGGGACTTACGGGAGCATTGATATTAGACGATTTATAGAATCAATTTCAATAAGTAAGCTATCAAAATATTCCTTGATATATAAATCATTATTATGAACGGAAATCATTCTCTGGAATGCACAAATTACAGAGAAATCTTGAAATGAAAGTTGCAAACATTTTTTAATTTTTGTTGAATTTTTGAATTTTTTGCGACACATTAATTTTCACTCATCTGTATCGATCTGTTATGTTGCAGGGGAATGGCATTTGGCTCTCATCTCATCCATAATAGGAGTTTGACTAATATTCATTACATCCATACCATTAAACAACAACTTTGATATGTCAATTTTCTAATATATTGACTCCCAATAGTTAGCTTTAAACAATTGACATCAGAGCAAGCGACCATTGATGTTTAGCTGTGGTTCGATTCCTATTGTTCAGCTGGTCGCTAGTGGGCGCTGCATTTGATGTCCGTTATATGCTTGCGGTAGCACTTGTGTAGGTAACACATTTGTTCTCAACTTCAACTTCGTTGACTAAGAACGATTGGATTCTTTGATTTTACATATGTTTAAGAGGCAAAATTGTACTCGACGTAGTTTTTATGCCCTGAATCGCGTGTGAGGGTGAATGTCGTACAGCAAAATAAAAAGGTATCTTGCTTGACGTTAAAAGTTGATAATATAAGAATGTGCGCTCAGCACTGCTTTTACAAAAAAAATCATAATTGCGTAATATTCAACATTTGAATAAAAAGCAAGATTAACCAAATAAACATTAAAATTATATAAAACTATGTTCCTATTTCTAAGATATAAAAGAAAACATCCTAAACGACAATAAACTCACTAGGCCTATACTGTTAGTATTATTGATCATCTAATTTGGTTAAGGAATGTTGATTAAAATTAATTTACACATGATAATTACGGCAGAAAATGTTATATTATGCTAACGTATCTGATCATCCAATTTTGTAAGTGTCTTTCTTGCTTGACTTATTAAGAATGAGCGTTTAACTTCTACAAAACAGTCAGAAGTGTGTAATATTTAACATCTGATACAAGGCAAGATGATGACAACATACATTTTCCCGTCATTCTTTAATACTTACCCACTTGGTCTTTATTTTTGGTAAACTCCGGGCATTGGCCCCGCTATCGCCCATTATTTCGATTTTTATCGAAACACCCATCCCTAGGTGGCCACCGATAACGGTGCCCACCCCTATTTCTCCAGTTTCTTTGGGCGACTGTCAAATGAAAGACATGTCTTTCGCGGCTCCGCTAAATTCGTAAAGAAGAAACTTCATTTCAAAAGAAAAAAAAGAAAAAAATTATAAGTAAGTGCTTATATACATTTCATTTATTCTGTTCGTACTGTCATATTAATTTTCGCGTCCGCGGAAGGCGGCCGAAAATGTTATTTTCTGATAAAATATCAGACTTGAATAGCGTGCGTGCGGAATATCGGGTGCAGAATTTGGAACCACTGACACATGTGAGAATTTTACCGATATAAACGAAATTAAGTAATATTGTGATCGCTTTAGGCGGCCAATTTTCTTACTTAATTTGAAAAACTATTATGCCCAAGACCGCTACGGGCGGCTGGTAATATTGTTTCAGGATTTTCTGTTGGTGCGGGCGTTGTTTTTTGAGAAAAATTCGTTCAAATATTTTGGTTTTTGAAAGAAAAAAAAGAAGAAAAAAAAGAAAGAAAAAAAAGATTCTTTCTTTCTTTTTTTTGCTGTTGTGATCGAGTTTCATTTGAAGATGAAGGAAAAAACTGGCAAAGCAAATAAGGTAGCTCATACCAGCGCTAAACCTACAGAAAAGGATCGTGCAAATGCAGAGGTAAGGTACCCTGCTGCTCAACTAGGCCAGGCCGGGGCGGAAGTCACGGCTGGACCTAACCTTGCATCCTTCATGACCTCTATGCGTGAGGAGAATGAAAGGATGATGAAAAATTCCCTGGCGATGTTTGAAAAAAGATGAAGAAACAGGCCATTGGGATGGGGGCGAACTAGTCAATAGACGGGGCCCTTCCTTGATTCGAAACTATTTCTTGCCAAGACCGCTTCTGGCGGCAGGTTACATAGTAAAATAGTTCAACATTTTTGTTGACACGGGCGTGTTTTATTTTATTTTATTTTATTTTTTTGTAAAAAGACGAAAAGACTAAAGTATGAACTGGGGATGATGACGAGGGTCCTTCAGATCATCCTGCTGTATACTGCGGGGAAGTAGGTTCTCATTTCGCTCTTGAGCCTACATGGATGAGTACGAGAGCGAATCCGTGGAAAAATTGAATATCCATCTCTCTGAGATGGATATTAGTATAGAAAACTTGCACGCTGGCCGACCTGATAATCAGCCCCTCGTAGTGCAAGGCGTGGTAGTGGTAGTAGTGCAAACCATAGCCATTATTATAAAAAAGAAAGGGCCCTAAAGGACCTGATAATCATACCTTGAAGGGGTGCTTCAAATAATGTTATCGCACGGCGATCTATATACCGTAGGATTTGAAAGGAGGGTGGAGTTGTCATTCATATCTTATTAACTACTAGGTGTTACGCAAAGCACAATTCTCATAGGGAGGCGAGTATTAATCATCGTCATCATCGGAAACCGACGCGGTTTGTCTTGACTTAACTCCACAAGGCTCTGTACAGGCTAAGACTTAAGAGCCTGTTCTCTGTTTTTGACTTTTACACAATGTTCCAGGTGGATAACTTGGGGCAAGCACCACAACAAGTCTCAAATCAAATATTGGTGAATGATATTGTAATTCAAGAACAGCCAACCATACTATAGCACATTCAGAGAATAAAATATATATCAAACCCTATGAAAGCAGCCTTAGATCGGTTCACTAATTTCATGGGTTTATAACCTAGTGAAAATCTTATGACATCATTTTCTTAGAGTAAGGATCTAGTGATGGAATTTTTTTTGGGGGAGTGGAAGATGCTCCTTATTGTTTTAACCCGGAAATACCATTGGGTTAATATTAATAAAATCAGTTAAGCCTAATCTGATCATGGTCTTGTTTTATGGTCGGATCTGATCATTTTGCTCAACTCTGGTCCCATCAGGGGAAAGTGTGGGTCTAGGCGGATCAACCAGGTAAACGAACTAACATAATGGGGCCTCACGAGGGTCATATTTGTTCGTGTTGCATAGAAATTGCTTTAATTAAGATTGGAGAGCAGAAGTAAGCAGGCCGGAAAAAGGCCCGTGCGCCTATTCTGTTTCTTATTATATGATAGTTATAAATAAAAAATAAAATAAAATAAAAAAGAAGCTGAATACCATCGGGTTGATTATCTTTATTCAGTATAATGGGGGCAGTATCAGAGCAAGTTTAGTTTTCGAAACCTAAGCACTGCTGATGTGAGCCAGGGTTACCATACCAATTTAGGCTAAACGCTTGTTACCAAGTGTTACAAAGGGCCTGCCAATTTAACCATGGATCGTTGTTAATCCCTGGAAGTAAAGAATGATATTCGGCCATGTTGTGTGTCAAGTGAACATAAACATAAAGTGAACATTGGTCAATCCTGACAATGGTATACGTATAAAACATTAGACAATGTCGTAGTCTGGAATACGTAAATAAACACATAAGACAAAAACTTCAGGAAGTGCATGTTGATGTACATACTTAAAAGTTCTCGGTCAGGACCGTTCACAGAGTGCCTGCAGCATATAGGTTACGCTCTACAGTCATAAAGGTAGAAATCCCTCAATTCGGGAGACTCGTTTCGAATTCGAATTGGGGAGGCTATATTTTACTTTTCTAATGGCTTAACATCCACTTAAGCGAGGGATGTCGTAAGTGTGTATGGGGGTACTATGGATCGAATTGATACCAGGCTCCCAATGCACCAAAAGTCTGAAGTGCAGAAAGCTATTGTAATTATCTAATTGGTATGTTCATTTATAGATAGAGAGTGGAAAGGCTAATGGATAGAATGTCCACAAAATTACAATTATAACATGACATGATTGGGTTCTGAAATTCATGGTTTATTAGGATTCACTGTATAGAGAATTCTTGACCTTTTGCACAGTGTTCTCATGCACTAATTTTAGAATAGTCCCGGGTTGTAGATACAGAAACTGATAATTTATACCATGTATAATTGTTTTACGGTGGTGTAATTAATGAGGTTGAAGAGAAACATCCAGGACACATGAGTTCGCTCATGCCTAGCATATGTATAGCCTTTTAGGCGCTATTCAAAATTTTCATTTGTAGCAGTATCGCACAAATCTCGCTATCGGGAGATGAAAGGGAATATAATTTATTGACGCCGCTTTGGAACCAGATAGTTTTATTTTAACGGAATAAATTGTATCAAAATTAGGAACCAGCCCGATGCAGGGGTTGACTTTCGTGCTGCCGATAGTAAATTTCGTATCTCGCACGGATGGTTATCATGTCTCGCGTAAGTTTGCGATACGAAAACCTAAAAACAACATGGTGACTTCCATGTTTATTGTTCATATATCATGTCATTTGATCTCATTGACTTTTTATATGCGGGAGGAAGAATGCTGAATTAAGCCTTCACACGCAAGGGGAGAAATAAGAGGTATTCCCCAGCATTGATTTTGCAAATAAAATTATATGCATAATTATAAGCTAAGCCTATAGAGGTGTAGGCTAATAAAATCGTAGCTGAACAAAAACAAAAAAAAACCCACAAAAAAACAGGCCAGTTTTCTGTGAAATTGAAATAGATCGAGCTATTTAACCAAGCTATACAGATTATTTGGATACTTAATAATCTGAAGCAAAATTTGATATATTCTATATCACAAGGGTGGATAATAATATATTGATGAAAATATGATACTTTCATTTCATAGCTCTCAGATAGAGAGCTATGATTCAGAGCTTATTATGATCGATGCAATTTTTCAAATTAGCATGCGAATTGTACTGGTACGTAGTGCTGTGGAGATGTACGATAGCTACCGGTACATGGCAGGTGGGGGCAGAATGGCTCTTACATCGTCCATGCCTTGATCGGCATGTAGTTTGTAGGCCTTAATTGTATACTCTTATCAGTAATTGTTATCAAATAGGTCTAGTGGGTGTTAGAGTGTGAACCAGAATGAGGGAGAGAGTCAATAGTTCGGTTTAGAGACTTGACTTTAACCCTTGTTGTTAACTCTTGGTGTTTGATTGTGCATGGTTATTAATCAAATAATCATTTGATCCAGAAGATACCAAATTAGTGGTTTGGCTTACTGGTCAAAGAAAAGAGGGAGGGGTTAACTTCCTGGATCTTGTTATAACCTACCAAACATCTGTTCATTCCCTCAGTGGTTTACAGAACGGAGGACTAATTGTTTTAAAGTTAGAGCAAAAACATCTTATATTCATGACGCTTTAAAAAAATAAAAAATAAAAAAATTAGAGTGGTGTTCTATCTTGGGATACCTTATCATAGTTCATGGGTTGCTATAAGCGAAATACAACATACAGAACACGTGGAAAGTAAAGTTATAAGCATGAACGCTCAAAATGCAATCGTATAAACAAGGAATGCTCCGGAACATAACTGTTTATCTCTGGATAGACTGGAATATGACTGGAGAAATATGACTGGAGGTTAGAACATTGGTTCCAAACTTACAGCTGAATAAAGGGAAGCTCCTTAACCAATATTTGGTCATACTACATGTATAACTTGCCTGGCCTTTATAAAGGCAGACAATTATACCAATGTTAATATTGGAAGGTTGATAATAAATATTCCTAGAAATTCAGGGCCAAGATACTGGTCTTATTATTATTGAACTTGGCTATTTGATATTGTGGCCAAGTTACAGTTTTGTTGTGTATAAAATGCAAAGAAAATTGTGAAATTCAAGATACATTGTTAGTTGAAGTCTTCCAAGGTATACTTACCAGAAAGGGGATTGAGGACTTTGATAAGAGTGTGCCGGCAGATGGATACGGTACCTAATTAGGTAGTTTATGCTAGTTGATAAGCTTTTAGTCAAGGATCATGGAAGATGATTTAAAAGATAAAAAATAAAGAAATTATGCAGGCTGGGTAAAACCTATGGCCCTTTATCATAATAAAGCTAAAATTGAAAGAGTATCAGTATAGCGCTGCCTCTTGTTTGAATTAACTTGATATTGTACTTAATTCTTGGGCAACTTAAAAGCAGCGCAGACAATATTTAACTATATAAAGTTTAAAATGGGATCTGGAAGTGGATGCATCATTTTCAGTAGGCCTAATTACTTAGTGTATGAGAAGTACACAGATGATGGTGGTAGATTTCTAGATCGCATCATCTAAATAGATTGTTAAGAAATGGCTAGAAATAGTTTAAGGCTATTGAGTCCTTATGAATGTATTAATGCCCACTAGGTGAATGGTTTTAAAAGCTATATGGATGTTAGTTCTTTAATTGAAAAAGACAGATAGAAAAATTAATTAATAAATATTAATTAAAAGGGCAACCGCGTTGTTGTTGCCTCAGTTGGCAGATTGAGAGTATAATATTGCTAACAAACTATATGGAGTATGGCAGAACCCGCCGCCAGAAGGCTGCGAAGTCCATACCAAAAATAAAGACCAAGTGGGTGAGTATTAAAGAATGACGGGAAATCAAGATTTCCCTAATTGAAATAGGTTTTACCTAGTTCTTTAATACTTACCCACTTGGGATTCCCGCCCAACCATCCCCACAACTGCTCATACTCCAATAAGTTCTTAGATGTGATCAAAAGAAACTGGATAAATAGGGATGGGCGTTTCGATAAAAATCGAAATAATGGGCGATAGCGGGGCCAATGCCCGGAGTTTACCAAAAATAAAGACCAAGTGGGTAAGTATTAAAGAACTAGGTAAAACCTATTTCAATTAGGGAAATCTTGAATCGTACTGGGTTAAAATTTCGTAAAGGTATAGTTAAACAATCAATTAACTCGCTAGTAATAATATTCTTACTCATCTCATTTGGTAAAAACATGTTCATCATTAAAACTAAACATAATAAAATATTAAGCATATAGAAACATTTTAAGTAAGATACCTCTCATCATTCAGCCTTGTAATTTCTACTTAACAAGTTTAGTGGATCTTGTTGTATTCTTTTTGTAGTTAGTTCTTCATCTCTCTCTTGTCACGAGGATGAATATCTAGTAGAACAGAATTACTCTTTGTTTATTATAGGACATTTTAGAATGTTAAGAATGAATGTTTCAGTTTCCGTGTGAATCCAAAGTATTGGATCGAATCAACTATTGAACATTTCCTCGAGCCATCATTAATTAGAAAGCAAGCGGTTTTCTTTTAGCAAACAGTTTGATTTGCCTGTAATTCATAGTCTTGAATGTCAGGTTATTTGTTTTAAGCAATAAAACAACCGGTTGTCTTCCTCAATTGTTTTCTAAATGAAGGAGGCAAGTGAGTCTTCTAGCAGTTATCATTTTGAATAGCTGTTTTAAACACAAAAGCCAGATCGCTTTTTAATTCATTTAATACTTTGAAATAATTTCATATCAGACCTTATATTATATATAAGTTTAATATGAGCCGAACATGTACAAAGTCTAGAACATTCAAATGTCGTGCATTTCAGTCCACAGCGGAATAAAGCACATACAACTTACAGCAAGACATTCAGTTTCAGATTAGAATTAAGATATAATTTCCTAGTTTGGATCTTGGAATTTGTATCATTCTAAAAGTCGTACATAGTCAGTTTTTATCGAGTTTCAACCTGAGGCAGATTCCGTTTGACATAGAATCACCAATATGAAATATTTTGTCAGATGTAGACAAAATAGGAATTTTATGTTTAAAAATTCAATGTTGTTTGATTTAAAAACACTAATCTAATAGGTTTTGCCACGACAGAGATATTGTCGGGCATGTGCCTTTCATTGTGATTTTCTTTTAAATCAACCACTGCTTAGTTCAATTACACTAATTAATGAATGTCGGAAGCATTGTTCATGAACAATTTTTGATTTGAGACTGAAATCAGTTAGCCTACCCTTGGTTCCCTCCCACCTTTAAAAAAAAAGGGAAAATGTTTTACTAAATTTCTTGTTCACTTAAAATACGTTTCGGTGACATTACACAACCTGCCCGAGCAAAAATGAAGCAAGTTATTTTATATTTGTGACACATGAATTCCATTTTCAAATACAACTACAATAATGGCCAATATTATGTACCTCAGTAGTCACTTCTCTGCAATTCCAGGGGAAGTTGGTTAACTACGCATACATCATATCGACAAGCTGGTTTAAAACAATATTACGCACCAAAAGATATTATTCCCGTCTTATACATTCCTGCTAAATATTTACATAATATTAGGTGCGAATGAAAGCGAAAAACAATACAGGAATTGTACCATGCTCATTAACTAATATATAGGTTACCTACGAATACAAAATGGAATATGAAAAAATTGATTATGAAGCCGAAATTTCATGGATATTATGACTAAATGTACCCATTTTAAAACGATCAACGTGTAATCTATGGATATAAATAACATTCATTCACTCTAACTCCAACAAAAAAATATGTTCTCGGCTAAACCAGTGTGATTACACCATGCATTTTATTTAAATTAACACCTCCTATTTTCATTTAATAAGGGAATATTAATTGTTTCCCTCCAAATATAAATCTAATAATATATCCAGTCAGATTGTATGATTGCGCACTGCTTGTATGTAAAATAAAATCATTTAGGGCCAATATGCACCGTGTATATTATTGAATGTTGCCTACGATACATGTTACCTCCGAATACAACATGAAGTCAATGCACGAGATGCTGTTACTTAATATTTATATAAACATTAATCACCCCTATTGCGATTTAAATCAACTGTCGGAGGATGTCTTTGCGTGAATAACATAAAAAAACTACACTAATAGGAGTAACAAGATTGAGACAGAGGGAGGCTATATTCAATCAACTTTTAAGACAACAACAAATTATTGATGCACTTGTACGCAAACTACAGCATTTTGTGAAAAGTGACTTACAAAAGCTGAAAGATTGATGCAAAACTTCTCCGTTGCTTGCCGAACGCAGCGCACGTTTCTACTTTATTCCAGTCGTTACAAGTATGTAACAACAGAGGGAAGTACCACGGTATCGTTATTTGTATTTGAACAGTTCATAATTCAAATTTGCCTACGAATACCGCCTTTTATTGCTGATATTTCAAAAAATGTTGCCTTCAAAATGATAAAACTTAGCACACGTGTACATTGTATCATACTTCACTTATTCTATAGATATCATTCACTAATCTGTGTTTATATTAAAATGGCAGTGTTTTAAATAGGTGTTCGGAGGTAATACATTTTTTTTACCAAACCGATCGCTTCCGCTTTTAAAATTTCTAACAATTTTATCATAAAATCGACTTGAATGGGGACGATGCATTTAAGTATTTAACATATTTAGGTATCCTTACAGCACAAATTACACTACCTCAGGCGAATTCTTCCCCGAAAGTGAGATTTAACAAAACATGTATTGGTAGGTAACGTCAAAACTTACCACAGCCAAAAAAATCACAACAATTCAGGGGATTGATCAAAAGTAACAACAATTACAAGAGGCATTCTTGAGATATCCACCAATCAAACAGGCAAAATTATTTCCACTTAAGCTCGTTTTCATCTAAACGGTTATATGTCTAAAATAAAACCTTAACAACTATTTTGTAAAAAGGGTGAAAAATAGCAGGTTTATTGCTCGCATACGCCCAATTGTGCATAAGTTAGTCATATTATATATGGCGCGAAGCGTCTCATCGAGGCGGATACGTATAACACAAAAATAAAATAGTCAAGATATAGATTATTTTATTATAGGCCTGAACATCACGTGTACACTTTTCGTTGGATTCGACCATATAATCAATTGGTGCGGCATCAGATCCGCTATTTAACTTTAGGTTTTTTGGTACTTTACTAGGCCTTTTTAAATTGATTAACCGAAACTATTTATGAAACTGAGCAGTCGGTATTTCCTATTATTACCTTCCAATCATGGGACTCTTGGTCCCACCTGTGTTTTGAACTTATAGATTAAAATTATATTTAAATGTACTGGTATGATATCAATTAATATATTCAATTCATCTATATTATTAGAATTAGATGTTCAATATTTGTATTATCAAATAATAATGTCAAATAAAATTTGACACTGTTGAATTCTGTAGTATTTAAGGAATAAATCCTCTCAGCAATAGCCGACCAGCTATCTATCACATTTCATGTGTCTTGTCCAATTCCGTTATTTTTTATTTTATTTATTTTAATTTTATTTATTTATTTGGACATACACTTTTGAAACAGTGGCATGAGTCTTCTCGACTGATGCGTCCTTAAAACATATTACACAATATTATCACATGTATAAATAAAAAGGCAGAATATATACAAATATTTACATGATAACATAGAATCATACAAGTTGAATGCTACGTGCGGTCCATGCACGTTTTATATAGGATTTGCAGAACACATCAAATATTTGGAGTACGGGTAAATTATCACATACGGTAAGAACATCATTTGAAAGACCTAGCATAACTGAGAGTAATGTCTACCATATCTGAGATAACTAGCATATCTGAGAGTAATGTCCTTCAATTCGAGATCTATATTAATTGCGTAATGCATTGCAATCAGTTACGCAATAATCATTGCGGAGCATTGATAAGACACAACTGCACAACTGATGACTTATATTATTGATTTAAGTAGGCAGTAATCAATATACCACAGACAACCTTTCTAGACCAGTAGCAGTTGGCTCGACCATGTTCGTAAATAGGATTTCATGATGAAAAATGGAAAAAGAAATGAGATTTGGGCATTGGTACTAATATGTTTGGGACATCCTGTGCAATTTAAATCTGCACATCGAGCAGTACACGTATTTCTACGGTGTTATGGTGTTGAATTGAAGGTAACTTACTTTAATTAGAATATCTACAGAAAACATGTATCGGTATTTTTAATTTCTTCAACGGTAATAAGAAAAATATATGGTCTGTCTTCCGGTAACAAAATCTGTATAGTCCGGTGGTTCTATAGCCCAACGGGTTCTAAAGTCCGAAGGCTCTATTGTCCCCGAAAAGAATAAGATTCTATAGTTCGAAGATTATTAAGGTTCTAATTTGAAGGTTCTAGATACGAAAATGTAAAGGTTCTATCATGTCGAACATTAAAAACGATTCTTTAGTCTGAATTCTATGATCATGTTCTATAATCCGAATATTTAAAAGGTTATTTAGTCCGAATATGGAATAAGCTTCTTTAATCCGAATTAAAAGGGGTGGTTAAGTCCGAATCTTTAAACAGGTTCGATAGTCCGAATCTTATAGCTTGTTTTTAGTCCGAATAGGTAAAGAGGCGGGGGGGGGGGGTACTCACGTATGTAAGGCATACGGGGACGTGCCGCTCCCGGTGGGTCGTTTTTTCATGAGACATCCTTAGCCATGGGTAGGCTTTTCAACTGAAAAATCCTTAGACATGGGTCCTGTTTGTCTATTTTCGCGAAAATGTGCCAAAAATAGGTCTATTTTCGCGAAAATTTGGTCTAAAATGAAGCAAAACCTCTAAAAATGGGTACCGATTTTTCCAAAATCCCCCTTAGAAATAGGTAGGGGTTTTGAATCTCTAGCGGCACACCCCGACCAAACCAAATCCGAGTACCGGGAGGCGCCCTGATCAGAAACAATAGTTAGAATTTTAATTAACTAACACTTTTCGATTCGAATTTTATTTTATATTATTATTATCTATACTAATTTTCGGTCCTTCGCCTGATTAGATAGTTCAATAATAATTTTACACTCGCGTCCCTCTTCAACTGAAAAGCGTGGTAATTGCGCCTCTAATACACGAGATAATTAGATAGTAATTCAATGCCAGTATTTCCCCGTTTTCAGACATGCGCAGAAAGGATCACATGTGAAAATCCGAAATGTTGAATTTCTTTTACTCGGGTAGCTACTGTTCGGACACAAATTGTGGTTTTCGGAGTGAGTGATGACATTATGGTCTTCACCCAAAATATTTTCTTTAGGGATATAGCTACACTTCCGTATATGCGGCTGTTTGTTATTCTTAAAGATCGCATAGTAACAAGCAATATACGGGACTATACGTCCGACCAAAAAATGCCAAATTGTGTACGCGTTTGTGGCGTTGTATTTGTTTACGGGGCAGGATGAAAGCAGGTAGTCCGTTGCTCCGCTGTGCATACCGTACATACAAGATAACCGGAGCAAGACACACAAAAAAACCTTAAGCCAAGATATATAAGACCTTTATTTTAATAAAGAAACGGGGAGCAAGGTGCAAACCGTATCCAGGATAACATGTATTAATTAAAGTGACATGAAGTGACTGAATAAAAAACATTTGATGGAATTACTCATGCAGTTGTAACCCCATTTGATGAAGTCACCCTTGCAAGTCACCACATTTGATGAAGGCCTTACACATACAGGTAACCCCATTTGATCCATTTGATGCCGTCAACCATGCTTCCGGTATTATAAATATGGATGATTAATGAATGTATACATAATGATTAATTGAGCAGTATCACCTAAAATTAGTTATGTGTAAATTTGGCCGATACCGCCGAAGCTTTGGGCTGGTGGATCAAGGTCGGCACCGCCCCCCCCCCCCCCCCCCCTCACACCCATTTCATTGTCTTCGTGCGACTGCCTACAGCGGTGCGGTGCGGTGCGGCTTATAGCCTATATGATGAGGTCTGAATCTTACTTTATTAATTTAATAATAAGGTGCTGCGGCTTATACGCCGTGAGGCTTATATATATAGCACGGAAATTACGGGATTGTCTCATCATACCCTAGGCCTAAGCACCCCTCCTCCTCCGCACTTCCCTTTACTTATAATATGGATACAGTAAGGCCACATGGGGGTATCTCACGGATAAACGGAACGTGCGGTATTGCCCCATCATACCCTATAATAGGCCTAAGCCACTATGCAAGCGCACTTCCCTTACTTGATTAAATCTGGATATAGTAAGGGCACATAATGGTATCATAAACGGAGCGTGTGGTATATAATTATGGTCAGGCCTTATTTAGAACACAACAAACATGACAAAGGGATTGCATACGTTTAAGCCCTACATGCCTATTGGAGGACTAATGCATTTAATGTAAATTGGCCCGGAAAAAACGGGGTTGGCACACATAGTGCTCAAATACAATCATGGAATGGTACAAGTGATCCGCCGACCATAAATATGATTAAACTACATAACCGACTATCATGACTATAGAACCATAACCCACTAAACGCTCAGAACGCAGGCCTACTGAATAACTCCGGGATACAGGATGTGCACATGGGCAGTGGCGGCACCACCATCAACATTTAAAAGGGGAAAACGGGGGTGGGGTGGGGGACAATAAAACAATCTGGAGGGGGCCAAGACAAAACACTTAGGTGGAAAATTCAAGCCTTTTGGCTTTTATTGTAAACATTCCTGAAATTAGATTAATTTGTTCTAAATCAGACATTTTGGACCAATTTAAAGCTAATTTTAAGTAACTTTGAATTTTGACATTAAAATTGAACTTTTATAATTATTATTTGGAGTACAAAATGCGTAGGGACTTAAACTGTGGGAGAGGTCACGACTGGTGGCATCCCCCCCCCCCCCCCCCCCCTCACCCCCTCGGGGCATACCCCTACCTGGTAGCGATTATCTTTTCGTACATGAGTTTAACCAACATCAGTTCATTTGTTTAAAAATGTAAAAACATCATTTTATTCAGTGAATTTTGCTTAATTTCGTATTAAAACGGAATAAATAAATGTGGTTAAACTCATGTACGAAAAAAATAATCGCCACCCGGTAGTGCCGCCAACTACTGCACATGGGGCAGGTCTACCTAAGATCACTACGGTACTCACCCAGATGTGGCCTATAATTATATTAAGGCAATCCAGATACTCTTAATATTCTAAAGTATTCTTATTAATCCACGTAGGCCCGAATAACCGCATAGAAAGTTATCACGGATGCCCTTAATATTCGATTCAAAATATACCAAATAGTCCAGGGAGGTCCTATATTGTGACCAGTCGCATCAAAAAGGACATGTTGTCGGCAAACACAGTTTTGAAATAGAAGCCAATAAAGTTGGTGAAATATAAAGAAAATAATAGTAAAAAATGTGGTTCTTGAAACTATATCTTGTGATTCCAAAGTCCGATTTCCTTCAACAAGGTATCATTTTAAAGCTAAGAATGTGCTCTTTCAGCTGATATGTGTGACTCAAATTGAAGTTGTGCCTCCAACATGTCCATTTATTATTGACATTATTGGATCACTTAAGGACACATGGAGTATCTTGGTTAATTGGTTATTAAAGTACATGGGGGGGGGGGGGGGGGGGGGGGCACCATGTGTTATAAATGGCGTACATGGATTTCTTAAGGGCATACAGTATATATATGGATTAAGGGCACTGTGGCACCAATGTCAGTATTAAGGGCACAGGGTACATGGAGTATCAACGACATACTCTTGCTGTTTTACAATACCCTCATCCTACGTTTTGATATGACTTACCACCCGCTATAGCTTCGGCACTTATACCTGCGCTTTCCATTATAAATTGAATAATAGTACAGGCACATTGGTATGGATATAACGCCGGCACGTGCGGTACCTGGGTTATTAAGGCCACCTGTGAGGGGTTGGGTCTAGCAAACGTGGAGTACTTGGATTAGGAACATGTATTATTTAAGAGCACATTGGGCCTATACGCTCATAGTGTATTAAGGGCACCATGTCACTTACATTATATTAAGGGCACCTTAGGTACCTGCATTATTTAAGGACATGTTCTTGATATTTATATAAACATTTATAACGCTTTGAAATTACTCACATCTGTCTATTTTGATATGACTAACTGCCCGCTATCTTCGGCACCCGCGTTTAATTTACTTGAATATGATCAAGTAAGGGCACAAGGGTATCTCGATATAACGGCACATACAGTACCTAGATCATGTGATACCCGAAACAATATTAAGGGCATCTGTGGTAACTGGAGTAGGGGTACTCTCTAAATACAAAACGAGTGGAAAGAGTGGAAATTCACTCGAAAAGGAGTGAAGGGAGTGAAACACAGGACAACCCGTTTTAGAGTGGAAATGTCCACTCAATAAAGTAGAACATTGTCATATAAAATCCCCTTTCACTCCTTTTAGAGTGTTTTTCCACTCAAAAACGTGTTGTCCTGCGTTTAACTCCTTGAAAAAGTGGAAAACCACTCTTTTACATTTAGAGAGTAGGGATTAGGCCTGTGGGGTACTTGCATTTCAGGTCACATGGGAGGCCTACATCCTGAGGTACCTGGGTATCTGGATATTAAAAACACAAAGGGTATAATAGGCCTACCTGGATTAAGGCACATCACATATACCTGGATTATCAAATGCACCTGCGATATTCAGATTTATTGAGGGCCCGTCTGGATTATGTAAAGGACATGTTCTTGATATTGTACCACATTTTCTTACGTTTTGTTTACTAATCTACCCATTATATTCTAGCGGGTTCCGCGGGAAGCGCGGATGCCCGCTAGTTATTATTATTACACATCATTTATTAAGCGTCATTCCATATGATCACAGCGCTGAACAATAACATAGAAATATAATAAAATACATCAAGATAATCTGGTAAAAATGCAATATACAACATAAAATACACACTAAAATTTAAAAACCATCATATTAAAAAGCAAAATGATTTTAAATTACATATCAAAAAACCGATATGACACCAGGGGAAAGTGGATAAACAAAATAGTCATTCAGATGGGATAAAGTAAGTTTTCAGGGCTTTTTAAACACTTTGACAGAAGGTGAACGGCGAATATGGGTAGGGAGAGAGTTCCAGAGGCGTGGTCCAGCAGCACAAACACATCTTTATGTACGCAGCTTACGCTAGGAAAATGACCAATTCAATAAAGTAGATTTCATGATTCCCGTAAATCTCGTTAACCGTGACCAATGTTCGGCCTAAAATTCTATTTCCATAGGATTGTGTACTAAATAGTAGTCTAAAATTGCTAAGGTACGTATTTGAAATGGCTGTAACTCCAAAACTAAGTCAGTTACCCCCATTTTTTCATTCAAGATTCTTATTTATAATGGTAAACTTCGTTCAAAGTGAATATAAGAACATTATATTGACAAACTCTATCGTGTTGCATCCTCCTTAAAAATAAATACATGTTTTTCGTGGGGTTTCCGTATTTTATGTATCCAAGTCATTCTTTACAAATTCGTAAATTGAATCATTTTTAAAGGTAATTAATTTTACTTACGTGGCGGTTGAGAACCCGATTGATCTTCTTGTGGGTTAAGTAACTGTGGAGCTGGAGTTGGTAGCGGAAAAGAATCAGGATTTTGTCGCGTGTCTATGGGTTGATATCCCTGTTGGATGATGTAGTAGATAAATATTGTTACCACATCATAATATACAAAACAGTTTTTAAACGAGAATTACATTCCAACCCATCTAATTTAAGAGATATTTGTTTTCATTGTAATTAACATTTTAAGCTATTATAGTCCGCATCCCCAGTGAAATGAGATAAGCCTTATACATATGTTACGTTTGCTTTACTCACATTATCTTGTTGCAGTGCAAGATCCGATGAACCGCAACATACACTATGACAGCAGTATGCAGCGCTAACAATGGCAACAATCATTTCAACTAATGCAACGACAGCACCTAGGGTATGCACCGGTATGAGGTAGAGCATCCATGGCATCCGGGGCTAAAAACAATATACAGGTTTGTAGATAATATTGCCAATACCATTATTTGGAGTAACAGCTATATGGATTTGTTTGACCTTTACCGACAATGTCATGTTTTGTGACGTGTGTTTCATTGTGTTATATAAAATAGGTGAATGACATATCACAGAGAAAAGTTCGCAACAGGCATGAGCACCCATTGTTGCCTGTATTACAGTGCAACTTACCATAAATGCCCATTTATATCAAATTCATTTAAATGACTATAACATCACCAACTTCCTTTCATTGAAGTCAAGTTCGGTGATACACGATATAGAAGCCTTAACAACGCAATTTTATTTAGAAAAATTCAATAAATTAATCTCATTTGCGTAATTTTTACATATTTAATTAGCATTAAGTCAAAAACACATTTTAATTTATATCTGGAGATGTGAATTTCTTGCAAACCTGGAAACGGAATGCATGAGTGATTCTATTGGCAGATAGTGTGATCAATACAAAGTATGAACCTTTGTCTTTCAAACAATAACCTTTTGGATTTCTAGTTATGAACTATGACGTCATAGCATTAGCTTAACATGCTTAAAGTAACTACACTCTGGACACTGCCTGATACGTATTGATATGTAATAGGTTGAAATATGGGTTGATTGATTCATTTGCGTATATCTCGATAATGCAAGCAATGAAACAGATAGAACTTGGTGAATAGTAAGATCACACAATAATCTCTGTTTGACACTCTTTTAGAGATCTGAATTCCTTAAAAAAACCAAGAAAGGACCATCTCAAATACGTTTTTATTAAGGAAAATCCGCAACGATAAACCATAGAACACAACAACGGATAACGAATCATTGGAATTATGTGACGATTACTTTAACAATACACATCTAGTAGCTCTATTTGATTGTTACATTCATGTATATCTTCATTTTGATTATCACAATAAGTATACACACTGATTTAAGCATGTTTCGATGTTTCTGATTATATTTTGAAGGCACAGTAAGCTTTTATCTGGCAAATATCATGAATTTAGCCATTTTTGGCCCAGTTCAAAAAAAATCTGCCGTCTGCGCATGCGCATATTTTCTGTATGTTTCATATGAATAAGTTCAGCCAATTCGTTACCTATCCTATGGAATCTCCCAAACTGGTAACAGTTCTTATATTTTCCTAATTTATTTGATTTTCCGCAACATCAGTGATTTACTGACTGGGAATTTGTCAGTGAAAATGGGTTATTTGAAATACTGATATTTGTATACTTTTAATTAAATTGCTTCCTCTTACTTGTTCCTCTTATACTACATATTTCAAATTACACAGGGATTAAGGTTTATTGTCTTAGGTATCATAATTATGCAAAACAAAATTGGGATTTACCTGCTTCTGGGGTCATGTTATGCAATCCTCTTACCATGTGTCTCATACAAACAATTCAAATTTCCCGCCAAATAATTGTTTTAGTGTACTTAATTTACATAGCTAATGCTATGACGTCATAGTTCATTGTTCCAACTTTGTATTGTTTGAAAGACAAAGGTTCATACTTTGTGTTGATCACACTATTCTTCAATAGAATCACTCATGCATCCCATACTATGATCACTTTCATTACTTAATGACCAACTCTCATACACATATTCCCGACATTTTTGTATGAGAAAAATGGAACATTTCTTTGTATTGATCTCTTGAATAATTCGCATAATTTACTACCAATATTCTGGACTTTAGCATAACCATACATTTAATATGGGTTTGTGACCTATCGAATTAAAGCGTACGACATACCCAGCAAAATGGTATGATAACAGTTCATGAGTTTTTGTTTGTTTTAAAATTGCACATATTTAAGCAATCTATACGTCCTCTTAGCTTTATTTGTTTGCAAACCAATGATTCACCAGGCATAACCCAAGGAACGTGCATAATTATATCAGTAGACAACGACAATAAATGTGTATACAAAAATATATCACGATATTTTTGATACAGCTCTACATCTAGGCTAACAAGTGCTTAGATAGTACGGTGCAATTCATATCTTTAAATAATGTACTAATAACTATCAACCAGTAATTACTCTGACCTGATATAATGTTTATTTAAGGAATAATCCGTTCTTAAAGCTGCTTAAATTATAAAGAAAATAAAGGCACAAGGGAGTACAAAAGGGCACTTTTCTCATAACTACCAATTGGTCAGAATAAATTAGCAAGATGGCTCCAAAATTGATTAAAATACGGTCGAAAATAGCAGATTGGACCTTATCGGTCTTGGGCCATACTTGGGAGGACGGTAGCAAGTGAGCTGGCAATAAACAGGTGGTGTGAACTATTATGTTACTAGTTAAAATAATCAATTGACTTTTGGGGTTTAGTGACTAGTCGGTAGTGTAATTGAATAACAAAACTGACAAATGAATACATTTCACATACCCCCAACCAGCACCATTTGTCATCGAGGCAATCACGAGCATACTGTAAGATAATCACTGTGCCCACGCACTCCATGATCAATTGACCGCATGCGCTGACAGAGGAAATAATTGATATCACCATATACCTCACGATCTAAATAATGATTAAAGAGGACACGGAATTATTGTTGTTATCATTATTGTTTTATATTTTATATATATATATATTTTTTTTTAGGGGGTGGGGCATTTTTTTTTTGGGGGGGGGGGGGGCTGTAATCAGAAGTACGTGTGGTCTAGTGGATAGCATGCCGATCTCACAATACAAAGGTTGTGAGTGCTAGCCCCGCTACAGCCAACGTGTTTGTATCCTTGGGCAAGGTACTAAAGTCTCAATTGCCTCGTCGACTCAAGCGAGATTGGGGAGATGTTAGGGGATATTACAATCTAAGTGCTGATACATTGTGTGCGCCGTGATAGCCTGGTAAATGAAGCGAAGTGATTGTGACGATTTCCTAATGGTCGGAAGTCACATAAAATGGTGGTCCCGTGCATCGGAAGAGCAATACCCGAGCACGTTAAAAGGTTACAGACGCTTTCGTAAAGAGTAGGGGATCATCCCGATCTGTAGCTGCTCACACATCTAACGGACCCCAATGGAAATATTTTAAAAGCTTCAATGAGGCTTTCTTGGGTTATCCAGGGTCGTAAGGCCCAAATAAATAAATACAAAAATACAAAAGAATGGGGCATTACCGACTATATTTGTATATACATATACATTATTTAATTTTGGGGACAAGCCAAATTCCCCCTTATTTAATTTGGAGGGGGACAAGCCAAATTCCCCCTTATTTAATTTGGAGGGGGACAAGCCAGATGCCCCCTATCCCACTCTAGTTACACCCCTACATGTATATGTATAGCAGTTGCGTATCTCTCGGGGGCTTTGACCGGGAAGGCCAGTTCAAACTACCGGGCTAAAAAAGGCGAGGTAAATGGAAGAAGAAAATGGAAGAAGAAAATGGAAGAGAAAACCAGATTTAGGAAAGGGAAAGAAAGGAAGAAGAGGAAGCTTGCATTAGCGAAATACACTCCTGGATGACTTAAAGGAATACCGTTTTATTCATTAAACCATGCATTATATGGTAGGAAAATAATTATCTAATGTTTATTGACCATTCGCGCCCGATTGTCCGTGTCAATGACGTCATCGTCACTAAAACCGCCTCATCAGCAACAGGTCGATGGACAGTATCACGCAGGAATTCAATGCATAAATCGATATTATCAATCTATGAAACAGAGATGCTGGCATCTCGTAAAGGTGCGTTCATACTCCCGTCGTTGCGCATCGACCGACGTCGATGGATAAAAGTTGACATTGCTTCAACTCGCGCGCCGATGTCCATCGACGTCGGCCGATGCGCAACGACGGGAGTATGAACGCACCTTAAGTCTTTCGTCATAGCTTTGATCAATATGGCGACGTCCATGCATGTGATTGTTTTTCTTTCTAAAGCCGATTTTGTCTTTATACGCCGTACTTTTAAAAACTTTAAAGTGGTCTGTATAATAATAATGCTACATATCTGAGCGCTAAACTTCCATGGCACGGATTTCCTTTAAGGACCATGTTCAAAGGTGGCCAACACCGATAACACTCGCACTCGGACGAACCTGTCTAGATTAATTGACACTACTCTTATTGTTGGTTCGGAAGAATCTTCCCCATCCTCTACGATTAAAAACTTGGGTGTCACTTTTGATTCTTTCATGACCACGGCATCTTAATATGTCACTGCCTTTTGTCGCAACATTAATTTCGGTTTATGGAACATATCCATAATACGCATATTTATTGACACCGATACTTGTTATCACACGATGCGTGCCCTTGTTCTTTCAAAACTTGATTATGTAAATTCCCATCTTTCTGGATTTAGCAGCGAAACAAAGTGAAACGAGGCTGCAAAACAAAGGCTACAAAACAAGGCTGCGAAACAAGACTAAAAAACAAGGCTGCGCGCACCATGTTTAAAGTCAACCGGCGTTACTCATTTATTCCACTGCTGTGTTCTCTACACTGCTACCATCCGGAACAAGGTTTATGATCTGCCACAGACAAAACCCGTCTTGTTGTGCCAGCCAGCCATAAACGCATTGGAGCTAAAGGGGTCAAAAAAGTAAGCCCCCCCTAAAGTTAGATTACTTTTGTTTACATAACTTCACACACAATTAGACGTTTTGAAAAATTGAAACGATTATGAAAAGAAAAAACGCTTGGCTACTAATAGAAAGTTTTACATTTTCGATATCATGTTTACTTTTCCCAAAACAGTCACATTTCCTCAAAATGATGTTTTCAGAAAAAGTGGCACTTACTTGAATTGGATTTTGGCAAATTGTTAACGGAAACATCATTTTGGGGATATTTGACTTTTTTTGGAAAAGTAAACATGATATTGAAAATGGGAAACTTTGTACGGATAGCTAAGCGTTTTTCCTTTTCGGAAAAGTTTCAATTTTCAAATCGTCTAATTGTGTGGGGGTGTTACGCAAACAAAATTGTATAGGATTTTGAAAATTGCCACTGTTTCTGAGAACAACGTTTTGGGGAAAATGAGACAATTTTGGGAAAAGTAAACATGATATTGAACAGGAGAAACTTTTTGTGAGAAGCCAAGTGCTTTTTCGTTTTACAAGTGTTTAAATTTCTCAAAACGATCAATCCTGTGCGGAGTTATGCAAACAAACTTGGTCTAATTTTTGGACAACAAAATCACCAGAGAGAGTTTTTAAATTGACTGATATGGACCAAGTGCCACCTTTTCTGAAAACAACATTTTGGGGAAATGTGACTGTTTTGGGAAAAGTAACCATGATATCGAAAATGTAATACTTTCTATTGGTAGCCAAGCGTTTTTTCTTTTCATAATCGTTTCAACTTTTCGAAACGTCTAATTGTGTTTGAAGTTATGTAAACAAAAGTAATATAATTTTAGGGGGGGGGGGTGCTTACTTTTTTTGACCCCTTTAGCTCCTTTGCTGTGGCTGGCCCAACGCTAGTGAATAACACTTTATCAACTTAAGATCCAGCAACAGTATCATAACCATCAAGCATAATCTCAAGACGCATTTGTTTAGTAACTGATTTTCTGTACATGGTTTCTCATTCTTTTGATTCACATTTGTATGATGTCTTGGGTACATTGTATTGTTTATTTTATGAATAGAAATCGCTGCGTTCATTTTTGGAACAGCGCTATATAAGCACTGCTATTATTATAGATAGATGGAGGGAGACGGGGTGGGGAGATAAGGAGAAATAAGGAGATAGGGGATAGAGATGGTGGGGAGAGATGTGTTACCATGACACTAGTTTTGCATTGGATTTATTTATGCTTACCTTACTCTTGGTCCTTCTGCAAGTTACCCCGTATACACCAGCCGTGAGGTAGAACTATAATAAAGAGGATCACCTAAAATTATCAACAACTGGAACATAAAATAGGTTTAAGGCGACAATATATTTCGGGGTCCGAAATTATCGAACTAGTGTCTTGGGGTTGACAGCCCCCTAAGCAGCCGTTTGAAGTTTGGTGTGAGCTTTATCAGTTACAATTCGCTAAAAGTGAAAAACAGGTTTTCACCGATTTTCTATTATTTCATGCCATATCAGAACGGATAATCATATTTTGATGAAATTAACAGAGTATGTAGAAAACATGTTCCCCATGATATCGCAGGCATTCTACATTGAAATTGTAAAACCATAGGTCATATGTGGTAAAACTTCTGTCACCACTTACCAATAGTCCTCCCCAACAAGGCCATCCCACTGCAGCTGCCGGGTAGATAATAAAACATGCCCCAACAACATGCCTGATGTACACTGTGCACGGCCGATATATCAGTGTTACTGCTAGGGCGCCAAATATCACAGACAACACAGCGCACGCAATATGAAGTCCTCCCGTGATCTTTGCTGCTCTTACGTTGAATGAAACAGGTGCATGTGCCTGGGCATTTGGATTTGCGGCCATTTCATAACAATAAAATGGTTATTAAAAGCTGTAATAAAACATCTAGATGATAATGTTCATACCAAAACAATGATGTTAACGGAAATACAGGATTTTTTCCTTTGTAATGAGCATCACACACAAAAAAGAGGATCAAAGATATATTTGGGATTGTATTTATTTTTCATTTTGAAAGTCGGTATATATGCAGTAATGGAAATACCCACATGACTGTCAACCCGGGGTTGCTCTATTAATAATATTGCATGTACTGATCATAAAAGTAGTATTGCTTGATTCCGTAAAGAGCGATTAAAATCATGTCTTTGCCAGTTCACCCCTCGCTAGTCTAGTGGTGGAGTTACATGCTTTACAATGCAGAAATCCATGGTTCGATTCTCACTAGGAGCATTTTATTCAACTGATATAGGGGAGGATGGGGCAACTGGTCCGGTTAAGCATATTTCATGATATAAAAGCTTAAAGCTCGTGTAAATATTTATGCAATTGCTATAAAAATATCACCCATGTAACTCTTTACATATAACATATAATCAATGTTAAAAAATATCCAAACAAAAGGCCAATTACCACTAACTAAAAACTTTACTTGGCACGGACCAGTTACCCCATCATTGGGGCAACTGATTAAGTTTTTGCAGGCGGACCAGTTGCCCCATACCTCTTCGGACCACTTGCCCCAACAAATGACGTAGCACTTTGTCGAGATGAAACATTATTCAAACACGCCTGTGACGTAATAAATTTTACGCCAAAATGTTTTAAAACATACCACCATTTGTCATAATAATCAATAACTCCAATACATTTCAGGAAAAAAGGCAAAACTGCATTTTTGTTTTTAGCCATTACACAGATTTCTGTAGCCAGCGAGAGTATCTTTGAATTCGCAAATATTACGGCGTTCGGGTCCTACAAGTAGACGAGTGTCTTTAGATAAAATAAGAAATGGTGTACTTTGTTTTATTTGCAAATTCATAAACTAATAACTCTACCAAATGAATATCCGTGATAATGATTTAAGTTGAAGCATTCTTTAAATGATAATATTGATCGGAAATCAAAACCACCAATGTCCCAAATTAGCAATGCGCCATTTTACGGTCATTTCAACCACAACCTATGGTTTTAATCATATTTCGGAAAGTCCCTAAGCACACTACAATATAGCACCCATCAAATGCAATATGCACCTAGAATCTTAAGACGACTGTACTGCATGTATATATTTACTGTTGCATATCTGTCATATAAAGTACATTAAACATGATCTAAACCCATCTTCATATATCGCCCATACTATCTGTGAATTTTCAATCAGTCAGTCAAGGAGTTGGCTTCAAAGATCTGGAGAAAAATCACATATTGTGTAAATACCCTAAAGTTCCAAATGTTTTGGATTGTAGAAGGTAAGGATATATGTCAAGTATCAACAAAAGTCGTACTGTTCAAAAGAAAGCAGTATGCCCATACAATTACAAAATCCTTCATTTCGGACCACTTGCCCCACGGTCCAGTTGCCCCATATCCCCCTCTCTATGCAGCGATGGAATTACCCACATGGCTTTCCACCTGGATTGACTGGGTAGGAACTACACACGTTGTGGATCCCAGATTCTGGACTGCAGATCACAGATTCTGGACTGAACTATTATCGTCCGATACTGGAACACCCAGTAGTATCGGTCGATGCTGGTCCAAAGTCAGTGTTCCAGTATCGGCCGATACTGGCACATAATTATGAGCCAGTATCGCGCAATACTGGGACAAATCTCACTGGTATCATATGTACCAGAACCTACAAAAACTGGAACAGTAAAATCGTACCAGTATATTCGCTTAAGCTGACATTGATCAAAAAGCTCGCAGATTCAGAAATCAGCAAGTGGAAAAATATTCATATTTCTTTATTGAAAAATACATGCTTATACCTAAATATCTTCAAATGCAATTGTAGTTTTGAAACTATGAATAAATCCGTAAAAGTTATTTTAAAAGAAATACCATCCTTTTACCACAACCTGATCAAAGTTTGGCTTAAAACTAAAAATACTGAAAATATAAACGAAACAGAAAACTGGGATAATCAAGTAATATGGAATAATGATTGAATTACGAGCAAAGGTAATACATTGTACCGTAAGGGATGGATAAAAATGTTTATGTGTCAGACCTATTGAAAGACGATGGGGAAATATAAACATTTGATGAAATAAAAAAGGACAGATTTGTTCATCCAGCAAATGCTTGTATACAATACATAGCCGTAAAACAGGCAATACCTACTTTGTGGAAGTATCAAGTATCAAGTATCAATCTTTATTTCCATATAAAAAATACATCAAATCACATATAAAAAAACACAATATGGAGGAGTAGACTGGAAAGCCAATGAGGCCCGTTTATGGTCTACCCCTTAATACAAGCAATACATAAACAAACATATTATAATAAAATAAACAATACGAATTCCACAACATCATAAACAAGACAGAACAAGGACGGGCTCAAAAAACAATAGATTACTCGTAATTTTGGATAAGGTTTTGCTTTAACTGCGTTTGGAAATGCTTTAAAGATTTGGATTGTTTCATGTTTTTGGGAAGTGAATTCCAGAGAATTGGACCATTGGTCGAATAGCACGGTCGGGGAAAGTCTTTTTGTTATTTGTCATGTTAAAATCATGAAACTGAATGAAAGAATGAAAGAACAGGTACTACATCGGATGGTTATAACGTTTAAGCATAATAATGTACAACAAGAATATATCGAAATGCAATGATAGACAAAATAGGTTCAGTTTCAAAAGTGACAATCATCTCTATAGAGAATGATCAGGTTTATGCTTTACACACTTGTACAAAAATGCTTCTATAGGGATGATTGTCACTTTTGAAACTGGACTTACGACCATTGAAATAACAATAACTCCACTCCGCAACATCGTATCTCAACAATCGAGGTGTCAAAGTATGCAGAACAAAAGTATGCACTGAGTTATTTGCTTCGATTAATCCATACCCTTTTGGGCCGTTAATTATTGGCTTATTTGTTAAGTGTCTCGATACTTTTTGTGATGAGTATAGTTCGAATCTAATCCTGATTTTAGGACTAATACCTACATGTATTACCACAGTGCAAAATAGAGGGCTTTCGTTCCATTTTGTATTAAAGTTTTTTGGTGATTTTGATTGTACAAGTTCTGTCAACACTGTCCAATGTACTGATGAGATACGACACCTATCCAAAATCGGGTGCTTATTCCACGGACCTTTCATTTTGTACGTCAATGATCACAAATATCATGAACTTGACGAAAAATGTAAAGTTGAAAAATCCAGTAACTTTATAAATGAGAACATCGACATTTTGTAACCCCAGTGTTTATTACACCGCAAGATGTAGCGCCCGAAATGTTAATATCATATTTACACGAATCTGGCCATTATTATAAAAGTACATTTTTCTTTTAAATGGGCTTCTATAATTATATTCCTGGATAAATTTGCCATTTTTATACTAAATTGCCCATCATCAAACCGAGCAAGGGCAAATCGTTATTTAGATGGGGATTAAGTAGGTCCTTCAAATAGGCGAAACTCATCCAAAGTCAAGGGGGGGGGGGGAGGCGATCCCTAATGTTTAGCCCGGTAGTTTGAGCTGGCCTTCCCGGTCAAAGCTGTCGGGGGCGCACTCTGCCCCCCCCCCCCCCCCCCCCCCCCCCTCCTGACCTGCCCAGATACGCTACTGGTGCAAGCTGATTTGGAGCGAGTTAAATCAGAGGATCTAATTAGATCATGGAAGTACGATTAGATATATCTACATTTGAATTGTGTAGGAATCAATAACTTGAACTTCCGAATCAAAGATGAATTAGAAAACAAAAACCCAAAACGGAATACATCGTAGGTCTAGTTTGCCTTTGCGAAGTCTCAACATGCTTATGTCAAATGTCAAATATAATATACACGGTGGAAACGAAGTGTTATTTACTTACGTATGTTGCTCTAGAGAGTTGTAAATGTTCATAGGACACAAGGAAGAGAATGGCCAATAGACGATTCGGTTAGCTTGAATATTAGTACACTAACTGTACAACACAGCTTCACTAGTGTTATTAACACTTTAAACTAGAAGTTAGTCTATGACCTATACTATAGTATATCTATACGAGCGTATATATATATATATATATATATATATGTGGGTATTTCCATCATATGTATATATAGGCACAATATATATCTAGTTTGAATGGCGAAAGAATGCAACCAGCCGAGTGTGGCCGAGTTCAACGAGGCCGTGTGGTCGTGAAGTTGCACACAGCATGACAATTGACACGGTAGCGCACCCTTTCGTTTTGGTAATAATGCACATGTCAGTTGTATGATGCACTATACGACCCCCGGGAATGGTCCGCTACTTTACCGAGGTGCGTCACTTGGACAATGTACCATGAAGCACCCCTGTGTCAACAAAGTGACGGACTTTTGTCATAATGACGGTACCATCAGTCAATTTTGTGACGCACCATTGATGGATTCTGACGGACCATGACTGACTCCAATGACGAACCCCAACGTTATTATATAAAATATTGTTGACTGAACTGGATTGCAAATAACAATACTTTTTAAAATGTGTAAAATGTTTTCAGATAGAAGAAAAAAACGGAGATTGAAAGAGAAGTTGGCCGACTGTTTTATACTCATATCTAATTATAAATTGTCATTTTAGTGTATTTTGTTGCAAATGTGCTCATTTACTTGGGGCTGCGTCTCCTAGCCACACTCTAAATGACAAGGATTTAAATTGAAACCTATAGGATTCAAATTTAAACCTTTCAGGGATTGTAGTTAGAGAACAATCAATGTGGATTTGAATAAATCTTTTCAAGGATTTAAAAGCTTTAATCCAAAGGGATAAACAAAATAAGTCCCAATGGATTTAAATTTTAAATCTTTTGGGATTAAAATCTACCCTCAGAAAGATTTAAAAGCAATCTGTTTGGACTTGATTTTTCAAATCTATTTTATGTGTGTGCAGCGTATATTGAGTCTGTTCTTGACCGAGGGTGGCTTTGATGCCAGTATTGCTGGCATGTTGAAGGGTATGTTTCAGTTTGGTGTGCATCCGAGAGCATTTTGAGTAAATAATATTAATAATACGGGAGCCGATCACGGCTACACTGAATGTGTGAACAACGCATGTAGGGCATTCCTGACTTTTACTCCATCCACCGGCGAGTCCGAACAACAACCAAAAAAATTCAGTAAAGTCTACATCTTATCACCGTGAAAACTGTTAAAAATGCTCTCGGATGTGCACTGGGCTGAAGCATGCCTTTTGGTCAGGAGTTCTTCCACGTTTCCCCACAGACGTACACAGTACACAGTCGCAAAAGAAAGATGGCGTCGTAGCAACATCGTACAAAGAATCAGATTGGATCACTTGCACGCATCATGATAATATGATTGGTTTAAAATGTAGGTCCTTCAAAAGATTTAAACTAAAACCGAGTCTGTGATTAAATGTTCGTAAAATTACTCTTTTCAGATTAAAATTAAATCTTGTTAGATTTATCTTTTTTTAAATCCCGATTTAGATTTAAAATTTAAATCCCTGAAATTAAGGGGGTGTGGACCCTCAGGTAAATCCACCGTAAAACTGCCGTAAATTCTTCATTATTCATTTAATCTATATCAAAGTATACATTCTTTTGCAGAAAAGGGTTCAATGAATCCAACTATGATCATGAAATTGACCATATTGGAGAAAATTATAAAAAACACATTTGTTGACCCATTTTAGGTTCTGCAAAGATAACTCAAAATAAATTGTGTCAAATTTTGTCATACTAGTTTTATTATAATCCTAATACAATTCTCTAGGGTACCTTTTTATTTATTTTTAATATCTTATTTATTTTTGGAATAATAGACCAAAAAGTGCCCAAAAAAATGCCAAAAATGTGATTTACATGATTTTTGAGGTAAAAAATCAGATTTGTTGTCACTTTTTGGTCTATAATTTCAAGAATAAATAAGATATTAAACAAACAGAGTGCAACAACATCGCAAGTGGTAGATACGAATACGATGTTATTGTACTTAGAATGCTATGACACAGAATGCAATACTGACGTAAGTGGTAGTTATGATGTTATTGCACTCAGAATGCTATGAAAGCAGACGTAAGTGGTAGATACGATGTTATTGCATGCAGGATTCACACCACTAAATAAATAATGAAACAGTCCATGAAAGGCCTGTTGAATTGGGTGGGATGACACTCCTCTAAGTGAAATATATAAAAATGCTCCAAAAGTAGTGTTGTTGGCCAAACTTTTGATCGGATGATCATTAAATGAAGTTTATCAAAAAATATCAGTGCAAATGTTCTTCTTTGACCAATTTTGTATGATTTTATAGCCATTTAGAGACTTCAAATAATTGATTAGAATTGTTTAGACCTAGTCTAAGCATGGGCAATCTACAAACATGCGTATCTTCGACGGCACATATCTCGAACAAAATTCTTTGCCCTTATTTATTTTTGTTGTTTGCAGGAAAGCCAAGACCATGCAAAATGCAAAGTTGAAGCAACCAGTTGCTTTATAAGCGAGAAATTGGCGTATAAATATGGTCCATGTTACACAGTAGTTATAAGGGATTTTGTTAGTGGTGTGAATCCCGCAACCATAAAACTGTAGTGCACTTAATACATCGGTTTTTTTTATCAATTACAAACTAATTTATTTGTTTTAGAACTTCAAAATTAGCTTAAAATGTGCTCAATTATCTACTCTTTTCAAAATACATATATGATGAGTCAACCTTTAGGCAATAGGCATTTTCATTACTAATTAGTTTCGTACAGCATGGAGTAAATCCATGCTAATAAAGCCATGCTGTACTCTTCAGATGATGGCCTTCGACTGAATCAGAACAATAACTGAAAGAAAGTGGCATCGCACTGTTTCTACTCTTTCAAAATATGTAAAAAAGTCAATTTTGCCAAAAATGTCACTTACGATGTTGTTGCACTTGCACGACGGTTTTTCATTAAAAATGTATTTCTAATAATATATGAATATGACTATATTTCAATATGTATGATGATGTGTGGTTATGTTCTCCATTAGTAATTTGTGTCATCTTAAATCAGTCATGGTTAATAAAATCCAATATGAATCTGTAATTAAATTGCTAGTTTATTAATGTACAAAACCGAATATAAATGAGATTGTGAAATCAAATTATATTGTTAATAACACGAAGTTAAATTTGACGAGACAAATCTTGATGTATTGAACAATCTAAATTGGAGCGATATGGTTTCGAAATGAAATGGTGTGTGGACACTTTTACGGATATCCGAAACAAATAGAATATTATTTGGACTGTAATACAATATTGATTACACTATTATAGGCCTATATAGGCCCGTGCACATGACAAATATGTTTGCCTATGACTGGATTCGAACTGTGAACCTTCGTCGTAATGCGCCTGATTCGAACCGTGAACCTTCGTCGTAATGCACCATGCACGACGCTGCTGTGATCAACTGAGCGAAAGAGGCAACTGACGTAGGGCTGCGTGTTTTGTGTTTAACCTGTGGGCACTGGGCTACACATAGGCCAGAAACACTAAAACGGAATAAAATATGAAATATAATGCATGAATGAACACTCTTGAATACATAGATGAATTAATTTACAAGTTGGTGTTTGGCTGTACTAGACTACACTCTCATGACGGCAGCATATTATTTCTGACTAGAAAACCTATATTTAAAATGTAACCCCTGTTCACAGAATTTCAGGAAAATGTTGACCTTTGACCTATTTTGCCCTATATCTCGGCCATTAAACATCTGGTGGCAATACAGCCATTGACCTTTTGAACCTTATGACCTCAGAAACAGTTTGATATGAGTAGACTTTTAGTAGTGATATAGTGATTTGGGGGCTTAATGAAATGCTCGGCAGTGGAACAATTCTTTTGCAAGTAGCGGTGAGCTACCCTTTAAATTTGTTTCATTGTCTGTAATTTTCCCAACATTTCCGACTCTTGACCTTTATCGAGTTATTAATTGGTAGCTTGTTTTAGCATTGGATATTGCACACTGGTGTCAGGTGAGCCGTACAAACATCTTTAAAAAACACTTTGGTTCTCCAATTAAGCTAAATACTATCTATCGTGTAATGTCCAATCATTGTAGAGAATTGACCTTGCTGTTCCAACGTGTTTTGATTGGAGGTTTTTCTCCGCTTATTCTATTCAATAATTTATGATGAAGGTAGTATAGCAGATCTCTGACGTCTTAACGCTTGGTTGAACGGTCAGTAAACGGAGTTGAATAGGGTCTATGTATAGACAGGGTTAGTCAAGGTATTCAGGTCTATATTGCATTGAATTAAAACATAAATTACTTACTTAACTTATTTTACATTACTTTTTGACTTCCACTCCAATTTGGTTGAGTGATGCCATCCTCCGCAAGACTTTCCTCCATTTGTTTCTGTCTTGTGCCTTTTTTCTTGCTTCTGATAAGGATGTTACACTGCAAAAACACCGGTGTTAAAAATAACACCGTTCGGTGTTCTGAGAGGTCCACACCAATTGGTGTTATTTTAACACTATCTTGGTGTTACATTAACACTTACAGTGTTACATTAACACTTACAGTGTTATTTTTCACACTTGCAGTTGTTAAAATGACACTACATGGTGTCGATATAACACCAAAAATTTAACACCGGTACGCCGGTGTTAATTTTTTTGGTGTGGACCTCTCACAACACCAATGGTGTTATTTTTAACACCGGTGTTTTTGCAGTGTAGACGACGGTTGTTATCAAATACAATCAATCTATTAGATGGTAGGTCTACCATTGACGGTGCCAACAAATGCAAATTTAAGGTATCTTTGAGGGTTCATACGCTGAATGTGTCCTCTTTTTGAGGGTAATGATGTTGCGTTTGTTTCCTAACGTATGTATGATGGTGGTGTGTATATCATATCATAAATGGAAAGTATTATGGGCCAAACATTTCGTCGCTGTTCTGACATACCGGCAATCACAACAGAATTAGGTTAAGTGATGTGCCGGTATGTCAGAACAGTGACGATTTTACAGAAATATTGAGAACAATATTGGGGTTTCTTCTGATATCAAAATATGTGGATGGGCAATGAAAAGCTGAAGTGATCGGAACATCCACCTTTAACATTATACGGTATATCGCTTTGCTTTAAACATGTCCAGATCCTAAACACACTGCTTTTCTTGCAGTTGACGAAATGTAATAAATAACTATATACCGTATATTAGAGTAGTACTAGTAATGACAATAGCACGGATGCAATTGAGAATCAAGACTCTTAACGTAGCGCGGTATACAACCCATCACGTTTTGGACTTCGCTTTGTTAATTTAATCTGCAAGTTTAATTGCATCGGTAAGGCCACGAAAAAAGAAGCCCAGTTCTATGGGCAAACACACTTCTCAGGTAGGGTCAGTCAGTTGTTTGTTTGTTTGTTTGTTTGTTTACACGGTCGGTCCATACGGACACACGCTTGGGTCCTGAAGGGACCATGCTCAAGCAAATTGCTTGGGCCAGGCTTAAAAAGCCTATATAAGCATGCTGGCTGAATGAAATGAAAGTTAGAAAAGATGGAAGAAAAAAATGAAGTAAAAAGAGCGACTTCCAACAAATAAAGTTAACAATTCTGCTGTCAGCCTTGGACATGAGAAAAGAATAGTCTTGATCCAATCTCATTTGTGTTGGAGTTGGCCGGTTTTTTGTTGCTTATTTGTTTTGCTTTTAACAAACATTTCGGATTTTTCAAAAAAATCGAACATTTTCAAAACAAAATCACCACATGTTCACAAAATTGTCCTAAAAATGTAATTCGAAGAAGAAAACAATGTGTCGGTTGGCTCCGTAGAACAGGTTTCTTGTACGTGGTCTAAGATGTTTAGTATTACGAACAGCCTCTGCGTCCATTTATCAATGCTGTATTGGTTGTAATAATGATTGCATTTGACAAGAAATGCAATATGGTGTGTTCACAAACAAGAAGAATTTCTTGTGAGAAGTCACGATGTATTAAACCTGTATTATCCATCAGGATATGATACGTGGCGAATTGACCAGAGCATAACTTATAAGCAAATGATTCTATTTCATCGACTGAATGCAAGAGGGTCGTAAGTGTATTTTGACAATTTTCAGGAGAAGCAATTTTGAACTAAAATGTTTTTTATATTTTATTGTTTTTGCCGTCACATTTCTTTGTTAAAATGTAACTAATCCGATTTCATACGTATACCATAGCTTAGAATAAATGTTTGTACACTCTCAATTACAAGAATTTAAATTTAAACCTTTAGCATTTTAATTCAAATCTTTAAGGTATTGTAGGTAGGGACCAATCAATGTGGATTTAAAATAAGCTTTTCAAGGATTGAAAAGTTTTAATCCAAAGGTATTAACAAAATAAGTCCATATAGATTTAAATTTAAATTTTTTTTGGATTAAAATCTACCCTAAGAAAGATTTAAAAGCATAATGTTTGGACTTGATTCTTCAAATCCATTTTATGTGTGTACAACGTATGTTGAGGCTGTTCTTGACCGAGGGTGGCTTTGATGCCAGTATCGCTGACATGTTGAAGGGTGTATTTCAGTTTGGTGTGCATCCGAGAGCATTTTGAGTTAATAATAATAATAATAATAATGATAATACGGGAGCCGATCACGGCTACAGTGAATGAGTGAACAACGCATGTAGGGCATTCCTGACTTTTACTCCATCCACCGGCGAGTTCGAACGGAAAAAATCACAAATTCTAGTAAAATCTACAATATAGTAACAACATCTAAATGCAATAAATTATGTATAAATTATTTACATTTTGTTTATTATATATATGACAATAGAAGAAACATAAACAATACAATGATTTAACAATGTGTGTATAATTTAGTTCGATTACAAAAAGAAGATTTTTGAAATTCAATTTATTTTTATTTTTAAATTATAACCTTTTTATGATTTAACAGTGTGTGTATAATTTATTTCGATTACAAAAAGAAGATTTTTGAAATTCAATTTATTTTTATTTTTAAATTATAACCTTTTTATATGCATGTGATCTGGTAAAGAAAAATGTTTCATGTATGATGGATATAATGACACATAGTTTTGAATGCATTTCAAAATCTTTATTACACAGGTTTACAATTGTTCATAACCACATTACATGTATATGAACCACAACAGTAATTGTTTTCAATTGAATTTGTAACTTTTGTTGACTATTCTATTGTTATATCATGTAACAGGCAACAATATTCTTTCCATATTAAATGATAATTTACTTAATTTAGGTATTTTTCGAAAGTTACATGATTCAAAATAGTATGTAGGAGTCAAGGCTAACATTCGTCAGGCGTGGAATCTTACATTTTCCCATCCGAAGCGTCCAGAGAGGCATATAAAGACAACAGCGAAATGAATATCTTACTATGACAACATCAGACATACAATCAGCGGGGTCAGTAAGGAGAACGTCCCAATGGCGAGTCACTCATGCACGGCATTTCACTACATGTGTGGGTAATTTTGCGTTTCTTTCCATTCCTTTTTTCATTCTTTTTCCTTTGCGTTCCTTTTCTTTTCTTATAAAACATACCAATCACATGCTCCAACAAGGGCCGACGAAAGTTTTTACGGGAAGCACTTTATTTGACCTGCAGAACATATAGGCCTACTAATATTTATTAAAACTAATTGTAATGTGTTTCGCCAAACACCCCGTGTATCTGTCCGAAGAGGGTCCGTGTTCATCATTTTCTTGATAAATTATCGGTGACACCAGAAAATTGGGGACATTTGTTGGTCTTTCATAGATTTTCACCAGTTTTTCCACACTTTGTTCAAATGTGACCTGTCGTAACAATGGCCGCGCAGTAAATGTAAATAACACTTAGCTTAACTCAAGGTGATTTTTAATTTTTTGAAATAATGTAATTTGATTTCACAGTTTCCAATGTACGCTGTTTGATCGGTAGACAAATAATTACACCTAACACTAACAATTACTGACCAGATGCTTAAATCTAACCTACTCAAAATCTGACCCTTCATTCATAAAAAACCTCTTTCCTATCCTATACGACTTCATACTCACCCATAACTCAATTTCGTCAACATGTCACTTAGGTCCGTCTTAGCTATTATAGTCTGCAATTACGAAATGACGGATAGAACTAACATTTGATAATAAAGTCTCCCACTCTCAGCAGAAATGATTCAATTATCGTCCATCTAGCACGCACGAGTAGCGGGCTATCAAGAAGACGCTAGAATTGCACGTGATTTTTCATTAAGAAGTGGATAATTTCGATGCATTTGAATTGACGCTATGTCAGTAGTGTTTGCTACACTTAAAGAGATGTTGTGACGACAACCACATTTAGGGGCTTCCAACATTTTTGGTGAATTTGCATTTCCTCACTAACGACGCGTCGCTGAAACCTGCGGGCCTTTACCCTACAACTGTCTACTGACTCAGCATTGTCATTTTGTCAGTGGTATTACATAGTGACGTATGGTACACTTTGGTCGTTTGTGTGATGTATATCCTGTCGTGTTCTCAAAGCAAAACATTGATTAGTGGATTAATAATCAGAAACGAGGTGTGTTGTACAAGAAAGAAAAGTATTGTGTTTACGTACACCACCGTCGATTTAGTTGATTCCAAGCCTCGGACATTTCCGAGATTATGGAGCTTAATTCATTTCTTGGTGAATTAGCGCGATGAATTTAATGTTATCATGACAGTTTCATTTTCAAGTGCGTATGAGTGGTGATGTTTCCACTAAAGTTTCTCCGTGTTCAATGATTGTTCCATGCACTCAGATACACATTCATGGATTTATTTGCCCTCGTAGAGTTGATATTAAACTGTCTTTTACTTAGTGAACCTTTATTGTTTCCTTAATATGCAGAGGTAGACTGATTTCAATTACAGTAGGGCATACAATAGCATCTTAATTGTGAAAGTATGTCGTCAAGATTGCGACACACCTATCCTATCAGATACAGTACCGGAAGAAAATTGACCAATTGCCATCCAAGATAAAAATGTATTCGCGTATTGAACTCATGAGGGTAGGCAGTCGACAAAGCAGCACAGAAATAACGGCGGATTTCTTATTTGTGAAGGATAAAACTGATGCAACCTGTGTGCGGATGGATGCTGGAGATGAATTGTTGCCGGGATTGCTACCACTTAATTTCAGTGATATTAAGTAACAGATAGTCGGAGACCAAACGATAATCATCAAAACAATGGTGTGCACAGTTCGTATTAAAGTACTGACAAAACGCTGTCAATATCTTTCTCTACTGGACTGGATTAAGAGATGAACGTTGCTCATTTGATAAACTGAACTTCAACTTGACAGTCAATATGTTTACGCTATAGTCACATGGTGAAGAAACTATAACTGCGTATTAAACCGCAAAAAAACAAACAATATCGAATAGGCGATTGATTGCCATTAATTATTACCAGAATTGATGTCAGTGTATTTCCTTATTTCGCTTTTATAGAGATATAAATAGTCAGAGATCAATCGAGTATCATCAAAACAATCGCTGGTAGAGCGAGATTGAAAAGTGTCGATGTTATATCGTTGTGCAGCTCTTTTGTACATGTAGCTGCTAACAGTACGCTGCAGAACGCTCTGATGATTTGACTGGTGCACAGTGTATAACAGATTAATAATTAGACGGACTGTCATTGACGGGAATTCTTGAAATAGTTCAAACAGCTACACCGTCGGATAACTTTGGTCAAGCTTTAATAAAGAGTGGCTTTCACTTCTCTTTATCATAACACGACTCAATATTGCGTAGCTGCGTGTACGTAGCTAACGAAATTTACGAACATATCACCGGCAGCTATTAGCTACTCATATCTACAAGACGCCACTAATCATGACCAATACCTCAGGTCGTATCTCGTCAGATCCGGATCAGATACGGCTTGTACCAGTCGTATGGGATTGGAGATCTGTAGTACAACTTATACTAGCCATAATCGGGATTCTGGATAACTCCCTTATTATCCACATATATCGCAGCACCAAAGCGCTCAAGAAAAACACCACAAACACCTTCATTGTAGCTCTAGCTCTCGCTGATCTTGTAACATCTATCGGGCTTATCCCTTACCCCGCGTTATCAGTCGTGCCTCAGAACGGACTAGGATTCTTATATTGCAGAGTAGTGTACTCTGCTAATATCATGTGGATTTCAATCGTGGCGTCTATCTTCACGCTGACAGCCTTGGCGGTAGAAAGATACACGGCAGTAGCTTATCCTTCACGATACAAGATCATCTTTACTAAAACAAACACTAAAGTCATGATCTTATTAATATGGTTGTTCGGACTGATCATCAACACATTCGAGTATTACGGTTTCTTCGTCGTCGATGGACAGTGCGTATATAAATTACCAAGTCCTGAATTCCAGATGTTTCTGGGTGTGGCGGTTTTCTTAGCAGAATACCTCATACCTATATTGATCATGTTGTTAACGAGTATTCGTACTGTTCAGATTCTTAACAGTAAATCGGAGGCGTTATCTGGAAAAGCAGACGACCGGAGCATGGCGACGTTGTCGCTGCTACGACTGAGACGACGAGTAGTTAACATGCTTCTTGTCGTTATTATAACGTTTATCGTTTGTTGGTCGCCCGATCAAATTGCATACCTTGTGTTTAATTTAGGTTTGGTACCGGTAGAGTATCTATTCGGCACAATGTATCGGGCGTTTGTAGCGTTAGCGTTCGCCAACTCTTGTCTCAATCCGTTCATATATATGCTGACGAATAAAAACTTTCGCCGAGCTTTCAGAATGGCGTTTTTACCAGGTCAACGTGTTGGACCAAGCAGTACTGACGACGTAGAGATAACCGGAACTAGTGGGGTTGGTGGTACAGGGACAAACAACTGAAATCAGAGTTACTTAGTGCATGAGGTGGAAGTGATGATAATAATTATTTTTTCCTCGTGGTGGTCTTTAAAAGTCCTGCTCATTCGCTCATTTTTGCTCATAATGTTCATTTCGGTATTCGTTTGTCCATTTCGCTGCTCATAAACCAACCGTTTTTACGATTTCCAAGATAATTTGTAGATTGACGAGTTATTCTTTAGACCAATCCGTTTACTCATTCTTCAACTATAAACATGAAAGTCATTCCCGCGTCAAAACATGGCTTGCCCTATACTCTATTCTAACGTGTTGGTAATTGTGACGTCATGCAGTTTACATCTCAATTGCAAAGTCGGATTTAAAGTGATAAATATTATAGTTGATACTCCATTTCATGATGTAAATGTTTGTACCGCAGGATTTTCGGATCCTTGACATTAATGCAAGCAACTTAGTTACTTAAGTGATGAAAATATATTCAATTTTCAGTTCACCGTACTCATCGGCCTATGCTTATCTACAACGAGAACCTACTTTTTATCTATTTTACATATGAAAGCCTAACACCAAATTAAACGATCTTCTAAATCTAAATCAATCCTCAATAAAATTGCTTAAAGCAACATATAATTGAGAAAAACAAAATGGCGAATGATGAGACAGACCAAATGAACTTAATCTACGTTACATGCTTATTTACACCGGTTTTGAAACTTTCAATGGTTTTTGAATCTAAGACGGATGAAGGGAGGTTGTTCCACTCTGATATGGTATTTGCAAAAAAGCTGTATTTATACACATTTTTGGATGCTTTGACTAGTCGGAATTTCTTTGGGTGATATTGTCTAGTAGTCGTTGTAGTTTGACGTTGGATATATTCTGGAATTGGGATTGCTATATCATTTGCATGAATTTTAAACATGATTGATAGACGGATGTTCCTTCGTCGTTCTTGCAAATTCGACCAATTCAAATCACTTAGTATGTTAGTTACGGTACCATCTGATCTACTATAATTACATGCTACAAACCGAGCCGCTCTGCGCTGTACCATTTACATTTTTTGAACGTCAGATATTACATAAGGGTCCCATACAGCGCAGGCATATTCCAGATGACGAACAAGAGCCATATACATTTGTTGTTTGATGGTCTTGGAACATCAATTAAGATTTCTTCGTATGAACCATAGAGTCCTGTTCGCCTTGGCAACTACATTATTTATGTGTAATGACCATTTCAAATTGTGGGTAATCTTTACACCCAAGTAGGGATGATGTGATACATATTCTAGATATTTGTTCCCCATGTTATAGTCATACACACTTGGATTACGTTTTGTAGTTATTCGCAATGTTTTGCATTTAGATATATTAAAACCCATTTGCCATTTACACGACTATTCATATAGGGATGAAAGGTCTTTTTGCAGTGCTTTGTTGTCTTCAGGTGATTTAATGACTCTATACAGAAGACAGTCATCTGCAAAAAGACGAATGTGTGTGTCATCATCCAGATTAGAAGCATTATCGTTGATATATATCAGAAACATTAATGGACCTAATACCGTCCCTTGAGGGACTCCAGATATAACTTGAGTCGGGCAAGCTGATTTGCCGTCAACAACAACCTTTTGGGTTCAAGATGTTAACCAATTTTTTATCCAGATCTTTTCATTGCTTAAATTAATTTTCATCGCACAGTTAGCACGCTCTTCTCGTTCACTCGTTATTCATGAGCGTGAGTTATACTGGAAAGGGGGCGTCCACGAGCAGACATCATCGCGCCTTCAGTTGGCAACACAGGTTATCATAAACGCTGGCATCACGCGTTCACTGAGGCGGACACATAACAAGTTCCGCCTTTAAAAGCGCGTAAAACTCCCGTTGTTGCGCATGTGCATCGCACCAATGTCCACTTTTATCCGCCGAAAACCGCCGATGCGCAAAGACGGAAGTATGGACGCGCCTTAAAGCGAAACATTCATCCGCTAATGCGGATGCGTACTCACTCCTGCCAAAGGACGCTTTACACATGGTAGAGATAACCGAAACAAGTGGTGTTGTTTCAGGAATATACAACTGACATCAAAGTTTATAATATGGAAGGTTTATTATTCTGATCCAGTGTAAGTACTCACGTGTACGTTTCGGATACAACTGTATCCTTTGTCAACACTTGTGGTAGTGATGATCTTGACGACTCATGACGCTTTTTACAGTCTTGGAGTTGCCAGTTGATTTATCATCTGGGGATTTTTTGCCAGATGATAAGAGATCATCAAAAACGTGAGTGAGGTAGTATTGCCCCTCGTCGCGGTTCATCGTTGAGGTCCCCTTCTTTCTGATTTCTATAGCCTCTCGGATCCATCTCTTATAGTCGTCAAGATCATAAAGATATCTATAGTAATATTTCCATTTTCTCATGTTAAAAAATGATATAAATAAAATCATTTTTCTTTTTCTTGTAGAATCAATTTGCTTATACCATTTAACACAGAATTCAATACGAACACATTAGACCAAGGAGTTATTATTATTAACTATGATAACTCCTTGGTTAGACCTGGTTTAGACTTCATCAACCTTTACGTCTACCGACGCTAGTCTTTTGCCATGGCGTATGTATTGTGTGCACAAATCTACGCAATACGCAAAGTTGTTGTAAAAGACTAGCATATTCGACAACGTTCAGCGATGAAGTGTGAATCGCTCGGATTCAAGTAAGGGCAGCGTAAGAATGAGCTATGGTTTGCGATGGTTTCCAGTTTTCAATACGATTTATTCCGTAAAAATATACTACCGGGTTCCTAAGTGTCGTCAATTAATTATTTCCTTTCATCCTTTTCATCGATATGCGTGGTTAAAGCTACGTAGCTCGAGCAGGACAGAATCATTTCTTACAACTTTGGCGGAATAAATATTGGTTATTTCGGTACATCACTTCCAAATATGGCGAACAAAAGAGTAAGGTGAAAACTGAGGTCGTCCTGTTAATAATAATACGCGAACAGGTGTGAGCCCGGTAAAAACCGGGCCTCCAGTGAGATCAAGCCCACCCCACTTTTCCCCCAAACAATCGAAAAGTAAGCTAATTGCAGTTAATTTTGACATTTAAAGGCCCAATTTTCGAGCGCTTTTCGGACACCTTACTCAAAAAATTGCTCTTGCCCCATGATTTAGCCTCCCAATTTACTCTTCCACAATGAAGATAAACAACACTGTTGACTTTTTTTGCGTCAGCATTTAATACGTGTACAATCATTATGTTTAAGACTACCCGAATTTTGTTCCCACAATCTTTCTGCCCGCAAATATATTTCAAAGTGTATGGTACTTGATGCACAGGGCCATGATGTAAGGTATGCTGGTTCCCTGCACCCTGGATCCCCGGCCCAACTTATCCATAGGTGATATACTGTGAATATGGCAGACTTTGCAAGGGCTATTTTTTATTTCTTGAAATTTGGTTGAAATACTTCACTAATCATCATGAACCTATGTTAAATATTCTAGTCATTGAACAGAGATTATACACATTATATTTACATTGTAGATAAGCTAGTTCTTAGTCCTTAGTATTATAAAAAGTCAGTCTCTTACACAGTCTTGGCTTTATTGTGATAGTATGGAAAAGAAGAAAAAAAAACAGGGAGCGCGCTTTGAATTTATCTTATCCCCAAATGCGCCAAATTATAGGACTAGAATTTTACATATATTCAAAATTGTACCTATATTAATATTTTTATTGGGAAAAAGTAGTTCTACGATTTTCTGTTACTACTAGCAAATGATAAACTTAATAACAATCAAACTTATAAACATCAGTAATAACAACTATATGTCGCTCTTTGATTCATTTACTTGTGTTTTCAAACATATGCGTGGCGTAAATTATTATATATGTCAAATACCTCCACTCACTTGTCATTATTACTTCAATTCAGTATTACAGAAACAACCATGTTTGCTTTCTAGTGCCGGTACATCCTATTTCTTAAGGATTTCTTTTCAATCATGAAGTTTGTTTATTGATTTTTAGAAAACCGACCATGAATAGGTTGACTTCTCCTGCATGCCACTTCAATGGTCATTATAACACAAATCTAGAATAACGAGCACCCGAAAAAGACCACCGATGGACTATGGATGGGATGACAGGTAAAAGGTGACATCATACCGGGCATTTGGTCGGCAATTGCCAATGATCTTTGCCCGGCGGTATGCGCGCGTATCCTGTTTTGTTTAGGACCGTTCTTTTAAACTCGCGCCAAAGCATTATAAAGGGCAATATTGAAAGCATTAAAGTGTACAGTGTTGTGGTCATAATGCTGTTCCCTCAAACATGTATCGACAGTCCAGTCCCTTCGACCGTTGCGTTTGCTGATAAACATTGCTGTCACCCCATCTATAAGAGGGGCGATATAATACTTTACTGTATTATCAAAATAAAATAAGACACTACATGCCTTGGTTATTGCCATATACAACACAAGACGAGATTTGTGGTTCTTGTACCGTCTTGATTTCCATTATATCATGATCAGCGGTTATGACTATGTAACAACGGGATTTATAAAGCGCTATTTAATTTTTAGATCACCGTCAAGGAGTATATATAATAGGAGGGGACACTTAGCTCATTTGCATATTTGCTCATTAATATGATTAACCCCGCGAACCCAGTCAAAGGTCGCAGATAACGCCCTCTGGAGAGTCAAGGGGACTTTCTTTTGTTCTCTAACGACAGCGTTGGGACAGCGCATGAAGTTTCTTGTACAGAGTTGGCGATGAGCGATTGAGAAGTATAACAAAAGCATACATAAACAGATCGTAACATGAATAATGCAATGCAACAGGTCACACAACGTTCATTCGAGCGACCGTATAAACAGTATACAAGATGCCATTTATTGTGTTCGAAATGTCAACGCCTTTACCATTCTTTCCAAAATAAGGAGTATAATCACATTACAAACACATTTTGTGCGAGAGTAACATATAAATATGGTTTAAAATGTCAAAAATGGCACGATAAAAATCCGTTCGTTATAAATAAAAGAATCAATGGTTAAATAATAAAACTGACACAATTACACTCGTCGATCTCTGTGGCGTGCACACGTTGGCCATATCGTTTGCAATCGGCAATCACGGGTTCGAATCTCCGTGTAGGCTATTCGTTGTTGTTTTCTATTTTTTTGTTTTTTAAAAAATAAAAAAAACTTGATTGTGGATGTATGTAACATCATTTTTATGTCAATTTTTATAATTTATAAAGGCCGCCAATGCTTTTATAGTTTTTTTCTATTCTTTTTTAATCTATTTTTCTATCTATCATTTATCTCTGGATTTATTTAACTTTATAATCTAAACAAATTAAAATGCGTAAAACAATATACTATTGCTCGATAAATAAGTGATTGAAGTCGAGTTCACTTTGATAATGATAGCATACCAGTGTGCCCAACCATTTCTCCTTTGCACACTTTGTTTAAAATACATTCAGAGATGTCATTTTTATAGCTTGTTATAGCTAGGCTAATATACAACTGTAAGCTATTTGGATACACAAAGCAAACACATTTCCGAAACAGGCCATAGCCAATCGTACAATGAGAAAGGAGACCGTTTATACCAATGTTAAATCTACCATGATTACCATTTTTTTTTAAACCTGTACAACCGATGAATTTCTAGAAAATCTTTGGTACAACTTTATTTCAAGAAAGTTAGTCCTTGTACCAAATGTAGCTAGCTTTAATAAACGAGTTGTGAGACGCAATATTCATGTCGAAATATATGTGGAAAGGCAACCGGCAATCAGACAACTATTGATAGACGCGATCAAGTCTTGTACCTTTGAAGGGTGATTACGGGCACGTATGAGTAAAGTGGATTCCCTCTATAATGAACCAAAATTTTAATTTCAGTGCCAAAGATCTTGAAAAAGGTTACAGGGGACATTCTCGCTTCGACGATGCTCCTATGCGTAGGTCAACTGAAAGCCCGGTCCGATGGTAGACTCCGAATCTCCAGAATCTCAGGAGATGTACACATTTTCTCATAATACTTGATACTGCTACGCTTCCAATCATTAGATGGTTATCGCATATGCACGGCGCAAAGTGCACGGTGTCTCATTTAGGCCCACAGGCCGGGCGGGCTTGTGAGTGCTCAGAACCGGGACTATTAACAATACACTCAATTTAAAAAAAATTCAAAACACCGGATTCTACTGTCGCTCTGTTATGGTCGTATAGTCGGCCCCCGGATTCCACCGTCACTCTGTTGCAAGTAAGTGTAGGCCTTATATTCGCCACAACATGTGGGCACTACCGTATAGTTTTATTGACTGTACATCATGCATTTCGTCGGTATACAACTCGGACTGTCTACTGTCTGATAAGTCCACCCCTCCCCCCTCCCTATGGCCCTGTTTAAAGCTGGCTACGCCAGGATTCGCGCATGTTGGATGTGCCGGCCCGCCGCGCGCCAGTCGGGTCCGCATTGCGGCGGCGTTATTAGTCACTCTCGATCATAGTTCGGCGTGGCCCCTCGCTACACGGCTCGATCCTTATGGCGGCAAGTTATTATCACATCAAACCACTTCTGGATGTTATCATCAATCAATGCATTGTCGGCTGCTTTAGTCAAAATTAAATATTATATACCAAGGGATGATATACAACTGTCACTGGATATACCCACTTTGCCTATCTGTGATATACCATTGAACCGTCAACGCCTGAATCTTTTCCGTGAACTTTTCCTGATTGGGCTTTTCCACCCCCAAACTGGCCGGAGCCCGGGTGTTAGATCTACGGTTGATTAGCGCATTACAAGAAGTTGTGTCACTTGCCATGCAGCACATACTCATTAGGCATTTGTCCACAATTTTTGTGGACAAATCCAAAGCGATCGGACGCATGCGTAGAAAAAAATGTTGTCCCCTTGACTCTCCAGAGGGCCTTTTTGATATTCAGACGATGGCGGACATAGGTTCGTGTGACGAATATTCTAGGTGAAATTCGATGTGGGAACGCTCGGACTGTAGGGAACGATGATATTTCTGACTTCAACAGCGCCTGGGCATCGTTCGGGGACCGTTTGATTATCACTCAGGTCGTGTCAGTATGAAATTAGGTAAAACACTCCGACATAAAATTGAAATCCACGGAGATTCAAAGAGTACGGCCGTTCGTGTCCACTATGGTCTGGTACTTTTCATTTTCGACTTCACAAATGACGTATATTCATTGATATGATTATTCATTGTATATTCATGTACGTCGATGCTTTCGGCGATTCGAACAATACAGTGTCAGGCGCCTGTCACCGTGCTAGACAATACAACAACAAGATCAACTATTTACATATTTAAACAAGTATGTTTAAATGTTTAAACAGAGTTTTTAAATCTTTCAACACTTTGAATAACCAGGTTGTTTAACCATTGTTGTTTGAACCTTTTTTTCCCATTATGACTAGCGGACCCTTTTAAATTATGACTAGCGGACCTTTATTGTTACTATGAATAGCGGTCCTTTTTCGCATTATAATTAGCGAACCTTGGGACTGACAAACCTTTATTTGAATTATGATTAACGACCCTTATGACTAGCGACCCTTATGACTAGCGACCATTAAGACCAGTGACCCTGATGACTGGCGACCCTAATATGACTAGCGAGTTTGACCCGTTGCATTTATGCGCGCGCACGCACTGTATTTATTCGCTGTTGTCAGAAGGCTCTAATGTGGATTAAAATTAGGGTGAGGTGTTGTTGTTATTTTGATATGTAGTACCACTAATTTCAGCAACACAATAGTGCATCGGATTATTTATAATAGCCTCCGATAGTTCTTTTATAGCCTGATAAGGGCGCTGTTCCGGCCTTTGAATTGGCGTGATTTTGAGAGAATAGGAGCATAGAGTTATGCAAACAAACGTGATCAAATTTAGGTGTGGGGGGGGGGGGGGGGGCTTACTTTTTGTACCCATTTATCATATTAATGTCTAAATCACAATTCGTTAATCATCGCTGTCTTCCTCATTCTTCATACTGTTGGAACAATCATTTACATTTGTCCTGGTGTTTTGCTCATAGGCTCGTTTGCTCGGTTGCTTATTTGCTCTTTGGCACGTTTGCTCATTGGCTCACATGCTCATTGACTCATGTGCGATATTATCTAGGCCTTTCATTAAACACCTCTCCTCTGATTTTTTCTAAATCCAAAAAAAACTATGAAAATCCCACATATTGGCTTCATTCTACAACACCCATGGTATCCGTATACAACAAAATTCATAATTTCAGACTCGCTGCCAAATTTCATTTATATTCTCCTGCATGTGGGTTAATGGCAATGGTTGTTTAATGTTCTTCTCCATCAAGTATTGATAAAAGCCGACTTATATCCTACGCAACAATGCCTTATACAGCTATAAATAGCTATAATACATCAATCTTTACACAACATCATATACGGCCATGCGTTTTAAGTTGGGCCGGTCTCGTGTGACGAACTTAAAATTGGTGAATATCGCGTGTATTTTCATTTGAATGGCGATAACTTTTCTATACTAGGCATTACCCCCACAAAAGTATACATTTTCTTGATTAAAATTGTCTTAGGAGTTCAAAAATGCACTTAAAATTAACATAGAATGAACCCCTAGAAGGTTATGAATTTGAAAAGGTCAACAATTTATGAAAAAAATCTGCTGAGAAAAAAAAAATATGAAAAAAATTCTGCATACCCTACAAGGTTAATTATTACAGATTTGAATTCCTAACAGTTAAAGCTTTCCAAGCATATATAACTTTCTATATCTAGGTAATGTTTACAGTATTTTGCACCGGGCTGGAAAAAATGTCATTTAACGAGGGGCAGTCAATAAATAATGAAAGTGATCATGGTATGGGATGCATGAGTGATTTTATTGAGGGGATAATGTGATCAATACAAAGGATGAACCTTTGTCTTTCAAACAATACACTTTTGGATTTTTAAATGTGAACTATGACGTCATAGCACTGTCTCAAAGTAAGTACACTTGGGACACTGCTAAATCAGTTATTTGGCGGGAAATTTGAATTGTTTTTATGAAACACGTGGTAAGAAGATTGCATAACATGACATCAGAAGCAGGTAAATCCCGATTTTTTTTTCTCGCATAAATATATATGATAGTAAAGACAATAACCTTAATCCCTGTGTAATTTGGAATGTGTAGTATAAGAGGAAAAAGTAAGGAGAAGCAATTGAATAAAAGGTATACAAATATCAGTATTTCAAATAGCTAATTTTTATTTAAAAATGCCCAGTCAGTGAATCACTAATATGGCGGAAAATCAAACAATTTAGGAAAAATTCAAGCAATTAACCAGTTTGGAAGATTCCATATGATAGTTAACTAATTATCTGAACTTATTCGCATGAAACCTGCAGAAAAAATGCGCATGCGCAGACGGCAGATAATTTTGAAACGGGCCCAAAATGGCTAAAAAATCATGAAATTTACCAGATAAAAGCTTACTGTGCCTTCAAATTCTAATCAGAAATAATGAAAAATGTTTAAATCAATGTGTAAACATATTGTGATAGTCAAAATGAAGATATACAGGAATGTATCAATCAAAGATGGCTGCCACAACCTCTCTTATTACTGTTATCTTTAGAGCTACTAGATATGTATTGTGTAAGTAATCGTCATATAATTTCAATGGTTTGAGGAAATTTTATGAACAGCTCCTTTTGAAATCCCCACTATTATTGCTTTACATCCCACAACAATTTATTAAATTATAATCCCTCTATTGTTCTTTATCCTTTGTTGTTTTCTAAGGTATATTATTGAGGATTTTGCTAAATAAAAGCGTATTTGAGATGGTCCCTTCTTGTTCGTATTAAGGCATTCAGATCTAAAAAAAGAGTGTCAAACAGAGATAAGTGTGTATTCTAACTATGTGCCAAGTGCTATCTGTTTTTATGCTTGCATTGCCGAGATATACGCAAATGTATCAATCAACCCATATTCAACATATTACATATCCAGCCAAATAATTGGCAGATTTCAGTCAGTGTCTGAAACCTATTGTGTTTATGTTAATGACGTTACATAACCAAAGGTATCTAACAATCCAAAAGTGTATTGTTTGAAAGACAAAGGTTCATACTTTGTATTGATCACATTATCCCCTCAATAGAATCACTCATGCATCCCATACCATGATCACTTTGCCTGTACATATCCATCCAGTCATACACATGTAGTTCTTCAATGCATTGCGGGTCTGTAATTATTGATTAATTCTTTATTAATTAAGGTGATTACCCATTATTAAACATCTAAATTATTCAAATCAGTCTATTTACCAGAGTTTATGTACTTAGATGCAACAATTTCATTCCATAAACATGATTTAACTCAATTGCACTGAACTGTATTGTAGATGCCAAATTTGCTGCGCCGGACTCTCCTGCGCCGGACTCTCCTCCACCCCTGATGTTGGTTAATTACCCATTAATTAACAAAAAATGACAAAATGTTAACACATGCTAATACTTTTATCTTCTTGCCCTGCATAAGAGCTTTATTTTGATACCAAATTTAGCTATGTAGGTGGTATCTTTATACAAGAAATTGAATAGACAATGTCAATTTTGATGTGCCGATGTCACAACTCCACCTTTTTGCAGGCCCAGTTCAAAACGCATGGCCATACATGGCATGTTACAAAAGCCCGATACTTTTAAAGCTTTAGAGCTGAATTAACTTTCTCGCTACAACAATGACGGCAAACGACCCAATAAATTATACATGCATGCTGCCTTTACATTAGATGCAGTTCTGTAGGCCCTATAAGTTGCAATTTTGTATGTTCCTAATGTAGGTTTACTATGAAACCTTCACATCGATGAATAAAGAGTAAATATATTATGTGACAACAAGTGTACTGCTATTGGAAAGACCACATTGTTTAAAAGCAAGGTATACGGTACGGAGCGTTTAAAGTGCCATTAGATGGCTACATAATTATCTTGACAAGTCGACATATTATCAACGTTATGTTGAGATAGTCACATATTTTTTCTCACATTCTTGACTCAAACAGTTTTATTAGTCGTCATGATGATATAGACTATCTTGTCAAGTTGATTTTACAAAACATAGATGTTGTCATGGTGAGATAGATTATCTTGCCAAGTTGACTTCATAAAAAGTGAATGTCGTCATGGCAATATAGACTTTATCGTCAAGTTGGAACTAAATTATTTCATCTCGGTCTTTTATCATTTTTTTCCCTGTTTTCTTTTTTTTCCCCTTCTTAATTATTTTTAGAAGGGGGTGGGGCGGGGCACAATATATATATATTATATACCATGTCTGTCAACCAGTTTAAGAAGTTGCTTAAGACTCACTTATTTTGAATTATTTCTCTGTGTCTCTCATTAATATTATGCTGTCTGCTGAATGTTGGATGATTTTTGTTTGTTTGTGGTTGTTTCTGTTTTTGTGCGTTTAGATCTTTCATTGAATGAGCGCATTATAAGCTCTAGTATGTAGGAATATATGTATGTATGGATTTGCGACTTTCTTCGCAACCGGCAACAGTGTGTCAGGTATAACGATGTTCTTTCAGACTATACTAAATTGCACGGTGGTGTTCCTCAGGGTACAAAACTAGGCCCAATTGGATTTCAGATTTTAATTAATGATGCTGCACTTAATTCTGGGAGTAAATGTCTGAAGTACAGGGTGTCCCAAAAGTCTATGCACGTTTTTGAAGAGTCATATCTCATAAAATATAAATCATATGGTATAAATTTAACCATATTTTGATAGACGAGACTTGGGAAATTATTTTGATACCAAACACAACCCTATTGGTGAACCTAAAACATTATAACACTGGTTGGAAGTTTTTGGCCATGTGCCAGACCCACCCATACCAAAAACCACACATTGTTGCTAAAAATCAGGTGCGCATAAATTAACAGTATGAAAGCAACGTTGCGCATTAGTCAAAGTTTCCATGCTTACCTTGCAACATTAATGTTATTACCAAACTCGGTCACTCATAACATAAATAGGCGTAGTAGACAACATTGCACAGTAAAAGTCTTCATTCAAGATGGTAAACAGCATAGGATAAGCGAATACAAATTGTATGGTTCTACGCTGAAACAAATTCAGTTCAACTTACTCAACAAAAGTTCAGAAAACATTTCAAAGTGAAACGCGCACCAGGAAGAATATCCATTTTGAGGTTAGTGGATACATCTTTTAACACAGGAACTGTGCATGGTTTGTATCGATGTGGTAGAAAGACTGGTAGATCAACAAGTCACATTGATGTCATAAGACATGCAGTAGCCAAAGGTCCAAAGAGATCTATTCGCCGACTTTCCGCAGAAAACAAGATTAAAAGATCAATTGTTCACAGAATTTTGCGTAAGGACTTGAAGAAGTTTCCATACAAGATGCAGATCAAACAAAACATTGAAGCAGCGGACAGATATAGTTTGTTATTATGATGGGATCACTGTAATGTAAAATTATAAATATTAATTGACGGATCACTTTCCGTGTAACTAACTCTACCCGTCTTTTGTTAATCTCAATAGGTATGAATTTATGAACTTTATTCCTCCTAAGTATAAAATTACATTTTTGCAGTAATATATATTTTACTTCTAGGGTGGCATTACAACCAGATGTTACTCCAATGTTTGGTATCAAAATTATTTCCCACATCTCCTCTTTCTAAATATGTATTCATATTTTCAATACGACTTATATTTTGTGAAATACAAAGCTTCAAAGTCGTGCATAGACTTTTGGGACACCCTGTATGTTGATGATTTGAGTTTCGCTGAAAATTATAATGGATACCAAACAAGTACAATCCAAGATGATCTTGACAATTTTACAAAATGGGCTTCGGACAACAACCTGAAATTAAATCCCACTAAGTGCCAAGGACTCCAAATTGCCTTTTCAAAACAACCACCACCACTACGCGACTTAAGAATTGGTACTGAACCACTTGCATATGTCACTGAAGCTAAAGTTCTTGGTGTGCGCATCCAAAACAACCTTAAATGGGATGTCCAGGTGGACAATACGTTGAAAAAAGCTAATTCCCGTTTGTTTATGCTTCGGACTTTAAAACGTTTCGGTTTCACCAAAGATGAGCTCAGTGTTGTATATAGTGGATATGTCAGACCAATTCTTGAGTACGCCGATGTGGTATGGCACTCGAGTGTTTCAGCTACTCAGTCTCAACAAATAGAATCAACTCAAAAAAGGGCATGCAAAATAATCCTTGGCCGTAATTATACTTCTTACGAGGATGCTTTAAACATTTGCAAATTTGACACCCTCTCTGGTAGACGTGAAGGGCACTGTCTTAGGTTTGCCGAAGGGCTTTCCAAATCAAATCGCACCAGTTCCCTAATACCGCCTACCATAGGGAGTGCCATGGTCGTATTTTACGCAATAATAGTGAGATTTCTCAGCTGCCAGCCAGGACTAATAGGTTCAAAAACAGTCCTGTGCCGTATTTTGTGCAGCTTTTAAATAAATAGGCCCAGGATTTTTCTGCACCCACTTCTATTTTTATAATGGTTTTTGCTCTGTACATAATGCAATTTAAAAAAAAAATCTATAATGTGCAATATTCTCTTCTATATTAATTAATAACTTAATTACCTTGCCTTGTTCTTCGGCGTTTTTCAATGTTTTATACCATATCATATTGTTGATGTTTTTATCTATAATGTGCAATATTCTCTTTTATATTAATTAATAAGTTCCTTGTCCTGTTTTTCAATGTTTTTATCATGTAAATTTTATGCAATTTGGCCTTAGGGCCACGACTCTGAAATGTTAATAAAATCAATTCATTCAATTCATTCAATTCATTCAATTCATTCAATTCATGTATGTATACCATACGTGGAAGCTTAAATATCGGTTTGATTTCATTTTTTGATTTTCACTGTATTTCCTATTTCTTTCTTGATTTTTAGAAATCAGTGATCACCTTTTGGAAGAAAAAATGTTGCGACCAATTTAAAAAAAACACTTTACCAAGCAATCTTTATTTCCAAATAATGTACATCTGAAATACAATATCAAATCACATTGAAAACGGAAAACCGCATTCAAATACCTTTTCAACCTTTTTAATTATGAATTTTTGATATTTTGTTCGTGTGCAATTTTGTTCGTGTGCAATTTTGTTCGTGTGCAATTTTCAAAACAATAATCCCATACATTTTACGTTTTCTTCATTGCATTTCATTAAGGACATTCCTATCAATGTTTTACCATGATAAAAGAACCATATTCTCACCATTTTGGCTTAAAAAATAGTGAATTATATTCAAATTTCCGGAATGTTCATACCGAGGGCCTTAACTTTGGACCCGAACATGCTACAGATGAAGTGAGTTAGCGCCTTTTGGAACTAAGCTCTTCAAATAGCGAAAAATGCTAGCTATGATTTCTCTTATCAAAATTGAGACGACAATAGCAAAATTGGGGGGACAGGGGAGGAGAGGCCAGCCACCCCCCCCCCCACCCCCCCCCCCCCCCCCCCCCCCTAAGCCTCTGGCTACGCCATCATTGCCTTGCTATGCTGGGGTCTGTGCCGGGAAAGAACATATGTAACAAAAAAGAACTCTATACCCTGTACTATCTTTCTTTTCTTTCTTCCTTTTTCTCCTTTTTCTTCTCCTTTTTTTTAGGGGGGGGGAGTCCCAGGTCTTGGCTCCGCCCGCCAATGTGTACACTGCATCTAAAGCCGCATACTTAAGTGAAGAGCACTTGTCTCTCTCCTTTTTCGTCGTGCTTTTATTTGACAGTGCCATATGCATTAAGGCAAAGCCCGGGAAGGGACATAGAAAAATTTGTTTTATTATAATTCGTTCCCTAAAAAGTACGAATTCGTTCCCACACATTACTAATTCGTTCCCTCAAATTACAATTCGTTCCCTCAAAATACAATTCGTTCCCTCAAACTACAATTCGTTCCCCCAAATTACAATTCGTTCCCTAAAATTACTGATTCGTTACCTCAAATTACAATTCGTTACCTCAAATTACAATTCTGTCCCTCAAATTAAATTTCGTTCCCTCAAATTACAATTCGTTTAATTTTGATTAAATAAATGTCTAAAGTATGACCGTTTAATATTGAGAATAAAGGTATTGTTTTTGACCGTACCGGTTTTATATTGTCTGACTTAAACGGGTTCGGTAGTATTATTTCTGCGTGAAACGACTCCGCCATTATTCTACAATTCGTTCCCTCAAATTACTAATTCGTTCCATCAAATTTAAATACAATTCGTTCCCTAAGTTACTAATTTGTTCCCCCAAATACCAATTCGTTCCCTCACATAATCTTATTAATATAGTTGTTGGGACTAATCATTAATACTAATACGTTCGAGTATTACGGTTTCTTCGTCTTCGGCTGACAGTACGTATATAAATTACTCAGTCATGAATTCCAGATGTTTCTGGGTGTGGCGGTTTTCTTAGCAGAATACCCATATAGGCTTGTTTTAAGCCTGGCCCGAGCAATTTGCTTGAGTCTGGTCCCTTCAGGACCCAAGCGTGTGTCTGTATGGACCGACCGTGTAAACAAACAAACAAACAAACAAACAAACAAATAAACAAACCTATATTGATCATGTTAACAACGAGTGTTCGTACCGTTCAGATTCTTAACGTAGGCGTTATCTGGAAAAGAAGACGACCGGAACGTGTCCACGTTGTCGCTTCTACGATTGAGGCGACGAGTAGTTAACATGCTCCTTGTCGTTATTATAACGTTTATCGTTTGTTGGTCGCCCGATCAAATTGCATCTCGTATCCAACTTAGGTTATGTACTGGTCGAGTATCTATTCGGCACAATGTATCGGGCGTTTGTAGCGTTAGCGTTCGCCAACTCTTGTCTCAATCCGCTCATCTATATGCTGACAAATAACAACTTTCGCCGAGCTTTCATAATGGCGTTTTTACCGGGTCAACGTGTTGGACCAAGCAGCAAGACGGAAGTGAAACGCGCCTTAAAAGGCGAACGAAACATTCATCCACTAATGCGGATGCGTTCTCACTCCTGCCAAAGGACGCTTTACACATGGTAGAGATGACCGGAACAAGTGGTGGTGTTTCAGGAACAATCAACTGAAATCAAAAGAAGTTACTTAGTTCACGAGGCGGAAGTGATGATAATAATTAATAGTTCCCTCGTGGTGGTCCGAGAAATGAACAACCCATTACCTCCGCCAGGATTTGAACTTAAAAGAATAAAACTAGTCTAGCACCTACTCTAATGATTTATCATGGACCAAAACGTTTGCACTATAGGGACGAATGCACATTATAACACACACATTACAAATATGGGTTTATAAGTATAAAGTATACATTCATTTAGGTTTTTTTATGACCCGCGAGATGTCGAGTCAAGAAAAAGAAGAAAAAAATCAATCTATTTTACATATCACAAAAAAAAAACCGAGCTAGCTGCTTAATATTTATCGGCACAAATGATGTTCCTCAACGTGCGTAGGTCTATTTTTCCCCATTAGATGTCATCTGTACTGTATTGAGATTAAGTTTTTGTGAAGATAGATTATTAAACACACCCCCACCCAATGCTTGAAAGCCTTCGGAATCAAAGGTTTGACATCAACAGCAGGTCATTGCTAGAACATTTCGTTAAGGTGCGGCCCAGTCAATTTTTCACTCCTTATATCTGGTCCATTCATTCAAAAAGGTTGCGATATGTAAAATAGATTGATGCCCACAAAAAGGTTGCCCACTTCAGGCACACTTGGATATGGCCTGAAGACTAGGAAAATCTGTTTTCCTCACACTACCCAAAAAAGGAGAGGTCAGTGAATGCAAGAACAACAGAACGATAGCTCTTATCCCACAGCAACAAATTCTACTGCACATCCTTAACCCTAACACTCCCGGTGGATTTTCCAACGAAATTTTGTTAAAGCAAAAAAAAGCATACACAACAAGAGGTGCCACGCCCCGGGGTTTTAACCCACGACATCTCGGTTGACAGGCGAACGCTCTACCAACTGAGCCACGGGGGAAGCTATGTAGCCCGGGGCCATTGTTTCACCTAAAAACCTCAGCGCCAGGTGGAACCGACAGGCTGGGAAATGGGATTTCATGGGGTACGGGGCTGTTAGGGTTAATCAAGGTAAAATTAGAGAAAAAAGTGAAAATTAAGAAGAAGAAAAAAAATCGTTCCTTAACCCTATAACACTCCCGGTGTATTTTCCAACGAAATTGTTTTCAAGCAAAAAAAAGCATACACAACAAGAGGTGCCACGCCCCGGGGTGTGAACCCACGACCTCTCGGTTGACAGGCGAACGCTCTACCAACTGAGCCACGGGGGGAAGCTATGAAGGGCGTTGAACTCGCGTAAGGTCAGTGTCGTCAAACAAATTCCTTTTTAATGTTGAAAAAATATACAATATCTAACTGTCAGTTGTAATTTTGAATAGGTTTATTAAGAACAATATGTCAGGCAACATTTTTAAGCATTCCTATAAGAGAAAAACATGTTAAGACTTAAAACATGGTAGCTTACATTGCAATAATCAGAGTATTCGTAGGTAACACATTTGTTCTCAACTTCAACTTCGTTGACTAAAACAGTTGGATTCGTTGATTTAACATACATTTAAGGGCAAACTTGTACTCGACGTAGTTTGTTATGCCCTGAATCGCGTGTGAGGGGGAATGTCGTATCAAAATGGTGTCTTGCTTGACTTCATAAGTAGATTTAAGAATGTGCGCTCAGCGCTGCTTTTACAAAACAATCAGAATTGCGTAATATTCAACATTTGAATAGAACAGAAAGATTAACCAAATAAACATTAAAATAATATAAAACCATGTTCCTATTTCTAAGATATAAAAGAAAACACCCTAAAGCATCAATAACCTCACTAGTGATATATATACATAGACATATACTGTTATTATTCGTGATCCCCTAATTTGGTTAAGGCGTATTGAATAGAATTAACCTTTTACACATGATAATTATGGCAGAAAATGTTTTATTATGCTAACGTATCTGATCATCCAATTTTGTTAGTGTCTTTCTTGCTTGACTTTCGATTATTGAAAATGTGCGTTTAACTTCTACAAAACAGTCAGAAGTGTGTAAGTATATTTAATATCTGATTTAAGGCAAGATGATGACAACATACATATCGTACTGGGTTAACATTTCGTAAAGGTATAGTTAAACAATCAATTAACTCGCTAGTAATAATAATATTATTACTGATCTAATTTGGTAAAAAAGCATGTTCATCATTAAAACTAAACATGACAAAAATTAAGCACATACATGTACATGTAGACACATTTTAATTAAGAAACATCTGATCAGCCTTGTAATCTCTACTTAACAAGTTTAGTGGTTATTGTTGTATTCTGTGTGTAGTTAGTTCCTCAGGCATGTCAGGTCTCTCATGTCACGAGGGTGAATTATATCTAATAGAACATATTTACTCTTTGTGAGTGGAAGTGGAAGTTATCGTTTTGAATAGCTGCTTTAAACAGAAAGCCAGATCAATTTTTGATTCATTTAATATATATTTTATAATTTCATATCACACCTTATATAATATAGAAGTTTAATATGAACCGAACATGTTCAAAGTCTAGATCATTCAAATATTTTGCCTTTCAGTCCACAACGGAATAAAACACATACAACTTTCAGCAAGATATTCAGTTGTCAGATTAGAATTAAGATATAATTTCCTAGTTTGGAATTTGTATCATTCTAAATGTCGTACATAGTAGTACAAGATTCCGTTTGACATAGAATCACCAATATAATATATTTTGTCAGATGTAGACAAAATAGGAATTTTATGTTTAGAAATTCAATGTTGTTTTATTTAACAACACTAATCTAACAAGGTTTGCCTCGACAGAAATATTGTCAGGCATGTGCCTTTCATTATGATTTTCTTTTAAAATCAACCACTGCTTAGTTCAACTTCACTAATTAATAAATGTCGGAAGCATTATTCATGAGAAATGTTTCATTTGAGACTGAAATAAGTTAGGCCTACCCTTGATTCCCGCCCACCTTTAAAAATAAATAAAGGAAAAGGTTTTACTTATTTTCTTGTTCACTCAAAATACGTTTCGGTGACATTACACAACCTACCACAGCAAAAATGAAGCACGTTATTTTATATTTGTTACACATGAATTCCATGTTCAAATACAACTACAATAATGGCCAATATTATGTACCTCAGTAGTCACTGCTCTGCAATTCCAGGGGAAATTGGTTAACTTCGCATACGTCATATCGACAAGCTGGTTTAAAACAATATTACGCACCAAACCATATCATTCCCGTCTTATACATTCCTACTTAATATTTACATAACATTAGGTGCGAATGAAAGCGATAAACAATACAGGAATTGTACCATGCTCATTAACTAATACATAAGTTACCTTCGAATACAAAATGGAATATGAAAATATTGATTATGAAACCGAAATTTCATGGATGTTATGACTAAATGTTCCCATTTTAAGACGATCAACGTGTAATCTATGGATATAAATATAATTCATTCACTCTAACACCAACAAAAAATATGTTCTCGGCAAAAACAGTGTGATTACACCATGCATTTTATTTGTATCAACCCCTCCCATTTTCGTTTAATAAGGGAATATTATTTTTCCCCTCCAAATATAAATATAATAATATATCCAGTCAGATTGTATGATTGCGCACTGCTTTTATGTAAAATAAGATAGTTTAGGGCCAATATGCACCGTGTATATTATTGAATTTTGCCTACATATACATGTTACCTCCGAATACAATATGAAGTCATGCACGAGATGCTGTTACTGAATATTTATATAAACATCAATCACCCCTATTGCGATTTAAATCAACTGTCAGAGGGTGTCTTTACGTGAATAGCATAAAAAAACTACACTAATATGAGTAACAACACTGAAAAATAAATTGGTGTCACAGCGACACCTTTTTGGAGTCAACTGTAAATGACACTTACAAAGGTGTTATTTTGACTCCAAAATTGGTGTAATCGTCAATGATATGGGTTTGCACATAATTTACGGTGACACCGTTGAGTGTCCGACGGACACCTTTCAGTGATCATTTAGTGATTTACACCAAAACTGGTGTCAGATTAATTGAAATAACTCCAAGGGCGTCAATAGTTGGTGGGAAAGCTCACGGTTTTTAGAGGTGTCGAAGCAGCATGACACCAATTGGTGTAATTCTGACACCAATTGGTGTAATTCTGACACCAATTGGTGTAATTCTGACACCAATTGGTGTAATTCTGACACCAATTGGTGTAATTCTGACACCAACATTAACATATCAACGCATGCGTTTTCTCGTCGCCATTTTGTCTGCATGTTACGAGCCGGTAAGACTGGTAAGTACCGATCTGCTCCATTTCCAGACATTTTTGATAATAATTATGATACAATTAGCGTAATGTAAGCCTTGTTCATGTTGTTTAATATTGCGCCAACTAACTGATGAAATAAATTACAATTTCATAGTCAGAGACTAGCATTTTGTTGGACTGTGTGTCAGTGCATGGACCTACTAGTACTATGTGTGTGTTCGTCATGCATGCACACGATGATATGTGCAACATTACATATAGCCCGATTCAACTGGCTAGGCCGGCTCAGTGGTCGTCTTTTTCATACGGACGTCTTACATTACGCTAATTGTATCATAATTATTATCAAAAATGTCTGGAAATGGAGCAGATCGTTACTTACCAGTCTTACCGGCTCCTAAACATGTGCTATCTCAATATGACTCTTAAGAGAGTCAATATTACACCCCATTTGGGTGTAATGATATTTTTCGAAAATGGGTCCTCAGGTTACCACCCTAGGTGTCAAACTCAATATGACACTTAAGAGAGTCAATATTACACCCCATTTGGGGTGTAATGGCATTTTTCGAAAATGGGTCCTCAGGTAACCACCCTAGGTGTCAAAATGAATATGACACCCAAAGGTGTCATATTTTACACCCATAATGGTGTCAATTTGACACCTTTAGATGGCCAACTGAGGACCCATTTTGGTTTAGTGTCAAAATGACACCAAATTATTTTCAGTGAAGATTGAGACAGAGGGAGGCTATATACAATCAACTTTTAAGACAATAACATATTATTAATGCACTTGTACACAAACTACAGAATTTTGTGAACAGTTACTTACAAAAGCTGAAAGATTGATGCAAAACTTCTCCGTTGCTTGCCGAACGCAGCGCACATTTCTACTGTATTCCAGTCAATACAAGTATGTAACAACAGAGGGAAATACCCCGGTATCGTTATTTGTATTTGAAGGTAACAGCTCATATTTCAAATTTGCCTACGAATACAGCCTTTTATTGCTGATATTTCAAAAAATATTGCCTTCAAAATGATAAAACTTGGCACACATGTACATTGTACCACACTTCGCTTATTCTATAGATATCATTCACTAATCTGTGTTTATATTAAAATGGCAGTGTTTTAAATATATAGGTATTCGGAGGTAATGCATTTTTTTTACCAAACCGATCGTTTCTGCTTTTAAAATTTCTATAACAGCTTTATCAAAAAATCGACTTGAATGGGGACAATGCATTTAAGTATTTAATATATTTAGGCTTCCTTACAGCACAAATTACTCTACCTCATGCGAATTCTTCCCCGAAAGTGAGATTTAACAAAACATGTATTTGTAGGTAATGTCAAAACTTACCACAGCGAAAGAAATCACAACAATTCAGGGGATTGATCGAAAGTAGCAAAAATTAAAAGAGGCATTCTTGAGATATCCACCAATCAAACAAGCAAAATTATTTCCACTTAAGCTCGTTTTCATCTAAACGGTTATATGTCTAACAAAAAACCTTAACAACTATTTTGTAAAAAGGGTAAAAAATAGCAGGTTTATTGCTCGTATACGCCCAATTGTGCATTTAAGTTAGACATATTATATATGGCGCGAACCGTCTCATCGAGGCGGATACGTATAACACAAAAATAAAATTGTCAACATATAGATTATTTTATTATAGGCCTGAACATTACGTGTACACTTTTCGTTGGATTCGACCATATAAACATTTGGGAAAGAAAGGCGCTCTATAGTCTTCTCGAGAAAACAGGCATTTTGAGGAATTGTGATTTTATAATGTTTTATTATGTAAATATTCATGATCACAAATGATATTAAATATATAGTTAAATCGTTTTATACAGAAAATTATTTTGTTCATTAAAACACTTAGCCGAAGTTTAATTAATGCGCAAAACCCGCAGCATTTCACATTCTAGACAATTTTTGATTGGCTAATCCAATATTCCTGGTCGTAAATGTGAATAAACCAAAGGTATTCTAGTAACTTAGAATATTTTTTCATAAACATGCTCTCACTTCATGACCATATTGCAGCACCCCACAATTATATTTAATATGATCTGGCCATTTCTCCTCCTATATATCCCTCTGTGTTATTCTGTTGTTTATACCCAGTGAGTGATTTTATACCGGCATTTATACTTGTTTGTGAACAATCTCTGTCACTTCTTGACAAATCCAATCATTATCACGAACAATTCATCATTTATAAACGGCTACAGGGATAGCTCCTGGTAGGATATTACTGATGCAATTAAACTTGCATATATTACAAAAAAAAATTAAAAGAGTGCAAAATGTGTCCAAAGTCCAAAACGTGACGGGTTGTATGCCGCGCGGCGTTAAGAGTCTTGACTATCGTACTTACCTGTGTCATCACAAGAGTTGGTTATTACATTTCGTCAATGAAAGGAAAACCTCCTGTGTCATTCTTTTTTAACACTTTCCATACGATATTAGTAACGATATACAAACAAACACAAAATCAGGAACCTTCCCAACTTTCAAAGTCATATCTCAGGAATTAGTACTGAACCAATACTAGGTTAAAAAAAAGTGTTTGCTATGGCCACTATAATAAACATATTTTGGCATCATGTTAAATTATGGATAAATGATACTCTGAAAACTAGCGTAAAAAGTTGATTGTAAGGATGTCATAAATATTATTTGTTTCAAAATCGGTGTCTGAAGAGCAAACTCGATATTGAAATATTAAAAAGTGGTGATGAAATTCAATACAATAATTTGAGCATTTTTGAAATATGTTGTGACATTTTGGAACTGTCGTCTACTGAGGTTAGAGGGAAAATGATAACGTTGAATCTACATTAAATCTTGGATAAATATTCAATAATGCAATGTTACCATGGTAACCAGATACATCCTAGTTTTCACATTTACTTTCCCAGCATCAAATTAAATGATTGTTGAATAGTATATTATTGAATTGTCTATATCTCTTCATTGTTATTATAATATGTATGCTTCATCCCGATAATACAAAACTATTCATGCAAAATACCTCTATCTCCTAGCTCCAGAGTAAATCAACGTTTACAAGAAGAAGAAAAAAAGGTATGTTTGTCCTGGCCTTATGTTAATGCAATTCGCATGGTGATTCAAAATGGTGATGAAATTCAATACAATGATAATTTGAACTCAATAGGAGTTTGTCTTAAACACATTCGAGAGCCAACACTTCTACTACTGGTTGTATTGTTCATTACGCCACGAAAAAAACCCTGTTATATCGGCCCGAATTATTTGAGACTGGCTCTTTACAATTATATAATTATGGTTATCATTATCATAGATTTCCGTGTAAGTTTGATATTTAGCATTGAGGTCTAAATTTGCCATTTGGCATGTGAATCCCCTCCCCCTTAAATACGTATTGACTGCTAAATCATCAAAAGAGTGAAAGGAAAAGAAACGGTAAATAGCGTTTAAATAGCTAGGCTTTCAACTCCAAAGATTTGTCACCGAAAGAATGATAGGAACACAAAATACCCCTACTTTAAAATAAAAGTGTTTTCTTTTTTACTCCAACGGTTTTGGTTTAAATAATCAAAATGTTAGTATGCCATTTGATATTAGGAATTCTCAGGTAGAAATCCGGAATAATTAATGTGTTAAAACAAAATAGAAAGAATGAGCATCTATACATGTATGCCATGTACATCGTTCATCTGTGTGCAACTTCATCGACACACGACACGGTCGTGACCCGGAAATGATTCGTTGAGCAGCATAATATTGTTAATTAAATGTAACACGAATTGAGCTCTGCCATATGCATGATATAGGCAGGATGCAGTCATTCGCTATCACAACGTGAAACATTCATGTATACTTACATATAAACTCCTCACAAAAAGTATCGAAACACCTTACACATGATCCAATAATTAACGTTCCGAAAGGGTATAAATTAATCAAAGCCAATGATCCAGTGCATCATTTTGTTTTTTGCGTATTTTGACACCTCGATTGTTGAGATACGATGTTGCGGAGCGGAGTTATTGTCATTTCAATGGACGTAGGTGCAGTTTCAAAAGTGACAATGTATGGGCTGTTTATTTTCATTTGAAACACACTGTAATAATAATAATAATAATAATGGCATTTATAATGCGCCGTCAATCTAGGTAAAACTATTCCGAGGCGCAACATATAAAACAAAAATACAAATTAACATGAAAAATACATAAACAAGGATGATTTGCATATACATGTACATGTATATACAAAGAAATCAATTATAAACTGAGTCAAATAATCTTGTTTTTAACAAGTTCTTAAAAGAGTCAAGTGAGTCACAGCATCTTAAATTATAAGGTAGTGAGTTCCAGAGAGTTGGTGCAGCAACCGAAAATGCGCGATCTCCAAATGAAGAAGTAGTCCGTGGAACAACAAGTAAAAGTTTATCAGATGACCGGAGAGTACGTTTTGGATGATATGGAACAAGAAGATTAGCAATATAAATTGGTGAAGTGCCATGCAAAGCTTTCCAAGTTAAAAGAAGAAGTTTGAAATGAATCCTTTCGCGAACAGGAAGCCAGTGGAGATCTTTCAAAATTGGAGTGATATGATCAAATTTCCTGGTCTTAGTGAGAATGCGAGCAGCTGCATTTTGAGCGAGTTGTAGTTTGTGAAGTAAGTGATCAGTGATGCCAAAAAGAAGATAATTGCCATTGTCAATACGAGAAGTTATAACTTGAACATCCATACATAGATTATTATCAAACACAATTCCTAAGTTCCGAGCAGATTTTGAAGCAAGAACAGAAGAAGTGTCAATATTGATATGATGATCACATATTTTACGTTGATTGAATCTGGAGGTCATAATTAAAAACTCTGTCTTATCATATGTATAATATCCAGTCTATCAGAAATAACTGGCCAGGCCTAATTCGTATTGAATTGTATTGTGCTCTATTGAGGTAGTATTATCTCTATGAATAGCAAGGCTTGAATATAATTTGATGGCTGATAAACTATTGAGTGTCCCAGCAGAAAAAAGGTATTAACTGAAACTTTTCCCTCTTATGGTCCGAACTTTAACCTCTTATAAAAAGAGTTCACCAATAGTACATTTGTGTGCATTTTTTTGGTGATTATTGAATACTTCCTTAGTATTTTAAAACAAAAAAACAGCTTATTAGAGCGATGATCGGGTATCACAAAATCGAGTGTAATCCCGACTGATCTAGTGCATAGATGGGCAATATACGTGTATAGTAGACTAAAGATGATTGATGAATATGTACGCTTCTCATAAGCCGCATACGTAAGTAGAGACATTTATTTCTCTACATTTTCTTCGTGCTTTTATTTGACAGTGTCATATGCCATGCAGGTACGAAGCCCGGGAAGGGACATGGACATCGACATGGACATCGGAAGGGACATCGTTCCCTCAAATTACAATTTGTTTCCTAAAATTACAAATCGTTCCCCTTAAATTACAATTCGTTCCCTGAAATTACTAATTCGTTCCCTCAAATTACAATTCGTTCCCTCAAATTTCCCATTCGTTCCTTCAAATTTCTCATTCGTTACCTCAAATTACAATTCGTTCCCTCAAATTACAATTCGTTCCCTCAGATTACAATTCCTTCCCTCAAATCACTAATTCGTTTCCTAAAATTACAAATCGTTCCCTCAAATTACAATTCGTTTTCTTAAAATACAATTTGATCCCTCAAATTAGAAATCTTTCCCTCAAATTAGAAATCATTCCCTCAAATTGCCGATAATAAATGGCCCAGCGCAAGATGAATGGACGTCCATGAACGACCATATCTCAACCATGACTCAAAAAACAATCAGGAATAATGTCGGGAAGGGCTCTCAAAGGCTATTATTACTGCATTACCTATCGCCCGAATTAGTAACATGGCATGGGGTTGTGTGAAGGGGGGAGGGGGGGCAATTATGACGTTATTTACTCCAAGCCGACGTGAAAAAACGAGCTATTACAAACCGATAGTGCCAGTCAATTGCCAATCTCAACCGACATATTATGGTACAGTTTCAACCGACAGGATTCCAATATGGGGGAGGGGGAGCAATTTTCCCCTGCCTCCCCTCTGGTTACGCCACTGGAAAACAAACGGTAAGCGCTAATTCGTACCCTCAACTTTTTATTGAGGGAACGAAATAGTAATGTGAGGGAAATAATTAGTAATTTGAGGGAAATAATTAGTAATTTGAGGGAAATAATTAGTAATTTGAGGGAAAGAATAATTATTTTGAGGAAACGAATTAGTAAATTGAGGGAATGAATTTGTAATTTGCCTGAATTAATTTGTAATTTGCCGGAACGAATTAGTAACTTGATAGAACGAATTGTGATTTGAGAAAACTAATTAGTTCCTCCAAATTACAATTCGCTCCATTAAATTACAATTCGTTCACCCAGATTACTAATTTGAGGGAACGAATTAGTCATTTGAGGATTGTAATTTAGTGGAACAAATTAGCAAATTTATAGGATGTACAATTATGGTGTCTGGGATGGTCTTTGTCAAAGACTAAATGTTGATTTTTTTTAAAACTTATTATTATGTATGTTTTCTTTTTTCCTCAATTTATTTATTATTAACATTATTATTTTGTTAAGGGGCTGTGCACCTTCAGGTACAGCCTCCGTAAAACTGCCGTAACTTCTTCATTATTCATTTAATATACACCCTGATGAAATGTTCGCCCCTGAATGTACAGTGAAGTAAGCGTACATTTCACTTTCGACAGTGCCCGTGATTATTTATTTCCTTAATTACAAAACTTGTTAGTATTTTTTTTTTTTTTATAAAGAAGGTTAGATCTAATCATAGATCCTCTGACTATCCCAATCCAGTGTCTTAAAAGTGTGGACTACTATTACCATACGATTCTAGCTTTCTCTGAACTCAGTGGTCAGTTCAAATAACCAAAGTCACATTTTGTTTGTATGCTATTTGTTTATGAACAACAAAGAAACGTTTTAACAAATTCAAAATTACCAATAAAAATGTTTTAACAAGTTTTAACAAATTCAAAATTACCAATAAAAATGTAATTTCATTAAAACTACAACCGCATAAATGACATCAAAAAGAATATACAGACTTCAACAGCATTATCAAAAATGTAATCAATACAAAAAAAAATCAAATCATTGTTTTCTGATCTGAGAAACACTTTTTTCCTCACTATCTTAACTATGGCATGTATCATGTTTTATAGTCAAGACCACACATCTAGAAGTGCTTTCGAAATATTACAGTTTGTAGTAAACGACCTAGGATGTTTTCTTTTTACATTGTGATCATTGTATGGATCATTAAATCAGAAACCCATGGCCACTTAGGATAACTGTAGATAATGTTGTATTAGTCTTTGGAGCCATAGAGCATATGTTGAGGGTGTTGTATTCTAATTTTTAGCCGTAGAAGGCATTATTCCATTATTTATGTTTTACGTTTTAATACAGCTTTGATCAACCCATTTTTGTTGATAAAATGGCCGCAAATCAAAATGCCCAAACACCGGTACCAATTGCGGACGAAACAGCGCCGGCGACATCTGCAAGAGCACACACCTGTTTTATCAACAAATCAACGTTTCTAAGTAAGAGCAGCAAAGATCACGGGAGGACTTCAGATTGCGTGCGGTGTGTTGTCTGTGATGTTTGGCGTCCTAGCATTTCAGATAGCTACGTGTAAAATCGGGGATGTGGATAGCTGTCGAAAGCAGACTAGTGAAGAAGCTTGGGTAGTTATTTATTTTCCGGCTAAGGTGGGATGGCCAATATGGGGAGGTGTATCGGTATGTACCAAATGGTGACATTTGATTCTTAAAATGTGACAGCACTGCATTTTACCGTCACATCCACGGAATAAACAGACTAATTCTCTCGTATTAACCAAAAATATTCTGTAGAATTTACAGTAACATCTTGTAAATATGGAGCAAATGATAACATCAATTGACCATTTGTAGTACAGCTAAATTATCTATTTTCCCATTTATTTGCCTGGTCACGGACTGATAATATTGAAATAGAACAAAAAAAGATTATTATTGACAATTGCTTTAATGTCAATAGTATTAACTCAATTACGCGTATTATCTCACCGGCCAACTTCGAAAAGCCTGCTAGTTTGGACCAATGCCAGTTTGGATACAAAACATTCGTATTAGTTATCATTGTAGTTTTGGAACTGAAATACATTCGCTAACAATGTGTGCCGTTCTTAAATCGTTCTTCTAGCTTAACTCAACGCAAAGAAATCAGGAAAAGTGTAACTATATAATATTTTCCTAATTTTGGGGTTATTTTTGTCCGTTTCGGTCATTCTTATGTAGTTTAATTAATGAAGTGTAGTTTTATTTACTATACAGGGTGAATCCCAACAAAAATGTGCACGATTTGAAACGGCCATTTGACCTTAATGCGTGCATTGAACCATGCAATTGTTGTTGTTTGTATAAAGCGTTACTAATATAGTTTATCCTCCCAAAAATGAAAGTAATCGACTGAAAAATAAGCAATCACAATTCTCGCAATTTGATAGTCCGCCGAAGCCCCGTATCGCAGTATATAAGATAGATGTCGGTCGTCAGTAAGGTCAAAACTGTTTAAGAGAGTTTTGCATTCCAACGGATATTGGCGCCTTAAACAAATTGTTCAGTAGCTTATGTTTTTTTTTTTATAATCGTCTTTGTTATAGTTCTACTTTGTTAACATGTTGCAACATACAACATCAAAAGGACACAATGTGGCTAACAAAATTACCCTATAAAATCTACGTGTAGACACTTTATTTGACCCAATACATATATTTTTTAAGACCTGTTGCTAGAAAGATTTTTAAAGGGCTTCGTGTTGGGATGATGAAACAGTTTTATTGTGACACCCTGACTTACTCTACATGTATTTCTCATTGCGACCGCATACACAGTTATATTCATTTCAGTATAACTTAGTATTATTTTCAAGCTCATATGCTTCTTAAATATTGTTATCCTTTGTTTCCCTCAATATAATAGTGTCTTAAAATGGGTTCGCAGTGTTTTCTATCAATTCGTAGCATGCAACTTGTCCTAATGATGTTTGTTTGCCTGTGTATCTATTTACTACACCATCACACAGGTACAGTGTCAGCCCAATGCTCAAGGTCAAGTGTTTCAACAGCTGCCACCAGGACCTTTCCAGCTCATTCAGGGTCAGGTATTTTATGAGCCACCAGCTGGACCATTCCCGCCTAATGCACAAATAAGTATTTACCCGCCACCAACTGGACAGTTACAGTCAACGCACAAGTTCAAGTGCTTCATCAAATACCAAAAGTACAACCGGATGATCAACCGCCCCGTAAGTAAAGTATCTGTAAAATTATTAACTATTTATGGACTTAAAGATATGAGTCTTGAGACACTTTTTAAATTGGCCAAGAGATGACATTGCAGTAGACCATCCAAAGGCAATAAATGTGCTTTAAAAAAATGCATCACGGCATTTTTTGTTACAGCTCTACATTTAGGCTAAATTAAGTGCTTAAATAGTAAGGTTTCCAATGAAGGGGGGTGACAAAAATAGAAATCGATTTTTAGGCCATTTTCAGCATAAAATGACCGTTTTTGGGCAAAAATATGATTTTTGTGTTTTTTGGTGCAATTCATATCTTTGAACAATGTACTATCCACCAGTAATCAGTTTGACCTGATTTAATGTTTAGTTAAGGAATAATCCGTAATTAAAGCTGCTTAAATATATAGAAAAGAAAAGCATAAGGGAGTACAAAAGGGCACTTTTCTCAGTTTTGTAGTTGTATTTGCCACTTATATTCGCTAGTTGCTTAATCTGTCATGCGATGATTGAATAAATCAGCAAACTAGTTTGACATGGTCTATGACATTTATAGATAGTTTTATGATGACAAGTTTGGTAAAATTCAACATTAAAGGGGTATTCCATGGTTATTTAACATAAAGGTGTAGAATCGTTAGACTTAGAGGTGTATTTAAGGGAGTGTCTTCTGTGCACTCACAGGACTCCCAAACCTACTTTTTGAACATCTTTTCATGGTCCTAAAACATATTCAGGGTTTTGCCAAAATTAATGTTAGTATGCTAAGGGGTTATTCAAAATGGCGTCCAAAATGGCCGCCAAAAGGGTCAAATTTAGTAAATGTATGATAAAAGTATACTTTTTAACAACGGTAATACTTTGTATAAGTTAAAAGTTTTAACGGGTTCGCCGTCGGACGAGTTTTAATCTGTCAAGCTTTCGTCAGGATTAGCTCTGACTTCTTCAGGACCAAATTATTATAATATTGAACAAAACATAGAGATTGCCACTTCTCTTGTTATCATCATTTGGGCTGCCCCTTGCCCGATGATTTGAGAGTAGGTGCCCTTTCCTACTTGTGAAAGAATTGGTGGCTCTGAAAAGAGCCGTTCAGATGGATTGCCGCTTCCACTGAACACGTAGGTTGCCCTTTCCTACTTGTGAAAAGATTGGTGGCTCTGAAAAGAGCCGTTCAGATGGATTGCCGCTTCCACTGAACACGTAGGTTGCCACTAGCCTACTATATATAAATTTGGTTCTAATAGAACCTCCAAAGGACTGCCCCTTGACCAATGGAAATAACGTAGAGACTGCCCCTTGTCTACTACAGACTACAAAAGTATAATGCACAGTAGTGCGGTCATTGATCTGTAAAGATCGTTTGATGCTGTAACGAACTTGAGCAGGGTATATAATGGTTCATTGCGGACCTGGCTGAAAAAATTACAAGACTGTTATCGATTGGCGGGATTGATTGATACTGTAATACTTTGAGTTACTCGGTATGTATGTAGTAACTCATATCCAGTACTTTTGCATTGTTAAAATAAATTAAATCAAGATGGCCGCCAACATGGCCGCTCTAATTCTAAAAATAGCGTATAACAGCGTATATTGCATCATATATACCATGTTCTAAACTGCTAAACTAATGCTTTTAGATAAACGACTCACCTCTGTGAAAGTTTTGAATATTTATCGCATTCTAAAATGGCTGCCAGACGATTGGAACTGATGTTAAATGACCTAAAACAGGTGGTTTACATTATAAAAATAACATAAAACAATGTAATACCTATACCGCAAAAGCTAATGAAACAGCATTCATTATATTTCTATGATAAAACGTAATATTTTTAATATTTTAAAATGTGCAAGATGGTCGCCGAAAAAGTGAATCATTGAATAACCCTGAGTGATCATTTAATGACGCCATATCACCATTTAATGACGGGGACGTCATCTAACACAAACCCTACATGACCATTTATTGACTCGATCCAAGTGATATTGTAATAAATCTAAGTGACCATTGACACAAAGGGATTGTTTAATGACTTCATGTGATCCTGAGTGATCATTTCATTACCCCGGGGGATCATTTAATGACCCTAGCTGATAAGTTTATGACACCAAGCAATCATTTAATGACCCGGTTGGTCGCTTAATAACCACAGGTGATCATTCAATGACCCCAATTGACCATGTAATGACTCAACTGGATCGTGTAATGACTCAACTGGATCGTGTAATGACTCAACTGGATCGTGTAATGACTCAAATGAACCGTGTAATGACTCTTGAGTATTCATTAATGATACCAAGTGATATGCTATGGCCCAATCCATCATGTGATTACTCAAGCCGCCCAAAGTGTCATCCAGTAACACCAAGGGATGACCCCAAGGTAATATTTATTGACTCGATCCAAGTGATAATTTGATAACCCTTGGTGACCATTGACACAAAGTGACTGTTCAATGACCCAATGGGATCCTGAGTGATAATTTCATTATACCATTTGATAATTTAATGACCCTAGGTGATAGCGTAATGACCCCAAGAAATCATATAATGACCCGGATGTTCGCTTACTTACCCAAGGTGATCATCTATTAACCCAAATTACCATTCAATGATCCAAAAGGATCAGTTAATGACCCCGAGTGAATATTTGATTAACCTAGGTGATCATCTACAGACCGCTAGTGATACCGAAATGACCCCAATCAATTAAGTAAGTAATATAAAGGATATCTGATTAATAAGGTCATTGATGGATTCATACAACTACCTACGCATACTTGTTGGCGATTGGCATTGATTGATGATCCTTTTGGATCTTTCAATAATAAGGTAGGGTTTTGAAGCCCATCATAATTATCCCCATTACATCACTAACTTATCTGTTTAGAAAGTTGGATACTGGTAGATAGCGAAAATGTATAGTAGATAAGGAAGGTCCAATCAGCTATTTCTGACCATAATATTGTAATCAATTTGGTAGCCATCTTGCTATTTTCTTCTGACCAATTGGTAGTTAATGGAGTCCATCTGGTAGTCTTAAATCATTTGATGAATATGATACAAAATATGCTGTTATTATTGGCTATTTTTATGTTTAGGCGGCCATTTTGGCAGCCATCTAGGATTCAAAGTATGTTAACAATGCAAACGTGCTGGATGAGAGTTTAATACATACACCCTATAGTTAAAACTACACTGTCATCGTACATTTTGGTTGATTGAATGATCATCTGGGGTTATTAAGCGACCATCCAGGTCATTTAATGATTGCTCGGTGTCGTTAACCTTTCACCTAGGGTCATTAAATGATCTCACGGGGTATTGAAATGATCACTGGATCATTTGGAGTCATTAAACAAATGTCAATAAACTTAGGTTTATTACAATATCACTTGTATCGAGTCAATAAATGGTCATGTAGGGTTTGTGTTAGATGACGGCTCCGGTCTTTTAATGGTGAGTTGGGGTCATTAAATGATCACCCAGGGTTATTCAATGATTAACCTTTTCGTCGACGATCTTGGATATTTTAAAATATTAAAAATATCACATTCTATCATAGAAATATAATGAATGCTGTTTCATTAGCTTTTGCGGTATATGTATTACATTGTTTTACATGTTATTTTTATAATGTAAACCACCTGTTTTAGGTCATTTAACATCAGTTCTAATCGTCTGGCAGCCATTTTAGGATGCGATAAATATTCAAAACTTTCACAGAGGTGAGTCGTTTATCTAAAAGCATTAGTTTAGCAGTTTAGAACATGGTATATATGATGCAATATACGCTGTTATGCGCTATTTTTACAATTAGGGCGGCCATTTTGGCGGCCATCTTGATTTAATTTATTTTAACAATGCAAAAGTACTGGATATGAGTTACTACATACATACCGAGTAACTCAAAGTATTACCGTTGTTAAAAAGTATACTTTTATCATACATTTACGAAATTTGACCCTTTTGGCGGCCATTTTGGACGCCATTTTGAATAACCCCTTAGCATACTAACATTAATTTTGGCAAAACCCTGAATATGTTTTAGGACCATGAAAAGAGGTTCAAAAAGTAGGTTTGGGAGTCCTGTGAGTGCACAGAAGACACTCCCTTAAATACACCTCTAAGTCACTATGACGATTCTACACCTTAACTAAACATTAAATCAGGTCAAACTGATTACTGGTGGATAGTACATTGTTCAAAGATATGAATTGCACCAAAAAACACAAAAATCATATTTTTCTATTTTTGTCACCCCCCTTCATTGGAAACCTTACTATTTAAGCACTTAATTTAGCCTAAATGTAGAGCTGTAACAAAAAATGCCGTGATGCATTTTTTAAAAGCACATTTATTGCCTTTGGATGGTCTACTGTTGAGCGAATATATGATGGTAAACTGTTCCAAATCTTTGGTGCTATGATCGCAAAGGTTCTGTTTTGTGTTTCCTGTAGCCGGGATGCGAAGAAGATTTTGAGTAGAAGAGCGAAGGGTTCTCCCGGGAGTGTATTTAGTTAGGAGGGTCATTAAATGATTGCTTGGTGTCATAAACTTATCAGCTAGGGTCATTAAATGATCCCCCGGGGTAATGAAATGATCACTCAGGATCACATGAAGTCATTAAACAATCCCTTTGTGTCAATGGTCACTTAGATTTATTACAATATCACTTGGATCGAGTCAATAAATGGTCATGTAGGGTTTGTGTTAGATGACGTCCCCGTCATTAAATGGTGATATGGCGTCATTAAATGATCACTCAGGGTTATTCAATGATTCACTTTTTCGGCGACCATCTTGCACATTTTAAAATATTAAAAATATTACGTTTTATCATAGAAATATAATGAATGCTGTTTCATTAGCTTTTGCGGTATAGGTATTACATTGTTTTATGTTATTTTTATAATGTAAACCACCTGTTTTAGGTCATTTAACATCAGTTCCAATCGTCTGGCAGCCATTTTAGAATGCGATAAATATTCAAAACTTTCACAGAGGTGAGTCGTTTATCTAAAAGCATTAGTTTAGCAGTTTAGAACATGGTATATATGATGCAATATACGCTGTTATGCGCTATTTTTACAATTAGGGCGGCCATTTTGGCGGCCATCTTGATTTAATTTATTTTAACAATGCAAAAGTACTGGATATGAGTTACTACATACATACCGAGTAACTCAAAGTATTACCGTTGTTAAAAAGTATACTTTTATCATACATTTACGAAATTTGACCCTTTTGGCGGCCATTTTGGACGCCATTTTGAATAACCCCTTAGCATACTAACATTAATTTTGGCAAAACCCTGAATATGTTTTAGGACCATGAAAAGAGGTTCAAAAAGTAGGTTTGGGAGTCCTGTGAGTGCACAGAAGACACTCCCTTAAATACACCTCTAAGTCACTATGACGATTCTACACCTTAACTAAACATTAAATCAGGTCAAACTGATTACTGGTGGATAGTACATTGTTCAAAGATATGAATTGCACCAAAAAACACAAAAATCATATTTTTCTATTTTTGTCACCCCCCTTCATTGGAAACCTTACTATTTAAGCACTTAATTTAACCTAAATGTAGAGCTGTAACAAAAAATGCCGTGATGCATTTTTTAAAAGCACATTTATTGCCTTTGGATGGTCTACTGTTGAGCGAATATATGATGGTAAACTGTTCCAAATCTTTGGTGCTATGATCGCAAAGGTTCTGTTTTGTGTTTCCTGTAGCCGGGATGCGAAGAAGATTTTGAGTAGAAGAGCGAAGGGTTCTCCCGGGAGTGTATTTAGTTAGGAGTTCTGTGATATATGCTGGTGCCATATTGTTTAATGCCTTGAATGTGAGCAGAGCTATCTTGTATTGTAAACGTTGCTGAACAGGGAGCCAGTGAAGCTCACAAAGAATCGGCTTCATATGGTCACGCCTTGAGCACCGGAACACGAGTCGGGCAGCATAATTTTGCACTATTTGTAACTTTGCAATTTGGTATTCAGGTAGACCATACAAAAGGCTATTGCAGCTGTCAAGTCTTGATGACACAAAGGCGTAAAAAAACTTGTGTATTTTATGCACAATTAAGTTGTACACAATACACAAGTTATTTTTACATAACTTGTGTATTTTATACACAACCACTGTGTGAAAGGTTTACATAATAATTATGGAGTTCTATATTTAACATAATTATGTAAACATTACAACATTGTCAATTCTGTCTTTTCTTATCTTGCAGAATATGAGGAAATAAAAGATCATCCCTACCAGGAGTATGTGAAACGCTAGCGGAGTCAAATGATAACGAAATACGGCTTACGGAAATACGACCACGAATATTACATCCTCACTCTCGCGCGCGTATAACTTCAAAACAAATTCGATTTTCCATATGTTTTCATGTTTTAATACAACTTTAGGGATTAAAGAAAACGTGCACATATTTCTTATTTTACATAATCAATGACGGGATCATACTCCGGGATCATACTCCGGGATCATACTCAGAGTTTTTAGTGAAAGTCATTCTTTTTCAAATAAGAATAATTGTTATAATATGGTTTAACAACTTGCAAACAAGCATTCCACTGTTCCGTTTGAAATCCATCAACCCCTTATTGAAGACATGACCTTTATTTTCTACACAGGGAGTGTACATTTCAATAGGGTTACCTGTATGTTTTCCATAGGGAGTTAATGGACTTCATCTGGAATAGCCCAATGATCATGCAAACTGTAATAATATTTATAAGATCAAAATAAACGGATGACGCGAATTATTAATAGCTCAAAGTAACTACTTGTATGAAACCAATTTTATTTTCGTATAAAAAAACAAAATGTGAACAATAGTGCACCAGACATTAACAATCTAAATGACTAGGGTGATAATAAATCAAACTGGAACTCAACAAAGAGCTCTGACGGGACAATCAATTGGTTCAATCACTGCTACTCAGAGAACATGCATATTGCATAATCGCTATCATAAACTGTCCTAAAGGTGAGTCGTGAGGAACCCTTGAGGTATGGAACGCGTTAACCCTAGTCGTAATGTTGAGGTATAGGACACGTTAACCTTAGTCTAAACGTTGAGGTATTGGACACGTTAACCCTAGTTTAAACTTAAAGGCCCTGTCACACCATAGCGTATGGCCTGAACGTGGCCTGAACGTATGCCGACGTATTCAAAAAATAGCTCGAAAATTGTCAGAGTCCGAGAACGTCCAAGAACGTCCAACTTCCCAACGAATTGCGTCAACATCGGTGATGGAATGGACGTATGCATAGCGTATTAAACGCATACATAGCGTATGACTAACGTATTGATAGCGTATCACTAACTTATAACAAACTTATGACAGCGTATGCGATCGGCGAGCGTATGACCAACGTATTATTAGCGTATGTCTGCCGTGCTCGACGTATCCTCAGCGTATCCTCGGCGTACAACGAACACGTGACTTATGCCGTTGCAGAAATTGAGTTTCGTACACGGCGGGACAAGTGTTGCCAGTTCAAGTAAACGCAGCCTAGATGATAACTATTAAAATACCTAGAAGGGTAAATATATATGTCCAACCTACAACTTAAGACGATTAACGTACCTCTAACGTATGTCAGCGTATGTCTAACGTATGTCAGCATTTGTAAACGTATGTCTAACGTAGCACGAACCTATCGGGAACTATGTAGAACGTAAGTTAAGCACACGTTGAGTACGTCGAGAAATTTTGAACATGCTCAAAAAGAATTCGCGGGCTCGACGTGTTCCAAATTTTCACAACGTATCACAGCGTGCTCTTAACGTATACGACGTATCCCAAACTTACCCCTAACTTGTATCAGCGTACACCAACGTATTTTTCGATATTTCGCATACGTTGGCATACGTTGAGGCGATACGTTATGGTGTGACAGGGCCTTTAAACGTTGATGTATTAGACACGTTGCCCAACGTTGAGGTATTGGACACGTTAACTCTAGTCTAAACGTTGAGGTATTGGACACGTTAACCCTAGTCTAAACCAAGCAAGAAGGTGCGACCCCAATGACCACACTGAAAATTCCAGGTAATTATATCTTGTGTTAAGATCGAAAGTTAAACTTCAAATTAGCAATATTCTCGACTAATATAAAGAAAAAGAAACCGCCAGAATACAAGACCTTGGATGTGAACATCTAAATATAATAGTTTCTATTATTATCATAATCATAATTTATTCCAATATCTGTGGTCCAAGGGTTAACACCAGCATCAGTAGAGGGATGCAGAATCCCGCTCCCATCAGTCTAACACTGTCAATTTTAGAGCAGCATATCTTCCCTGGATTCTGAAGTAGGGACTATAAGGCATGAGGAACTATAAGGCATTTATGATGAGTAGCGCACAGCACTACTGTGCAAGCCAGCCAAGGGATTTCACTACTTTTTCAATGTGGCATGCACTTGATTCAATCTCTTCCAGGCTTAAATCATGTTTGGTGCTTAGAAATTAGTTAAATGTGGAGAGAAACTCTATTCAGGTGGCCTGAGTATGTTTTTCCATAAGAAGGATGTTATACTAAGTTCACAGGTATGGGGGTAACGAAAGTCACTTTTATTTCCTATGGGGCTGCGTAGGAGGGGTATGTGGGTGTGTGGGGTGTGAGCACTGGATGGATGAGTGTTAAAACATTTCACCTGTAATTTGTTAAGGGGACGTCCCCCGATATGAAATGTTAGGGGAGACGTGTCTCTCTCTCCTTCCCCGCCTCTAACTCGCTTCTTTGCCGTGTCTCTTCTGTATCTTCCCTCGTCCCCCCCCCCCCCCCGCCTGCCCCACCCCCCATGCTTCCACCGCTTATCATCTTAAACATTCCTAAAAGTGAGTCAACTAAAAATGACTTAACTCTGGTCTCAACGTTGAGGTGTGGGATGCGTGTACATTGCTCTAAATGATGAGGTATAGGACACGATAACCCTACCCCTTTTTTGAGCTGTTTTAGCATCATTAATGACACCCGATTTTTTTAACCAAAGACTTTTCTAAAGCCTTATCTTTTAAATTAAAGCCACTTTTGAAGTAATGTGATGTCTGAAACTACCTCAAAACATGAAATAAGAAGAATTGAGTTTTTCACCTAAAAACACCAATTTTTGGCCTAAAACAATGTCTGAGAATCGAACAATTCCGGTTTGTTTGGTTTCTACATACATTTACCACATGCTACAATATTTCCACCGTTTTAAGAAGCGATAGACAATGTTATCGTTTTCAATTGATGAAAATTGTGATTTTGTTATTTTACACCAAAAAAGGCGTTTTTTGCCAAAAAAGGACGAAGATAGACAAAAACGAATTGCGTCTTGAGAAAATCTTATTCCATATATTCATGTTTACCTATGTAGCGAATATGGTCGTTTTGTGAAATCTGTAACGATAATGGCATTCTAGGTCCTTTACAAACCGTACTATATGGCTGAGAACAAAGTCAGCTATGAATGTAGATGAAATAGATTATACGAGTCAAGAAGTTGTATGGAACAATACGTGTGTTCAATGCTCTTGAAACACATTGTATTTTACCGATTGGATTAAAGCTGGGCTTGTCAGTATGTCAACTTATATGATGAAAATAATGCATTTCTATCTATGTCAGAAATAAGTAAGAAAATTAAAAGGCCTGTAGGAATTATGTTTCAATATATAACAATAAAATCAGCAGTCCCAAAAAACTGGAAAAAAAGAATCAAGCCAAACAAAACTGTTAAACACACGATTGGTCTTACGATCAATTCTGCTTTCCTGCCAATAGAAAAATGTAATTCTAAGACTGTGCGTAGCATATTATTGATATCAAAAAACCCAAAAATAACAGTTAGACCATAAGCAAGTGAACGTTTTTGGGAGACAAAATTCCCCAACTATGTTTTTCAGTGGAGTGATAGAGAAATGCAACATGTTCAATAAAGGAAGCAAAACTGGTATATAACTATGAATTGGAAAATTCTTTGCAATATTTATCCGACTAGAATCTTACTACTTAAAATGGGTAAAGCTAACAATAATTTATGTGAAACATGTAACGAAAAAGAGTATCTGGAACATTTTTACTTTCATTGCAAGAATATAAGAAAAGTATGGTTAAAAATTAATAAAATACTCTCTCACGGAACAGAAAAAAAGTAAAAGTGTCTGTGACAGATATTCGTTTTGGTTAACCCTAACCCTAACAATAACTCTAACTCTAACCCCTAACCCTAACCCTGACCCTACCTTATAACTAGCAGTCCTTATGACTAGCGGGTAGACCCCTTTACCCTTTCAAACTCGCTAGTCATAAGGGTCGCTGGTCATAATGATCATTATTCATAATCTGCCCTAACCCTAAACCTAACCCTAACACTTATCCTAACCCTAACCCTAACTCATGCCCGTATTATTCGGTTGCTGTAATGAGGCTTCGCCAATTTGGAACTGATATATCTATAGCAGTGAAGTGATTTGTCGGTATGAGAAAGGTAAGTAAATCTTCCAAACAGAGAGGGAAGATTTCAAATTATAGTCACATATATTCTGTCAGGTGAACGTATTTAAAAAATAAATAGCCATTCTCGGATAGAAATCCGCGATAGTGTGTTAAAACCAAAACGATCGTGGGCGTACCGCGTCCATTGTCGTCTGTTGTTTGTATCTTCAACGACAAGGTCATGTCGTACATGCTTCGTTGGGCAATATTTTAATATAACAAAGAACGTACCTGCAAAAATTCATTCCTTTGCCATTCATCATACGTGTATCAACTCGCGTCTGCAGTGCCGAAGTACGGTACAGGAAGACTATACTATCCTATACAGTACATGCATAGCTGTTGTATAGTGTGTATATGTACGTACTGTTTTTGGCTAACTGAATGGTATATTGCATGGGAATAGATGTTTCATTAAATCGTTCGATCAACAACTATTTTACTGCTGCATAAGTAAGTGAACGTACACTTGTCTCCCATCTTTAAGTATTGTATTTATGACAGTAATTTGGAAGTTATTGATGTCTTCATCATTCAAACGTAGATACAGATCCTCTGAGTGACCCTTCTGCTGACAACTCCAAACCAATGCATCTATCGAATGTCCCGATTGTCCAGGAATCTTAGATGGAACTATTAATAGCTTGTCCACTTGTCTATGCTGTAATTCCATGGTGATCACTTGTAATATTATCATGTATTTAGGCAGAACGTGGATGATTAATTTAAACGCAGCCATAACGCTATTTACACTTATCAGTAAATCATCTAAAGGCAATACATTTGTTTACAAAAATTATCACGGCATTTTTCCTACAACTTGACATCTAGGCTAGATTTGGTAAGGATAGATAGTGAGGTTTCCAATGAAGGGGGTGACCAAAAAACTAATATTTGTAAATGATATCTTTGAACAATGTACCATCCCACCGTAATGAGTTTGACCTAATTTAATGTAAGGAATATTCGCACTTAAAGCTGGTAAATACACAGAAAATAAAGGCACACGGGTGTTTAAAGTATAAAAGGCTTATGTAGTTTTATTTTCCACTTATATTATTAGTAAAATCTATCATGCGATCAATTTTGGTTTGGTAAGGGTTATTCATGATGTTGTCCTTAAAAGGTTAACATTTCAAACATGCCATAATATCAACTTAAATGTAAGATACAAGGATAGTTAACAAAGCTAAGGGATGTATGTATTTGATCACTAATTACTTATATCTTTACTTTTTAGCTAGTTTAAAATCTATCATGCGATCAATTTTGTTTGGTAAGGGGTTATTCATGATGTTGTCCTTAAAAGGTTAACATTTCAAACATGCCATAATATCAACTTAAATGTAAGATACAAGGATAGTTTTAACAAAGCTAAGGGATGTATGTAAACTGCTCACAAAAGTATCGAAACACTTAGAAATGATCCAATATATAATGGCTCGAAAGGGTATGCATTAATCAAAGCAAATAACCAAGTGCATAATTTTGTTCTGCGTATTTTGACACCTCGATCGATGAGATACGATGTTGCGGAGCGGAGTTATTGTCTTTCAATGGTCGTGGGTCCAGTTTCAAAAGTGACAATCATCCTATACAGAGTGGTCCAAAAAAAACTATACCCAACTTTGGAGGCCATTTTCTCCTAGATGATAAAATATGTTAGTAATTTGGTTTGCATATTATTAAAGCATATATCGTTGAGCATTATTGGTGAAAATAGGGAAGATATTACGTTATATTTTGAGATATTGCTATTTTTAGCGAGTATGTGTAAAATGGCTTTTCCACGGGAGCTGTCAATGCATCAACATGTTTGAATATGATATGACACAATAATGTAATGACGCGATAGTCCTTTGACAAATGTTTTTGCGAGAGCTTCAAATATTCTTGAAATATTGAAAAGAAGCTTTTTCGTAAAAGGTTGCCCCCAATTTTTTTAAAGTCACTTACCTCGTGAATTTCACGTAATTGGGGGGGGGGGGGGGGGGGGGGGGGGGGGGTTAAGGTTTAACGCAATATAGAATAATTATTAGAATAACTAAGGTAATTTGTTGGGTACTTAAGGGACACGAAGTAGTGCTGAAGATTGTTTTAAAAATTAATTTACTTCAGAAATTCAAGATGAACATTAAAAATACCATTATTGTTGTTTTTACTCCCAAAACACAGCAACACTTGATTAAACAATACCATCGCTATTTATTTAACCTTTTCTGAAAAACGCCCTCTATGTACAGGGTGTCCCAAAAGTCTATGCACGTTTTTGAAGAGTCATATCTAATAAAATATAAATCATATAGTATAAATTTAACCATATTTTGATAGACGAGATTGGGAAATTATTTTGATACCAAACACAACCCTATTGGTGAACCCACAACATTATAAAACTGGTTGAAAGTTTTTGGGCCGTGTGAGACCCACCCATACCAACTACCACACATTACTGCTAAAACAGGTGTGCATTAATTAACGGTATGAAAGCAACGTTGCGCATTAGTCACAGTTCACTGCTTACCTTGCAACATTAATGGTATTACCAAACTCGGTCACTCACAACATAAATAGGCAACATTGCACAACAAAAGTCTTCATTCAAGATGGTTTACAGCATAGATAAGCGAATACAAATTGTATGGTTGAACGCTGAAACAAATTCAGTTCAACTTACTCAACAAAAGTTCAGAAAACATTTTAAAGTGAAACGCGCACCAGGAAGAATATCCATTCTTAAGTTGGTGGATAAATTTGTGAACACAGGAAGTGTGCATGATATGTCTCGATGTAGTAGAAAAAAGACTGGTAGATCAACAAGTCACATTGATGTCATAAGAAATGCAGTAGCCAAAAGTGCAAAGAGATCTATTCGCTGTGTGATGTGTGTGTTCACTTTTCTGTTACGTTATTCAACTTTTTAGGTCGGTGTTTTGCATTAGCACACGTCTCTGTATAAATGGAAAACATTTAAACTAGATTTGACTATAGAAACGAAAACTATGTGTGATAAAGTTTTTTATTATGATGGGATCACTGTAATGTGAATTCTTAAATATTAAATATTACAATTGACGGATCACTTTCCGTGTAACCAACTCTACCAGTCTTTTTGTTAATCTCAATAGGTATGGATTTATGAACTTTATTCCTCCGAAGTATAAAATTACATTTTTGCAGTAATACATATTTTACTTCTAGGGTGGCATTACAAACAGATGTTACTCCTATGTTTGATATCAAAATTATTTCCCACATCTCCTCTTTCTAAATATGTATTCATATTTTCAATACGACTTATATTTTGTGAAATACAAAGCTTCAAAGTCGTGCATAGACTTTTGGGACACCCTGTATATATGGTTCGCGTTATTTATCACGCGTGCTGCAGGGGGACTGTCATGAGTAAAATACAAGTTTACAGTATTTGAGAGGGACACTGTTTGACGTAAAATGCTGGTTTCGGCTCAACCAGCATTTTTGAATCGATGTTTTGTTGAACAAAGAGGGCTGATTTTTCTTAATCCTTATAGGTGTAAGTTCATACATGTAATACAATTGTAAAAATATACAAATCCCAGGTTTCTATCATATTGAGGGCGCAGCCTCCAACGCATCTCTTCATGCCCCTTCAATCAATTACTGTACGGCGGTCAACTAATCAACTTCAAAGACGTAGCCTCATCAATATTTCAAATCAACCTACCTGTCCCTGTGTTGTACAGGGAATCCCATGATTTTGGCGAACATTTTTTCCCTGCTTCCCCTGAACACGCTCACATTACTGTATTACTACGCGCACACGAAGACGTAGTTATATTCTTCCATTGAAAACAAATGTACGAACGGTATATAATTGTAATGGAATCGGGCGTATAAAACGGGACATTTTTGAACGACTCAGCCTAATTCGATAAACCTGGTTTTTCGATCGATAAACCAGGTTTATCGACTGATAAACCTGGTTTATCGAAAACCTTGCTTATCGAATTCGAAAAACCAGGTTTATCGACCGATATACCTAGTTTATCGAAAACCTTGCTTATCGAATTCGAAAAACCTCTTTTATTGACCGATAAACCTGGTTTATCGAAAACTGTGCTTATCGAATTCGAAAAACCAGGTTTATCGACCGATAAACCTGGTTTATCGAAAACCTTGCTTATCGAATTCGAAAAACCTGGTTTATCGAAACCTGGTTTATCGAAAACCTATTGAAAACCTTGCTCGATCGATAAACTTGGTTTATCGATTTGAAAAACCAGGTTTATCGATTTGAAAAACCAGGTTTATCGAATTCGATAAGCAAGGTCTTCGATAAACCAGGTTTTTCAGCCGATAAACCTGGTTTATCAAAACCTTGCTTATCGAATTCGATAAACCTGGTTTTTCAAATCGATAAACCAAGTTTATCGATCGATAAACCAAGTTTATCGATCGAAAAACCAGGTTTATCTCTTTCATTGTGCAAAATACCTGCCATAAACGTCGGTGTTAATATATATTGTTATACATCGTATAAACTTAGCATCTGTTATTTACTTCTACATTCAACCAGCGATGTAACGTAGCACCAATCTTACTTCATACTATGTAATAACTTTAACACAAAAGCTAATGAAACAGCATTCATTATATTTCTATAATAAAACATAATTTTAGTATTCGATGACCCCAAGTGATATTCCAATGACCTGAGCCGTAATCTAATATACACAGTTGATCATTTAATGAACCTACTTGACTATTTATTGACTCGATCCAAGTGATAATGTAATACACCTATAGTGGCCAATGACACACAGGGGTTATTTAATCTCATTACCCCAAGTGATAGCGTATTAAAGCCGCAAGCAATCAATTAATGTAATGACCCGAACGGTCGCTTAAATAACCTCAGGTGATCATTCAATAACCTCAAGTGACCATTTAATGACTCAAAGAGATCGTGTATCGACCCTTGGTGATCATTTAATGATAACAAGTGATATTTAATGGCCTAAACCCATCAATTGATTACCTAACTACCCCCAAGTGACTATTATTGATTCGATCCATAATTTGATAACCCTAAGTGTCTATTGACACAAAGTGATTGTTTAATGACCCCAAGTGATCCTGATTGATATTGCCATTCCCACCAATCCATGCAAGCAATCGTATAATTACATGCGCACGGTCGCTTAATAACCCCATTATTATCAAATCAATGACCCCAATTGACCATTTAACATGTTTAATGATTCAAAGTGATTGTTATATGACCCTAAGAGCGTGTTTCGCTGCAAAAAAAGTAAACGCTAATAAACGCTAAGATTCACTCAGTCAGTTTTTAATCCCCCCTGTTTCTACTCGCGAAAAGTTACCACTAAGTTTATCAATCCTAGTCGATAGGCTACGACATTTGACCTTTTGTAATATCAAACAATGCCACCGCACCTGACAAAAATTGCTTCACAATAATGTGTATAACCCAGCGTATCACGGTTCACGGCGCAAACCGCTAAGAACCGCCTTTCTGTTTCTATTGGGTTTATTGCCGATTATTGCCGGTTCCAAACCTGGTTTGTGAAGGTTTTTGGGATTACCAAAAATACCGATTATTGTCGGGTTCTGCCTGTTTCTACTGGGAAAACTTAGCGTCTATTAGCGGTTACTTCCCCAGCAGAAGCACGCTCTATTAAAGTTATCATTTTATTACCCTGGTTATCATCTAATGACCACAATGATACCATAATGACCATAAGCAGAGTAATAGGATATCTGATTAATAAGGTAATTGATGAATTCATCAACAACCTACATTATAATACTTGGTGGAGATAATTTCCATTACGAAGTTATTCATTATTTCGGTAGTATTACACTTTCACATAATATATGTTTTACGTTTTTCAGCTTTCAACAACCAATTTTTGTCGTAAAAATGGCCGCAACTCAAAACGCCCAAACACCAGGATCAATTGCGTACGTAACAGCGCCGGCGACATCTGGACCTATACAAGTGAATGCACCTGCTTCAGCACCAAACCAGCGTTTCAAAGTAAGAGCAGCAAAGATCACGGGAGGACTTCAGATTGCGTGCGCTGTGTTGTCTGTGATATTTGGCGTCTTAGCAATTTTGATAGCTACGTGTGCCATCGGTGATGTGGTTACCTGCCGAAATTATTATGGTTATTTTACCTTTCCGGCAGTTATTGGATGGCCTATATGGGGTGGCGTATTGGTAAGTATTATATAAATGTTTATAGTCCTACCTTACGACTACCCTAGAGCCCAAATAACGCTGTTCCCAATCCGTGAACCGCGACGTACGGTTTTCACAGCTAGGATAGCATGTCTCGGTGTTTTATGTTCAATTAGTATTTACGTTGATTTCTGGGTTTGTTTTAATACTAGCGGCTCTACGAGGAGGGCTAGGTGTAGACTTTATCCTCCAGTCGTACAATACGCTCCACTGCGTTTGCTGTTGTTCCAGCCCAAATGACGGAGCACTTTTTAACGACCGCGCGAGCTGCGGCTTGCACAAACACGCGAATTGGTAGGGCACTTACGCATACGCGAGCGCGGTGCTCACATTCATCCGAGCCCCACCCGCGTCGTGCCGGCAGATCTGCGTGGTAATTCACACGCATTCATGTGCGTAAATAACATCGGAATTGTGATGTTATTTTGCTCCTTCTATTTTCACGCTTTGTGACCAGTCCCCAAGTGGAGGACCGCGCTATGCATTCTGGGTATATTAGTTCAGCGGGTGCGGGACGACACTTCGGGGACTGGTGGAAGTTGTCTAGGCTAGGTGTGACAGTTCATTATTGTTTTAAATGTGACAGCGCTGCATTGTTCTGTCACATTCATGTATGGAATTATACAGACTCGAATTAACGTTGTATTTTGGGCTATAGGAGATCGTTTAGCGGTTGTCTAAAAAATGTTTGGTCACGCATGTTTACAGCAATATCGAAAATGGACGGAAAATACAGTATTTATATTTTGTCAAACTAATACATTATGTCCTTCCCCTATTCAGTTCTACACAATTTTACTGCTGCAATTCTACGATTATCTTTAGAAAAATCCAATATCAAAAATGAAAGAATATTCGCTATTGTGATGTTGTTATGTCATATCACTTTGTACATGATTTGAACAACTCGCTACCGACTAATTGATCTATTGCGTGTTCGTCTGCAGTGGTCGAAGTGATGATAATCATGTGATCAGTTACATGGCCAGAGGGCGTACTACCCCCAATATTCCCTATTGTTTAAGTATTTATTATTCAAAATGAAAAAGTGATCAGAGCCTGGTTTCCCCTTTTATTGATGTTGGCAGGATTGATAAAAAAATAAACTGAGAATGGTTGTCGATTTTGGGCGCCTTAACAACTATTTGTTTGCGTCCCTAAGGCAACGCCTTAAACATATTACATGTTTCAATGTTGATAAGTTTCCCGTGATCGTCTTTACTATTATAGTTCTACAGTGTGGCTGGTGTCCTCGGAGTATGTAGTGGAAGCAGGAACAAATGTGTGGTAAGCAAGTCTATAAGTGTGGCTATGTTTTAATACAAAAAGCAATGTTTCACTAAATATGTGCGCAAAAAATCCCGGATTGGATGTTATCGATAAGCGCATCATCTATTTCCCTATCTATTTTCCTACCTATAAATACTAACAAATTGCGACTTTTAAATTAAAAAGCTTCCTTTGCCATGTTAGCATGGGATTATTGATGTCATCCCAGTAGTGTAGCCAGGGTCTCTAGTCAGTTGATTTGCCTTCGAGTAAGAAAATGACAAGCGGGGGGAGGGGGATTATTAGAGGCGTTGCATCCCCATACCGGCCTGAAAAACTGCAATTTCCAATATTTGCCTGTCTTCCTTTCTCCCCCCCCCCCCACCCCCCCCCCCCCCCCCCCCCCCCCCCCCCACACCTGATTACGCTACTGTGTCATCCGTAGAGGGAATTCGTTATTTTTAGAGGCAGTTCCGTATTTTTGCCCTCAACATTCTGGGGCATATATAGGCATGTAATGTTTGGTCTCTCATATCTTACTCGTTCATATCTTTTGTAGATCGTGGCCTATATGGTGATGTCAATTATTTCCGCTGAAAGTGCATTTGGTCAATTGTACATGGAGAGTGTTGGTGCGTTTAACGTTGGATTGGTATGTTGTAATATAAGTCATTTTGTTATTAATTTTCAATCTTTTCTTTTATATTCGACTTTGAAATGAAAAATAGAAATGATTTTTATAATGTAAAAGACATAACACACGTTGGTGGTACTGCAACTACGTGTCAAATTAATTGATGATGAGCTGCAATGCATTATTCGTATTTTAGCTCGAACATTTGCATTCGTGCACCAGCCCTTGAGCGCCGAAAGAAGTGTCAGCCCTCGAGCGCCGACAAAAGTGTCAGCCCTTGAGCGCCGACAGAAGTCGTGTCAGCCCTCGAGCGCCGACAGAAGTGTTAGCCTTCGAGAGCCGACAGAAGTGTCAGCCCTCGAGCGCCGACAAAAGTGTTAGCCCTCGAGCGCCGACAAAAGTGTCAGCCCTCGAGCGCCGACGGAGTGTAAGCCCTCGAGCGCCGACGGAGTGTAAGCCCTCAAGCGCCGACAGAAGTGTCAGCCCTCGAGCGCCGGCAGAAGTGTATCATCTGACAGACGATAGTTCAGCCAGTATTGATTTTCTTTGTTCCATAGTCTGGCCTTCAAGCTGTGCATAGCCTAGGTGCTGTCGTTGCACTCGTTGAAATGGTTGTTGCTATTGTAAGCGCTGCATACTGCTGTCATGGTGTTTGTTGGCAGCCATCGAGTCCTCCACCGCAACAAGTTATTGTGAGTATATTAACTGTCACTACATGTAGTAAAGCAAGTTTGAAATATACCCCCATTTAAACGGATTTGGGGTTGGAGATGCCATAAAAAAAACCCAATCAATTCCCTTGAAAATACCGTTGAGATGGCTAGAAATGCAAATCTGTTTAAAAAATGACAACAAATACACTAACAACCAAACTATTAGAACACATAGTTATGGTGTCAACGCAACGACAATTTAATTGTCATCGACTTTTAACTGTCAGTTGAAATACCCCCAGGGAGGTTAGAGATGACGTAAAATCTTTAAATTCCATGGAAATACCACGGAAGAGGGCTAATCTGTTTCAAAAACTGATGTTTCCCATTATGGCAACGATCCGCTAAGCAACCAACACTTTTAGGACGAGTGGTTATGTTGTCAACATCATCGCAGATTATTGGACAGTACACGGAAGTACTCCATGGTTGAACTAATGTGTTGTTGAATCTCTACTCGTTAAATAAAGTCATGTTCCTGAGATATCTGCTTAATTCTATTCCATGGAATCGAAGAAATATAAGCCTATGCCCCATATAATAAGTCTATTGTGAATAGTTTATTTATAAATTAACGAAACTCCTGAATTCGTTGGCGTAAGTGCACGTTTGAATATCACCGTCACCGAACCACTGATCACATTGATCATAACACAAAGCCTATAGATAGTAGTATCATAAATACAGAGGCTTGAACCAGTGCACATGAATAACTGAAGTGCTGTACGTCAATTTTACGTCAATGTTGACTTCGTGTTGTAGCACGCGTACTGGTTTCGTCAGATATAAGAACATAAAAACGTTCCCGTATCGCTCGATACTGTAACACAATTTGTTGTTTCAGTATCAGTTGATACTGGAAGAGTAACCGCAAAATACTTGAGCTGGGGATTTCAAGCGACAGCGTACCTAGTTTTCATATGCAAATTTTACCAATAAAGTAACCATTCAGGTAGTTGCTTTTAGCGTGAGCTATCATGTCAGCTACCTTCATTACAGTATCGGGGACTGTACATTGACAATGATGTCAAACTTTCATATCGTCTGGCGTAGAATTAAGTTTGTTATAGTAATAATTCGATGTTATAACGGTGACGTTATACACATAAATGTAACTAGCAAAATCTCCCAAGCAGGCAGGCGGCATTGGCGGAGCGAGCGCCCAACATCGAAAGTTGCCAGTTTTGAAGTGCTTGGTATTAGACTGAGTACCAGACTTGTAGAAATAAACTTAAATTGGTCTGAATTTAAGCCAATAAGTATATAAACATAGACGTTATTTATAAAAATTCTACCAATTTGAGGACATTGATATTATTTTTATTTCTTTATTTCTTTATTTCTTTATTTCTTTATTTCTTTATTTCTTTATTTCTTTATTTCTTTATTCTTTATTTCTTTTTCGTTTCTTTATTTCTTTATTTCTTTATTTCTTTATTTCTTTATTTCTTTATTTCTTCGTTTATTCGTTTATTCGTTTCTTCGTTTCTTCGTTTCTTCGTTTCTTCGTTACTTCATTTCTTCGTTTCTTCGTGTCTTCGTTTCTTCATTTCTTCATTTCTTTATTTCTTTATTTCTTTATTTCTTTATTTCTTTATTTCTTTATTTCTTTCTTCATTTCTTCATTTTTTCATTTCTTCATTTCTTCATTTCTTCATTTCTTCATTTCTTCATTTCTTCATTTCTTCATTTCCTCATTTCTTCATTTCTTCATGTAACCTGTAATTTCATGTCACGCACAATAATAATAATAATAATAATAATAAAGACATTTTTGAGCGCCTAACAACAGATAAATTCTCTAGGCGCTTTACAAAAACATCATAGCTGACTGCAGATGAACCAAAAACATAAGAGCGAAACAACAAAAGATTTGGTCACTGCAGTCAACTATGATTAACATGATAAAATCAAATGGTCTTAAGCTACACATTATACACATTATACACAATACTAAAAACAGGAGAAATGATTAAAAATTACAGTCCCGCTGTACAAAAATCACAAAGCAAGTTCATACAAAAATGTTAATCATTTACAACGCCATATCCTGCCTGTGTCAATTTGAAGATGTGATACTTCATCTATGGTACAAATAAAACAGTCAACTTTATCAATTCCTGTCTCCATACACATCAGGTGTTGGTTAGTAATAGATTTGACGTTAGAGGCACATCAGCATACAATTATTTGTCAATGGATTTAATCAAGTCAAGCTAATCCCAAGATTGTCACAAGTATATTTATATATTTAAATTATATTTTGGGATTATTTTAAGTTTTATTTTGGCACCATGACTAAAATCTCTACTTACTACATCATCAAACAGGTACTAAATCAGCCAACTGCTCAAGGTCAAGTGTTCCAACAGCCGCCACCAGGACATTTCCAGATTAACACTCAGGGTCAAGTATTTCATCAGCAACCAGCTGGACCATCCCAGCCTAACGCGCAAGGTGTCTACCCGCCACCAACTGCACCATTACAAATGATTCATCAACCGCCAAATGTCCAACCGGGTAACCAACCACCACGTAAGTACTAATGTAGCTCTGCTTTATAGCTTTTTAGACCCCCTCCCCTTTATCAATTCCCCTGCACCAACCATACACTAGTGATAGGCTAAATGTACACCGTATACTAGTATATGCACAGCTTTAGCCAATCACATTGGCACGATGGCACCCCTACTGAAACTTGTTACATGCAGTGATCACAGAAACCAGTGACCAGACCAAACATTTGTTCAAATTTCTAATAATTATAGCATGCTACACTGACCATCGAAAGACGCCGGCTGTCAAAAGAACACACCGCACACTCCAGTAGGGTGCGTATTTGGATGGCAATGGTCCGTCGTTTTTTTGACACAGGCTGCGTCATGGTACATGAGAAGTTGACGCACCTCGGTAAAGTGACTCACCACTCCCGGGGTCGTATAGTGCGTCTTACAACTGATAGGTGTATAATACTGCATAAACTGATAAAGAGAATGTTGGTACATAGTTAACCTACATTAGTGTTTCTCGAACTTGGATTCAAGATAAACATGGGATGAGCAAAGATTTGGAAATATGGGCTCTATTATAGTATAGCTACGTAATATAGTTTCTAAACTGTTTAAAATATTTATAATTTCTAAACTATGTCGTCAAAGCTTAAATCGCCTGTACAATAATTTGCACTATAATCTGAAAATATCTTGATTAAACACTTATAAATGCAGCTATCTGCATTACATAATAATATCACATGATATACTGCAAATTAAGCTCTATCATTTTAGGTGGTAGTTAGTACATTATACAGTCCTCAAAATAAGTAACTGACCAGGTAATAAATATGCTATCAACTCCAACACTATAGCTCCAACGTAAACATATTAAATTATAAGTTGTAAGAAAGTGTCTTTCTCTTAATTTGAGATTTCACACGTGAAGATTGAATGAATATTAAATCAGTTATGTGCCTAAAACCAAAACGAAGTCCGTTTTTCATTTTAACATTTTGTTCGCCTACACGCAACCTCGCAATAGCAACAGGCAGATTACTGATTTACTGATAGCGAGAACTCACGGGTCGATAGTAAATTGGGGACTGGAGATGCTTCAATTAATCAATGCAGCCCATTGCACATGCGTGTTCAAAACCCAAGTGTGAAAATGTAAACTGCACTTTGTTCAATTCTTTTCAATGTAGCCTTCTTAATTATTAACCGATCTTCGTGAACAATATCTCAAATTAAAGAGAAGTAATTTCTTTACAACTTAATTATTTAATATTTTACGTAGGAAATATAGTGTTGGTGTTAAGAGTATATTTATTACCTGGTCAGTTACTTATTTTGAGGACTATACAAGCATTACGTACAGTTAAGCCCACAATTATTCATACCCTTTGAAAAATATGAGACAGTTAGTTAGCAAGCACAAATCAATATATTTGGGCTCAACATTTTTTGCATAACAATAGAATGAACAAGAATTGTGTTTTTATGCCTGTCCAAAATTATTCATACCCCATACCAAGTCTCAGAATTGAGGTCATTTTTTTGTGATAATACACATGTTTTTTACATTCCAAAAGTTCTTTATATTGTGTGATAGGCTTCTATATTGTTATGCAATTATTCCATGATGTGTGCATACAATGTGGATGCATTACAAATGTGTCCTATTGAATGTACAGTGAGGGATATTATAAGACAACACTCTAGCTCTTTGTCAGCATGGCGAAGAAGACCAAAGAACTCAGTGAGTGAGGATCTTTGTGTGTGTATATTGTGAATGTTCACAAATAGGGGAAAGGCTACAAAGCTAGTTCGAAGCAATTCCAAGTGCCAGATTCCACCATGCATAGCCTTATTAGGTAGAACAAGACATACAACTAAGTTAAAAACCTTGAAGGACACGGTCGGAAGCACAAGAAAAGTATGGTGAAAGGTTAACGACAATCCACAGATCACCGTCAATGCTCTCCTGAACAATCTTGGTGAGTCTTGGACCAAGATATTAAGGCAGACACTCCAGCCGACATTGCACACAAGAGTTCCCCATGGACTCCGACCAAGAAAGACTCTACTCCTGAAAAGAGACAAAGAGAAACTCGTCTAGCATTTGCAAGAGCACTTCTGGACAAAGATACAAGTTTTTGGTCCTCAGTGTTGGGGTTTAGATGCAAGACGAGTTTATCTGTGTCTCTTTTCAGGATTAGAGTCTTTCCTGGTCGGCCTCCATGGAGACCTCTCATGTACAATGTCTGCTGGAGTGTCTGCCATGATATATTGGTCCAATAACTGCCAAGGTTGTTCAGGAGAGCATTGATGGTGACCTGTGGATTGTTGTTGGCCTTTCGCAATACTTTTCTTGCCAAACAAGGGGACACCGTTGGCTTCCGACTGCGTCCTTCAATGTTTTTACTGAGTTGAACTTCTTGTTCTTCCTAATTATGCATTGTATGGTGGAATCTGGCACTTGGAATGGTTTCGAAATAGCTCTGTAGCCTTTCCCCTATTTATGAGCATTCACAATAATATGCACAAAAAGGTTTCTCACTGAATTATTTGGTCCTCACTGAGAAATTTGATCTTCTTCGCCATGCTGACAAAGAGTGTTGTCCTATAACATCCTTCACTGTACACTCAATATAACACATTTGTAATGCATCCACCTTGTATGTACACGTCATGGAATAATTGCATAACGATATAAAAGCCTATTACACAATATAAAGATCATTTGGAATGTCAAAAACAATTCTATTGTTATGCAACAAAAATTGAGCCAAAATATTTTGATTTGTACTTGCAAACTAACTGTCTTTTGTGTAAAGTGAAAATTCCACCACTCCAGCTGGTATAGATATGAGAAAAATACAAGAAACTCATTTTTTCAAAGGGTATGAATAATTTTAGGCTTAACTGTATATGTGAACAACTAAACTCCTGAAAACAAATGAGGGCTCCCTCCCCGAAGGATCTCTTAGTGCCGCTTTAAAGGACCTCAACAAGGTTACACATTTGTATCACAATATTCTAAAAGGTGTTCTCTATCTTACCGGCGATTTAAAGCTTTGAAATAGTTTCGAAATTGTTGGGGCACCATTTGCCTTTAAAAGAAGTCATTGCCCACGTATGCGGTTAAAGCAATAGGTTGTGAAATCTGCCTATTCAGTGACCTTGTAAAATTTGACACAACGCACACCAAATAATCTTCACGGTTATTGCGCATATAGAATACTATATTTTCAATAAGTTGTACGTCTGTGTTGAAATATTTCAATTGAAAAGGTCATTGATTGAGATAGGTAGAATGACGGGGAAATCCCTAGTATGCTGCGGTTAAGTTAACTACATACTTCCTTATAAAAAACACCTACTAATATTAAATTAGGCAAATTATTTTAATTAATTTGAAATGCACATTCAAGTCTTATTTGGATTGATGTTGACGGTAAGGCCAGGGGGAAATAACCCGCTTGTACGGGCCCGCCCGTCCCAAATTTGTGGAATTTCCCAAAAATAATTGTTTTGTGTGGGTTTTTTTTTTTTTTTTAAATGTATGAAAACGAAGTATATCCGACCTTAATTGGTGAAATTATGACACCAATCTGATGTCAACTTGTTTTAATACAAAGCTTTAATAGAGCATGTTCCGAATCCGTATGTTCAAATTGTGCCCATGAACTGCCAATGCGTTACATTTGTTCTGACTTCATCAAAGTTTTGCCTTTGAATTTATTCTTTAAAATGACTTTGGCAGGAAACGTATCTTCGTCATCTTCGTCTTCGGGATTTTGCTTATCAATGAATATCTTCTGAGACCCTGCCATTCTTTGCAGCAGGTCGAAAACCATCTCTTCGGAATTGGAAACCATCCATTAAATCATTCATCTCTTAGAGGCAGGGTATCAGGGCGCTCTAACAAATGGTTTTACATGATGTTATTTATTGTTGAATATTTAAATAAGAAACAGAAACCCATATATGTAAACAGATGGACTTCAAATGAACTTTAACCAAATATAAGTTATTTCGGAGAATAAACTCCATGCAAGGAAAACTTGCACACAACACAAATGCAACGCATAGATGGAGTATTTTTAAACATAATATGTGTCCAGACCGCGCTCTTTTCACATCTTTGTATTTCCAAAGGTTGACATCAGATTGGTCACACAATTTCACCAGTTAAGTTCAAAGATATTTATTTTCATCATACATTTAATACAAAGCAGTTATGTTTCCACTATTTTAAGTTATACACTTTCCTGTTTAATGTACACAGGTGTTTTTGGTGAGTGGAGACACGCTGTGTTAAGGTTTGTTTTGATACAGCTTGCGTAACGCTCATTTATTTATATTTTTTGTTAATTTCTTTCTTTTCTTTTCTTATAGAATACCAGGAGGTAGAAGGTCATCCCTACCAGAAGTTGGTGGAATCATAAATACTGGTGGAACGCTAGCTGAGTTAAATGCTAACGAAATAAGGCCTCAAATTCAGAGGAGGAATAGCATATATCTTCACCCTCTCGCGCATATGTTATAGCTTCTAACTAATTAAATCTTTCCATATTTTGTATGTTTTAATATAACTTTAGGGATAAAAAGAAAGCGTAGAAATATTTACACAGTCAGTGCGGTGGTCATACTCAGAGTTTGTAGGGAACGTCATGTACACGCTTATCAACAAGAATAGATGCGAAGATCATGTTTTCACGCTTAAAAGCATTACAGCCACCAGACTAGCCGAGACAAAGTCTACCCATCTACAATCAAGGAAAATAATAGTTGGCACACTTGACGCAACTCATTACAACTATCCCTGTGCTCGCAATTGAGATCACACTTGGGACATAGCACTGTTTAATAGAAAGCAAAAGTCTCCCCCTTTCTTATATCCTTCCCAATCCCCCATCAATCAATGTTGGGGGAACTGCCAAGGCTTCTAATAATATGACTCGGATCAACATTGCCTCCGGGGAGAGGGGCGGGTTTTTTCCGTAATTAGGACAAAGTGTGCCAACCTTTTTTTCCTTGATTGTAGCTTTCGATACAGTATGGCGAGATGGTTTACCATCGGTTGCGTGGAATATTGGTATTCGCGGTAAAGTTTGGAATATTATTGATAGTTTGTATAATAATGTTTTATGTAATGTTAGATTTTGGGATATTATTACTGACTCTTTACTTATTATTACTCTCCCGTTTTATTCTGCATTTACATAAACAAATTTTTTAAAAATGTTATCTTCTCAAAATGTTGGTGTAATTATTTGTAATGTTGATATTAGTTGCCTTTTTGGGTCGTATTAATTGCTGTGAATGAAATTGATTTAAACCGCATGCTTAAAATTACCACCGAGTTTTAAATGAAACCACACACAATTTGATATCCTAGTTGTTAATAAACAAATCAACAACAACAAAATATGGAATTAGGTGATGACGTCGTTAATGAGGTTGTAAGTTATAAATATTTAGGCATTGATATCACTAGGAATTTGTCAGAGCCTATCTCTGTGCATGATATAACATTGATGATTGTATGTTTATTTTGTTTATTTTTTCTCTCTTATGTCTATAATCATAGTGTACCTTGTAGTTTTGTGTATTTTACTCTTATTCTTGTATTCTTTTCGATGCCCCACCTTCGGGTGGGTGCTACTGTTTTGAAAGTGTTTTCCGAATGAATAAATTAATAAATATGTAATGAATTAGGCATGAGTGATTTTATTGAGAGATATGAATACAATATATGAACATTTACCTGTCAAATATTACACTTTTGGATTTAGATACCGTACAATAAATTCAATAATTCGATGATTAAAACCATCACACGCCATCAGGCAATTGACCCGCTAATGATGATGGGTAACATGATAGATGAAAACGGCTGGGACTTAAGGTCTCACACCACCAAATCAGTTCCCTATTGCTTTGTGTGGTTAAGAGGTCAAGTTTTGTGTTAATTTTTTCACATTTAGAGCAAACTAGTTCATTCAAATCATTGTTTTTATTGAAGATCTAGAACCAGCATTTTTTTCGCTACGGGCCAATGATATCCATCTTAGGTACGGCAGACTGACTGCCTTTATCCTAAGATCAGCGATTCTAGCTCTAAATTGGTGGAAACAGTGAAATCGTGTAAAATGATACCATTCAAGAAAAAGCTAGAGATTTTTGGCCTGATGTGGAGGAAATAACCTACAAATGCAAAATTATGAAACATTTAGGTACATTTACAGCATTTATAACCTTTTCTAGGATGTTAAATTTAGACTGCCGTGAAATGTCAGAATGCAAAATATGATTTGGTGGTGTGTACTCTTAAGGGCCCGGTTCCATGTGTATTTTTTTCATGGAAAAATGTATTCAAAATAAGCCATTATACCCGTGCCATTATACAACAAAAAAAGTTTTCAAACTGTTCCTGAGATCATTAGGAGCACAAAATTCAATGGTTGTATTGCTACCCGATGTTTTATTTCCGAGATACAGGGCACAATTTTTCAAAGATCAACATTTTTCTCAAATTCTCTGCACAGGGATCAAATTCTCCAAATGCTCCGATTTTAATGGGAATGGTCTCAAATTGTTCGGATGGATACAACAAGCCAACCAATTTTGACAGGAAGTTAACAATTGTCAGACTATACCCACCATAGCAGTACATTGGCTATGATGAGGTTGATTTTTGATTATTTATGAGCTATTTTCACTGGGAAATGTATACAGAGGTAGGAAGAATGTTTTCTTCAATTCCGGTAGAATTAAATAAGCAGAAGTTTAACGAAACATGATTTAGTGGCTGTCATTTTCTTTAGAAGGTGGCACGGAAGAACCGAATATCCTTGAGACGTCATAGTTATTATATAATGACGACGATAAATGTCGGACTCCCTTTAGAATATCCTACCAAAAAACTGCTGCGGCGGAGTCGCGGAAAACAAAGATTTTACAAGTTTTACTTAAAGGCATATTATGTGATCTTTTCCAGAGAGCGCCCTCTATTCATTATTTTTTTTAGAAAGTAGATTTTCTTGCAGATTTACATTTCTGATCATAAATCATGCATACATTCCAAGTACAGAGCGATACGATTCCTAATTACCTCAAAATCATGTTTTTAGAGTGAATTTAGAGTGAAAATATATAATAAACTGTCGGATAATCCGACAGTTTATTTTCACTCTAAAATCATGATTTTGAAGTAATTAAGAATCGCATTGCCCTGTAACTTGGAATGTATGTACGATTTATGATCAGAAATGTAAATCTGCAAGAAAATCTGCTTTCTATTTTTTTTTTCGATGTTGAGGGCGTTCCCAGGAAAGATCACATAATATACCTTTAATCATGTGCCATGAATGTGGTGGTTATATCTGAAGGTCTATACATGGTCCATGGTATATGGCTATCGTTGCGTATTTCGTGTTTGCTTAACAATTTAATCAGGTAGGGGGCTAAGCCGGCGTCGGCGACGGCGCGAAGATGCACCCTTTAAAAAGACGGCGCGAAGTTGGATCTGTGCAGATAAGTGGAGCCTGCTTCATTAAATGAAAGCTCTGTTATAATTTGTGGTGCCAGCGGCGGCGGCAGCGGTGTAAAGCTCCACTTTAAAAACAAAAACAAATATATATATAAATAAAAAAAACACCGGCGATGCGCGAAGCCGTAATACATACAGAGAATGTTTCTAGATCGAAGCTTGGTTATATTTGTAGTTTCGCCGGTGGCAGCGGCGACGTGAAGTTGCACCCTTGCAAAAACACCGGCTAGTCAGACCTGTGCAGAGTAGTGGATCTGCTTCAATATAGATGGAAGCTCGGTTATTTATTTTGTGGCTTCGCAGGCAGCGGCGCGAAGATTCACCTTTTTTCGAAAACGCCGGCTGCGACGCGCAGCCTATGTTTTTGAACAGCGTGAAGCCGGATATATGCAGAGAATGTAGATTTTAGATCGCAGCTTGGTTATTTTTTTATTACAGAAAAGGAATCTGCTTCTGAAAGAAGGCTTTGTTGGTGGCGCGCCGCGAAGCTCCACCTTTTAAAAACATCGTGGGATTGCCCTTCGGTACAACTCGATTATGTGTGAGTTATGGCGATTCATAACTGATTCTGAACTTCAGAATCCGCAAGTTAGAACTTCTTGAAATAAAATAAACATATTCATCATGCACATGGCTTTTTATCATTAAATTGGCCTTAACCCAACATTAGTAATTATACGAAGCAACTATAGGAGTGGTGATGATATTTGCGCTCTAAATTGATAACACTGACATTTTTAATGTAAACAGTAATAGATAAACAAGCTAGAGTGGCATTCACGGAGCACTACATACAAAGGTAGATAACTGTGAACTGCTTCCCTTTTCTTTCTCACTTCTCTGACCATAGATAAGACCTATTATTCTCTGCAAAGGTTATATCAGCTCGTATTGACTGCCTCCGGCCTTTTTGCGTTTGACCGTTTTGTTTTCTCCCAGGTGGCGGACTTGATATCACGAGATTCCATGTCATGATTACAGACATCATTGTAGCGAAGAGTAGGTAACACACTTGGTCTGTATCACTCTCCAAGCTCCCCATGGGATGCGACCATTCTGTATGCCGTGGGCATGGTCGGGTCAGAGGAGTTGACGCTACTGTTAGTGCACATACGCTAAGCATACCTGCTTGTTCCAGGACTTAATTGTTGTGATTATTGCAAGTAAATTTGACCCATGACCCCTCAATGTTTCATATCAACATTAAGTTGAGGGTGTGCAGATTTAAAAAAACAACTGATCGCGTGTCATATCAAGGTCATCTGAGGTCACGCTTCTCATTATTATTCATGAATTTCAAGACTTTTTTATCAAATAAAAAACAAAGGGCCTGACAGTGCAATACAATACATTTATTGTGCAAATCTTCAGGATTATTCTGCCCACAATTGAGCTCGGTGTCTGCTAAACATGTCTTTTATTTATAACCATTTCCACGTATCAAGTTGGGACGATTTGAACACGAACATGTGGAAAATCATATATGAAACATACACTGATCGCTGAAAAACATCCAAATGTTCTCATTTCAAGTCTTATGATATGTATGCCAGACGTACATACTGTAATGACTAATTCAGTAAGAAATATAAATAACCGTTGCTATTATTATCATATTCCAATATCTGTGGTCCAATGGTTAGCATCAGCATCAGTAGAGGATTGCAGAATTCCACTCCCATCAGGCTACGTCAGACACACTGTCATTTATTATAGAGCAGCTACTACTGTCAAATTTGTCTTTTTGATGGTTTTAATTTCACTCTCACATTCTTTCAACAACATTTTCTTCCCTGGATTCTGAAGTAGAATGCTCTGAATCATTCATTTTGAGGAATTATATATATAGGATTTTTGATGACCCAAATTTTGCGTACGGCAATGAACCAAGCCAAGGAATTTCACCACTTGTTTCAATCTCTTTGGGGCTTAAATGACTAGTTGTGTGTGAAGGGAAACGCTATTCCAGTGGTCCGAGTATTTTTTCCCTTGAAAACTCTAGATAGTATATAGAGCTGACAGGATTGAGGGTAAAAAAGATCACTTAGTCGTAAATATTTTACGACCGGTGGAGTTACCTTGGCAACATAGCCCCCGTCAATATTTGAACGCCCTCAAAGGAAACGGGCTCCATTTTCGGAGCTAACTGACAATGTGAATTTTAGCCAAACGTGATTTGAATAGAGTTTAGTTTTCCTTCAAAATGGCAGCTAATCCAGCAGCTCCAAATTGGCGAGAAATGTTCGGTTTCTATCTCTCCGCACGCACAAATATGCCAAGCCTGTGCCCGCGATTATTGCTACACCACGCGGTTTTTGCCGGACGCACGGGTCACGCATATGATACACAGTGCAATTGTTGCCTTTCACGCATGCCTGCATTATTCGCTTGCTGTAATGAGGCTTCGCCAATTTGGAACTGATCAAACTGTAGCAGTGAAGTGATTTAATTATAGTTATGTATAGGTATAAGGTATAGTTTTAACATTGGGGTGTATGTATTAGACCACTAGTAACTCACTATCCAGTATATTTGCATTGTAATAACATACTTTAAAACCAAGATGGCCACCAAAATGGCCACTGTAAATTGTGATATTGTAAGAGTGTATATTACATCAAATTCACCAAATAGCATTATTCTAAACTGCTAAGCTATTGATTTTAGATATAAGGCCCATCTCTGTGACAATTTTGATTCAGTATCACTTTCCAAAATGGCTGCCAGAATGGATAAGTTGATGTGTAATGACCTAAAGCAATTGTTTTCTATTGTAAATGACCATATGTAATACCAATACCCCCAAATCTAATGGGAAAGCATTAACTATATCTATAATTGATAAAGCCTAGGGGCTGGAGATCTATATAGTTTTGAATGGCAACCTGTGGTAATTATAGTTTTGAATATTTTCTAAAATATACAAGATGGCTGCAAAAAGTAAAAATAACTGAAAAACAGTATTAGTTTATTGTTAGTGTTACATTAGATATGACCAAATTATCTACAGCTTTTAATCCGTCCGGTAAACGTATTTGAATATGTGACAAGGTATAATTAAATGGTATATACTCCATTTGACAATGTGATGCTATTAAGATGGGCGTCATTCATTAAAATTACCCCTAATGGTCAATAAAATTACCTCCAAATGGTCAAAATAATTACCACAGGTGACCACCAATTGATCAAAATGTAGAGTCACCATTCAATCATACCTCGTCACATACAGATACGTTTACTGGGTGGATTACAATCAATAGATATAATCTTTTGTTCATATATAATGTAAAAATAAAAATAAAACTAATACTGTTTTTCAGTTATTTTAACCTTTTGCAGCCATCTTGAATATTTTAAAATACTCAAACTAGATCTACAGCCCCTAGGCTTCATCATAGACATTGAATGCTGACTTATTAGATTTGGGGGTATTGGTATGGTCATTTACAATACAAAACAATTGTTTTAGGGCCCTCTGGAAGCCATTTTGGAAAGTGATACAGAATCAAATTTGTCACAGAGGTGGGCCTTATATCTAAAAGCAATAGCTAAGCAGTTTCAAACATACTATTTGGTGAATGTGTTGTAATATTCTTAAAATATCCATTGTGGATTATCATACACTCATGTAGATAATTTGTTACATTTACAGCAGCCATTTTGGTGGCCATCTTGGATTTAAAGTATATAATTACAACGCTAATATACTGGATATGATTTACAAGTGGTCTAGGACATACATCCCAATGTTAAAACTATACTTTCATCATACATTTTTATTGATATTATACCATTTTATGGTATTTCGACAATTTGTTCAGTCATTTTGGACCCATTTTGGGGCCACTTTGGACCCATTTTTGATTCCTAAGTATGTTAACAAAGCATAAATACTAGATATAAGTTACTAGGGGTCTAATACATACATCCCATTATTAAAACTATAATATCATCATACATTTAGGTTGATAATATCTCATTTTGTGGAATTTGCCATTTTTTTGCAGCCACTTTGGGAACCATTTTGGGGCAATTTTGGGGGCCATTTTGGATTTTGAACTATGTTTACAGAGCACAAATACTGGATATGAGTTACTTGTGGTCCATCACATACATACCATCGTTAAAATTATATTTGTATTATACATTTCAGCTGATATTATGCTATTTTATGGAACTTTTGACAATGTTTGGCCATTAATTTGGCGGCCATTTTGGTTTTAAAGTATGTTTACAAAGCAAAATTACTAGATATGAGTTTCTAGTGGTCTAACCCATACATCCCATTGTTAAAACTATACTCTGATCATACATGTTGGTTTATATATGCCAATATATGGAGTTTTTACCTTTTTGGCAGCCATTTTGGCGGCCATCTTGGATTTAGGTGTGTTTACACGGCAAGTTACAGGCCAATTATATTAAAATGTGTTTCAATGGATTCATTAATATTCAAAACCATACTTTTGCAGTTAAAATATTTCTAAAATTATAATGAGAAGTCAAGATATTGTCAAAAATAGGTTTTTTTGGCGGCCATCTTGGATTTACGGAAAAAATGACCTTCGCCTGCTTAGATTTTATTAGACTTTTAATATGTTGTTCCAGATACCTTTCTAATGAAGAAACTGAAGAAAAACCTTGTGTTGCAATTTGTGGTGGGTCATGCTGTCATTTGCGATAGATTTACTGGACTATGAAAAAGGTAAGAGTTAATCTTACAAACCGAGAGGGAATATAGAGTCATGCATTCAGTCAGGTGTACGTATTTAAAAAGGAAAAAGCCATTCTCGGATTGAAATCTGTGATGGTGTGTTAAAACCAAAACGAAAGAGTGGGCTTACCGCGTCTATTGTCGTTTGTTGTGTGTATCTTCAACGACAAGGTCATGATTTACATGCTTCGTTGGAGAGTATTTTAATATAACAAAGAACTGCACTACTAAAATTCATTCCTTTGCCATTCATCAAACGTGTATCAACTTGCGCCTGCAACGTGCCTATTAGTACATGTACAATTATAGTTTACAGTGTTAATACTATCCTATACATACATGTACATATATACATCCCTGTACAGTATATGTACTGTTGTTGAAGCTAACCGAATGGTCTATTGGCAATTGTCTTCCTTGCATTAAGTTGTTTGATGTACAACTATTTTACAGCCGCATACATACGTAAGTGAACTTACACTTTTCTCCCATATTTAAGTATTGTATGTATGACAGTAATGAAGGCATAATGTATGTCGCTCATCTTAGTTTAGAAGTGATTGATATCTACATCATTCAAACGTAGATATGTATAGTTCGTCTGAGTGACCCCCCTGCTGACAACTCCAATGGCCTCTATCGAATTCACAAACTTTTACCATTTTACTCATGTCACAGGTTATTTCTCTATTTCATTCAGAAATAAAATTTCACTACAATTCACTGGTTTTTTATAGATTATTTTCATTGATCAAGGTAGTCTGCAAGTTTAAGACGAAACGTACACAATGGACGAGATGTCACGATTGTCCAGGAATTCTTAACTTGTCCACTTGTATATGCTATAATGACATCACTTGTAATGTTATAAGGGAGCGTTCATTATTTATGCGGGAGGGTGGTTGGGTAAACTATGGGGGGGGGGGGGCGGTCACGTAACTTTCATATGTTCAAATAGGGGGGTGGTTATGTAACTTTTTATTCTTAAACAGGGGGTGTAACTTTTTTAAACTATAAAGATGGTGTGATTAGGGTGATTCTAGAGGTTATTTTGGAGTGAAAATGCCATTTTTTCAGCGCTTCTCGCATATTTTCTTAACCTATCGACACTTTTACTATGAGACGACTTCTAGGCAGCAAATCTTTTCTGTGCCTCGGACTATCTGTTGGAAAAACATCTATAAAATCATCAACGGTCGGGAAATTAGAGCCACAGGGTGCATAATGTTACAAAATCCAATTTTATGATTTAAAAAATGTGATTTATTGCATACTTTTCACCTCGTTTCAGCTTTGCACTAATGCTCACAAAAGTAGAACGTTCCACTGGATTACGTTTCTGCCCAGAATGTTCTAACTTGTTCGGGTGTTAAAGACTCACAAAACCACCCAAAATGTATAAATATGGCAAAATTTCTGGCTCGTTACGCTCGCCATTACTAATTTCAAACAATAAAAAGAAAAGGCATATTAAAATTATTGGCCGTCCACAACAAGTACATGTATGTAACAAGTTTATTTTTTGGGGGGAGGGGGGTTGTGTAAAAAGCTACTGGTTTGCAGGGGGGGTCATGTAATTTTCAGTTTATGCTTTAGGGAGAGTTAGGTAATTTTAACATACGACTTTCGAATTTGTTCCCCCCCCCCCCCCCCCCCCCCCCCCACTCCCCATGAATAATGAACGGTCACTAAACGCGGTCATCAGCGGTATTATACCAATGGTATGATTAAAGGTGTATTTCCGATCACTTTATTTTGGCTCTGATTTATTTTTTCACATCAAGATATTTTGATATATCAGAAGAATCCCCATATTTTTCTCATTATGTCTGCAAATTTCTTGTGACCTTTTGGTTCTAAAATGCGAACCATTAGAGTTATGCAACTCAAACTTTGGAATGCGATAATTTTAAGGATGACCTTTCATGTAAAATAAAAACATCAAGTTAAAAATCGGGCCAGCAATCAGAACATAATCTGAATAGGTTATACGAGATTGTTGTCATTCATGTAAATAAACAACATACGAGGGGCATTTAATAAATACCTGCAACCATTGAAAATCTCTGAACCGTGACACGTGTCAGTAAAATAAACTTATGATACTAAAAAAGTCTTACTCTTTTCTCACAGAAAATGTCGTAGGTCATTTTTATCACTACATCTCAGTGTGAATACCGTGATCTCAGGGCACTGGTTTAGGGAATTGAAAGACAAGTTTATAGTATGCATTAAGATACATGCGTTAAAGGTATATTATGTTATCTTTCCAGGGAACGCACTCAACATCGAAAAAAAATTGAAAGCAGATTTTCTTGCAGAATTACATTTCTGATCATAAATCGTACATACATTCCAAGTTACAGGGCGATACGATTCTTAATTACATAAACTGTCGGGATAACACGACAGTTTATATTTTCACTCTAAATTCACTCTAAAACCATGATTTTGAAGTAATTAGGAATCGTATCGCTCTGTAACTTGGAATGTATGTACGATTTATGATCAGAAATGTAAATCTGCAAGAAAATCTACTTTCTAAAAAAATCATGAATAGAGGGCGCTCTCTGGAAAAGATCACATAATATGCCTTTAACAGTGTTAATATTGGCGCTTGATTTATAATGCTGATTCTTGTCAATTTTTAGTGCCCAGACACCATGATGTGTATAGATCTGAAATTACATGATAAAAATGACCCACGTATTTGAAATTTTCCGTGAGATAGGGGTAAGACTTACAGTTTAAGTATCATAAGTTTATTGTATTGACACATGTCACGGTTCAGTGATTTTCAATGGTTGCAGGTATGCAGGTATTTATTGAATGCCCCTCGTAGTTACTTTTAAAAAGAAACCAATACATAAATACCAACTGACATCCTCACCGACATCGTCAGAATGGCAATGACCAACTTTGGCATAGCCTTAATAGCTTGGCTTTGCTAGGCTTTGTCATTAATAACTAATTTGCAATCAAAGCCTTTTCGTTTGTTCCCCATGTTCTTTGTTATTCATTGAATTTCGGCTTATTTCTTCAGAAACAATAGAGACCACTGATTGGTCACTAATTATGGCATCTTGCAAAAATCGATATGTAATTTTATCGGACGTCATCGATATCGGATTGTATCCTATATTGTTGTAATCACTGAAATTAGGCTTACGATAACGAACGACATTCTTTGATTTGAGATTCCCTGAACAGATTGACCCGCTTTTCTTGATTCCCACAGAACGAATATTTTGTGTGTAAAACCTCTCACAGAGTGAACTTTTGAGTAAATCGTGAAGTCAATGTCCAATCAACACCACCATTTTAAATTCGAGTGCCGTGCACCCCCACCTCCTCCCCATCACCCCTCCCCTCAACGATAGGACTAATTACCTTCGAACAATATTGAGCCTACCATAGGCGTAAATCCCCCAAATATTTGACCAGGGGGATGGCCTATGCAATCATCCCCCCCCCCCCTCCAATGTTATTCATATGTGTATGATAGTATATACTGCTTAAATAGAAATGTGAATATATAGTAGGAATGATGGGTAGTTTATCTTCATATGCCTTTAAAGTATTTACCAAATTGCACGAATCCAGTTTTAATTTCTTTGAAGGGGCACATCCCCCTCAATACACCATGTGCGTGCAATCGCGCAATTGGCGCTAACGTCAGCATCACCCCCCCCCCCACCCCCCCCCCCCCACCCCCCCCCCCCACCCCCAATGAACAAAACAAATTTACGCCACTGAAGCGTACATTTCCGCATTTGAAGGTTCCCGTGATGCTTCCAAGGCGGCATGCATGCTCAAATTGTGCTATGTGCTTGCAATTGGTTAAAATTCCAATTACATTCATGATTTACTTCCAAGAAATCCAAACGTATCTTCAAACTTCTGTTGGTTTGTTTTTTAAATCATTTTTTCGGTACTATTACACTTTCACATGACATAATAAATGTTTTACGGGTTCTTTCAGATTTGAACAACCCATTTTTTGTTGTAAAAATGGCCGCAACTCAAAATAACCAAACACCAGTTTCAATTGCGTACGTAACATCGCCGGCGACATCTGGTCCTTTACAAGTGAATGCAACTGCTTCATCATCAAACCAGCGTTTCAAAGTAAGAGCAGCAAAGATCACTGGAGGACTTCAGATTGCGTGCGCTGTGTTGTCTGTGATGTTTGGCGTCTTAGCCATTTTAATAGCTACGTGTGCCATCGGTGATGTGAATACCTGCCGAAATAATTATTATTATGGTTCCTTTCCGGCTGTTGTGGGATGGCCTATATGGGGTGGCGTATCGGTAAGTACTATAATAGTCCTCATAAGACTACCCTAGAGCCCAAGAACACTGTACCGGCCCTATCCGAGAACCTCGACGTACGGTTTTCACAGCTACGATTGCATGACTTGGTGTTTCTATCATGTTCTATGTTCAATGTTAGTATTTCCGTGGATTTCTGGTGTTTTTTAATAGCGGCTCTACGACGAGGGCTAGGTGTGACATTACGGTTTTTTAAATGTGGCAGTGCTGCATTGTTCCGTCACACTCATGGAATTATACTGACACGATTTAACGTTGTATTTTGGGCTCCGAGAGATCATATAGCGATTGTCTGAAAAATGTCACGCATGTTTACAGCAATATCGAAAATGGAAGGAAAATACAGTATTATTGTCAAACGAATAAATTATGTCCTTCCACTTTACACATAAGTTCGACATGATTTTACTGCTGCAATTCTACGATTATCTTGAAATAATATTCACTATTGTGGTGTAAAACTGTTTATGGATGATCATTTCAAAAACATACCATGTCATGTTACTTTGGACATACATGTAGATGACTTGGACTATTCGCTACAGACTGATTGATCTATTGTGTGTTCGTCTTCAATGAATGAAATTTCTTTTATACACACAGCTTTCCCCAGTAAAGCTGGGGAGAGATGTGATAGAGTATACGGAAACGACCCTAACATCCCCAGAGGGCGTACTATTCCCAATCTTCCCTATTTTTTATATAAATATTATTCAAAATGAAAAAGTGATCAGAGCCTGGATTTCCACTTTTATTGATGTTGGCAGGGTTGATGAAAAATATACGGAGAATTGTTGATTTTTGCGCGTTGTCGATTTTGAGCGCCTTAACAACTAGTTGTTTGCGTCCAGAAGGCAACGCCTTAAATATATTACATGTTTCAGTTTTGATAAGTATACCGTGATTGTCTTTATTATCATAGTTCTACGGTGTGGCTGGTATCCTCGGAGTATGTAGTGGAAGCAGGAACAAATGTGTGGTAAGCAAGTCTATACATGTGGTTATAATGAATACAAAAAGGAATGTTTCACTAAATAATTATGTGTGCACAAAATCCTGGAGTGGATGTTATCGGTACGCGCATCATCTATTTTCTACCTATTTTCCTACCTATAATTACAAACAAATCGCAACTTTTAAATTAAGAAGCTTCCTTTGCCATGTTTGCATGGGACTGCTGATGTCATCCGTAGAGGGAACTCGTTATTTTATAAGCAGTTTCGTGTTGTTGCCGTTAACATTCATTTATAAGCCTGTAATATTTGGTCTCTCATATCTTACTTGTTCATATCTTTTTTTAGATCGTGGCCTATATGGTGATGTCAATTATGTCCTCTGTAAGTGCATGTGGTCAATTGATCATGGAGAGCATCGGTGCCGCGATTAACGGTGAATATTGCACGTACACGTACACAGGCAGTAACGGAGGGTATGGTCGCCAGTATACCTGCTATTCATTGGTATGTTGTAACATAATACATTTTGTTATTCATTTCCAATCATTTATTTTATATTCGACTTTGAAATGAAAAATAAAAATGATTTTAATAATGTAAAAGAAATAATACACGTTGGTGGTGGCTTTCCAAATGCAACTGTTTTCAAATGAACAAAGTGCCGCAACTACGTGTCAAATTAGCTAGGGCGTTAAAAAATAATACTTGTAGGCAAGCCTTCTGGCAGAGGGGTTGAACCCCCTGCTCCTCTCCATAGGTACTCACCTGATAATTGATGATAAGCTGCGATGCAATATTCGTATTTTAGCTCGAGGCTTTGCATTCGTGCACCAGCTCTCGAGCGCCGACAGAAGTGTCAGCCCTTGAGCGCCGACAGAAGTCGTATCAGCCCTCGAGCGTCGGTAGAAGTGTATTGTCTGACCATGGAAGTACGAGACACGGAATATCAATCAATCATTCAATCACTGAAATTCATGCGCCAGAACCAAGAAACTGGTATTAAGGCGCTTTGGCACAATGAAATACAAAGAGAAAACTACTTTACAAAAGCATGTTCAAAAAGATGACATTTTTAAGAATACTATCGAGCCCAGCATCAAGGTACCTATCACCTTTGCCGGCAAAATTGAAACGGCCGCGCTGTGTAACACTTCTACAGGTCACCGCGTGTTACTGCCTGTTACAATAGATCTTCAACAATGGAGGGATAATCATCTCTATTGAAATGTCGTGTTGAACTGATTATGTCCGTTCCGTTCACGCATTTGTGAGTAGCATGTTTCAAAAAAAGCGCGGTAGTTAATTTAGGTATTGATAGTCGTTTGCATACCTAATGAAAACTGGGGGATGCATAAAGACAGGTTGATACAAGAAGCAACGATGAAAGTTTAAAATACTGCTAATATTTTAAAGTTATTAAATTAATACACACATTCACCGATGCGATTTATGTAACACTACTTGTGAAGTGTTATAGAAACTATTTCACTCAGTTTTTTATTACTTCTTGAATCCAATAATTCCCTAAAATGTGCATAGATGACCTAGCCAATTTTGAGAATGCGCACTTTGCAGTCAGCTGTAGAACGGGGCCCCGTTTCAATTGAGGGCGCTCTAAAACGACGTACGTAACCAAGGTAACGCACACCCGTCAATTTGCGCAATAATTGAATTTTCGCCTTTTACCCCCAATTATCTGCATAAAAAGTAACTATCCTTCGAGTTGAAGGCTAAAAAGTAACTATCCGTCGAGTTGAGGACAGCATAAGGTACCAGAACTCCTTGCGACATCCAGTTCGATGATTTAATTTAACCTTTGACCCCAACATCACACGACACAAGCTAAAACTAGGCCTATGTCTTTTTGACCGGGTTGCTGCGATGAGACCACCATTTTTTAGACGAGATTACACCATTTTATAGAATTTTTAGGCTAAGTTTGATAATTTTTACATTAAATATAAGCCCTACAGTATTCAGAAGTGATGCCTTTGTAACGGTTATCTCTGTGATAACAGAGTTATTTCGTTGTTTATAATCGGCAAAATTGGCTTTTATGAATTCTGAAAATTACTGTGACGATGTGCGTACATAATGGGCAATACATTCAATTTCTGTCAATACTTATGTGTGGAGGAGGTACCGCTAATCGCAATATAATTGAGGTATATAACAGGGTCTTGTCGATGGTATTCCGTGTCTCGTACTTCCATGGTCTGACAGACGATAGTTCATCCAGTATTGATTTTCTTTATTCCATAGCCTGGCCTTCAAGCCGTGCATAGCCTATGTGCTGTCGTTGCATTCGTTGAAATGGTTGTTGCTATTGTAAGCGCTGCATACTGCTGTCATGGTGTTTGTTGTCAGCCATCGAGTCCTGCACCGCAACAAATTATTGTGAGTAACCGTCACTGCATGTAGTAAAATAAAGACAGCAAAAAAAGTAACTCGGCTGTTGTAAAAGCACCTATAATTTTAAAAATTGTTACTCATATTCTAAAAAAAAGATTTTGACACCTTGTTTATTAAAATCGATAACGTATTGTTGTCGCGGTATGTGCTTACAGATGAAATTGCCCATTTCCATTGTTGCAGTAACTCCTATTGATCTCTCTGATTCAGCGTGAAGATAATAGCGGGAATTTTGATAGTTTGCCCATGGCGATGACCTGTCCTGTCTGTCTTCTCGGACCTTCTGAGCGTTTGGAGTTTTAAATTCATCCTTTTTATTTGTAAAGAAGTACACATGTCATCCCCATTAAATTTGTCCCGGATTATGCTAATCAAGTTTACAGCACAACAAGAACAGGTAATCAAAATTCCCGCTATTATCTTCACGCTGAATCAGAGAGATCCATAGGAGTTACTGCAATAATGGAAATGAGCAATTTTCTTCTGTAAGCACATACCGCGACAACAATACTTTATCGATTCTAACAAACATCACTTATTTTTACGGATTGCAATGGCCAAGACCTCCGCGCAAATTATGAAAATGTAACAACTTAAGGGGGATCCTTAAGCCCATGTTTGTAACACAACTTCTGATGTTTGTGTAAAAAAGAGTAACCCATTTTTTTGCATCACTTCCAAATCCGAACATACCCAAACAGTTTTGAACAAAATTCCACTCAAGTTTATCATACGCTTTTTCAAAATCCAAGAACAGAAGTAACCCAGGAAGACTCTCATTATCGACATACTCAATAATGTCAAGTATTGACCTTACATTTTGAACAATATATCGATTTGACAACAAACAAAAAAAACAGTTTGATCGGGTGAAATAACTGAATTGAGAACTTTTTTGAAACGATTTGCAATAGCTTTAGATACAACTTTATAATCTACATTAAACAGGCTGATGGGTCTCCAATTGTTCAAGAATTTATTACCTTTCCCTTCTTTTGGAATAAGAGTAATTACCCCTCTACATTGCTCATCCGTCATGCAAACCTTCTCAAAACAGTAATTAAAACAACCAACAACAACTTGTCCAATGACATCCCCAAACATGTATAGAACTCAATTGGATATCCATCAGACCCCGGACTTCTACCTTGTTTCATCTCTTTAACAACATCAGTACATTCCTGCATATTTAAGATACCTTCACATTCATCTTTATTATTGTTCTCAGTAACTTTAGGAATATCTTCCAGTGATACACCAAGCTGTGTTAAACCTTCCCGAGCATTTAGATCAGTATTACATTGAGAAGTATACAAATTAGAGTCGAATTTTACCCCTTCATTCAGAATATTTTCTGTACCTGTAACCTCATTACCTTCATCATCAACCAACTTTGTAATTGACTTATTATTAACACGGTATCTTTCAAGATTGAAAAACATATTTTGAACTCTTTTCACCAAATTCAGTACAATATGCCTTGGATCTGATTATTGCACCTTTAACTTTTTCGTCATAAATTGAATCCAAAATTGTGTTTCTTGATTTCAATTTCTCTTAAAAATCGGCTCACTAGGATTTTCAGCATATTTAATCTCAAGATAATTTATGTCTTGCTTAAGACACTCTTCAATTCTTTTAGCTTGTTTACGTTTCCGGCTGGCATAATTAATTGTATCACCTCTTATAACCACATTTAATTGTTTCCCATAAAATGTCAGGACGTGCATTAGTATTATCAATTTTAACATTGTCAATAGTTTTATGAATCAAATTAGTAAAATCCAAGTCATCCAAACGTGAAACATTAAATGTCCACATTCCTTTACCATGCTTATCCTGTTTACTGCACAACATTAATTTTACCAGTGAATGATGTGATTTTAAACCATGTTTAATATCGACATTAGTAACATTTCCCTTTAAACCATTACTTATGAGTAAATAATCCAACCTACACATGATTGGTGGTTTGTCATTCGACTTCCATGTATACTGAAATTTACCTGGATTATTATACCTCCAAATGTCAACAAGATATCTTTTTGCCATTAAATTATAAATCTCCTTTTGTGATTTGAAATTGGTATGACTACGGCCACACTTTTTATCCAAAGATAAGTTTAGCACACAAGATAAGTCACCACCATAACCAATATTAACACAATGAAAATTATCAAGCTCATCGTCAACCTTCTTATAAAAATCAGGAGTCCTTATTTGGTCCATAAATATTAGCAATTGTATAAATAACATCAGATATTTTAAAATCAATGATCACATAACGTCCCTCTGCTTCGCACACACATTGTAATAATTTATAGTCACAGTTTCTGTTGAACAAGATTGCAGAGTCTCTGCTTTGTGAAGTTCCATGGCTCCATACACCGGTGGATCCCCAATCGCTATTCCTATTCCGGCAGTCAGATTTTGTACTATGCGTTTCTTGTAAAAAGTAGACGGTGAAGTTTTTGTTCTTCAACCATGTAAAAACAACAGTACGTTTTTTGCCATCTCGTAAACCTTTCACATTCAACGAGCATATCTTTACATCATCCATCTGGGGGAAGGCCTATTTTTTTCATGACCAAAGTATTTTCTTAAAAATTTTGCAATAGAATTTACTGGCAAACACACGCATTTATACAACGTCAAAAAATAAACTCACCAATATAACCTAGAACAATAAATAAAAAGGTGCAGGCTTGAAGATGGCAAAAATTACCTGCGATACGTTTTGTTTTCTTTTCAAACCGTATTCTTCAACAGCTTCCGACAGCGCTGAATCTGAAGCAATAACATAATAAAGTTCAAGTTTAATGTTTACAAGTCTTTCTCTCCCATACGCCACACTGCTCCACCCGGCTCGATGATTTTCATACTTGCAGAATAGTTAATGTACACTTTTCTTCCTGGATTTTCTCGCAGGAGTGTCTTTTGATGCTTCCAGAGTTTAGCCCTTTCATCTTGAAGTTTAGGTGTTACACACTCTATGATGACTAACTTAAACTTTGCATCTGCCGCTGGATAGGGATTAGTCTGTAGGTTCTATGCAGCCCGGAGAACAGATTGCCGGTCACTATAGTAGTGAAAAGCTACGTGTATAGGCCTGGGCTTTTCTCTGGGGACATTCGGCATTTGTGTTGGAGTTCTGTGCACTCGGTCTAAAATAAAACCGTCAGTATTGATTTTAAGGTTTTCAGTAACTATGGCTTTAATGAGCTCAGAACATTTTCCATTATGTTCAGCCTCCTTATTTTCTGGCACATTTAGAAAAACAAGATTATTTCTCCTAGATCTATTTGCGAGATCCTCTACCTGAGCTTCAGTTTTTCAAGTGCAGTTTTATCGGCTTTCTTTTGTTTCAGGGTCTCTATTTGAGTACTAGAAAAGTTATTTGCTGTTTCTAGATCTCCAACCTTTACTTTTACAGACGTAAGTTCTTTTTCTAAGTCGATTCGACGTTCATTAATTGTGTCCAATATGTCTAATTTGTCAAGTCTTTTGAATATGTCCGCAACCTGCTGTGTGCAGTAGCCATCTCCGTGTCGAGATTTCCGAATTCGGTCGTATTCTACAACATAGGATAAAGGATTTACAAAAATATAAATTTGTGAACGTAATGCACTTATCAATTGCATCCCCGGCTTTCATATTATGAATGGAAACCAACCGAATTATCTATAATTTCTCATGTTCCCCCTTAAAGTCTGGATTGCTTGTGTATCTATTTATGACATCATCAAACAGGTACAATACCAGCCCAATGCTCAGGGTCAAGTGTTCCAACAGCCGCCACCAGGACCTTTCCAGCTTAACAATCAGGGTCAAGTATTTCATCAGCCACCAGCTGGATCATTCCAACCTAACGTACAAGGTGTCTACCCGCCACCAACTGCACCATTACAGCAAGGTCAAATGCTTCATCAACCGCCAAATGTTCAACCGGTTAACCCACCGCCACGTAAGTACTAGCTCTGTTTCAGAGCCTAGCTGCCCTCCCCCCCCCCCCCCCCCCCCCACACACACGAAACATAAAATAAATAAAAAACAGCAAGACGTATGCTGTATGTGATACTTGGTGGTGCAATATGTGTGACCACCATACTCCGCCATGTATGGTTTTCCCCCGTGGCCTAGCGGTAGATCGTCTGCTTCTGAACCCAGAGGTCCGGTGTTCGAGCCCCGGGGGAGTGGGGGCAGTTTTCCCCCTCGCTATTTGGCCGCGAAAAAGAATCTTTGGAAAAGGTGCCTCGGGGGTTAGGGTTAAGGGATATCGAAGTACTGTATATCCAACCTTAATTGGTGAAATTATGAGACCAATTTGATATAGAAAGCTTTTGATGGAGCGTGGTAAGAACCCGTCTCTCCAGATTGTGCCCATGATGAATAGTTCGGACTTCATAAAAGTGTTGCCTTTGAATTTATTCTTTGAAATGACTTAGACAGGAAACATATCTTCATCATATGAACATATGAAAGGATTTTAAAAAGTGTAAATATAGGTGATATTGCTTATCAATAAACAATCTTCTGAGACCCTGCCACTTACAGCAGGTCGAAAACCATTTATTCGGAATTGGAAACTAACTATTAAGTCATTCATCTCTTAAAGGCAGGGTATGAGGGCGCTCTAACAGATGGTTTTCTCTGAGGCAATTTATTGTTGAATATTTAATAAGAAATAAAAACCCAAATGTAAACAGATGGACTTCAAATTAACTTAGTTTGACCAAACATAAGTTATTTCGGAAAATATACTCCATACAGGGGAAACGTGCACACAACACAAATGCAACGCATAAGTGATAAAATCTGAACACATGGGCCCTGACCGAGCTCTGTTCAGATAGTTGTATTGACATCAGATTGGTCACACAATTTCACCAGCTTGGCATGCTTTAGTTTAAAGATATATATTTCCATCATACCTAAATACAAAGCCGTTATGTTTCCAACTGTTACACTTTTTTTGTATTCGGCGACGAAAAAACAACTACCCTTTACGGGCGGACGGATCTTTCAAGTAGGGTCGGTCGGTCGGGTTTTTTGTGTTTGTTTTTGTTTCACCTCAAATGTCACCAAATTCTGCAAAAATATGGATTTTTTTTTAAATGTGTTATAAAAGAATTTCGACAGGTGTTCGGCCAAAACACAGCTGATTTTACATGATTTGAGAAGAATTATTACAAAAATGGGTCGGTCGGGCCCGTAAAATAGGGATTTTTTCTCGCCTTAAGGGTTGATTTTGAGATGGGTTGCGTTACGCTCAAACATTTATATGTTTGTCAATTCTTTCTTTTCTTATCTTGTAGAATACGAGGAGGTAAACGATCGTCCCTACCAGGAGTTGGTGAAACGCTAGCCGAGAAATGCAAACGGAATAAGGTTTTAAATACAGAGGAGGAATAACATAATGTCCACACCCTCTAGCGCATAGTATAGCTAACTAATATAATCTGTGCATATTTTGGGTGTTTAAAAATAACTTTAGGGATTAAAGAAAGCTTGGAAATATTTCTTAATTTTACATAATCAATGCGGTGATCATACTCAGAGTTGTTAGTGAAAGTCATATTCACGCTTATCAGCTTCTTAAAATTAGTTTGAAAATGTAATGGTTTAACAACACTTGCACACAAGCAATGGGCTTTTCCATTTGAAATTATTTCACACCCTTCGGAAGGCATGACCTTAATCGCCCCAAAAGTAGTCGAACACCTGCCACGAATTTCAAATGAGGTTAATAACATGTTTTCCGTAGGGGTGTATGGATATCAATTGTAGTATGTTTATAAGTTGAGGGGCATTTTTGCCATTTAAAGAAGTACTGAAATAATAAAGTACCACATGTTATTATTGTGTATAATTTGTAATACGAAGGATAGTCAGTATAATGGCCCTGTTACACTGTTGCTGTATATCTAAGAATTGTGGTACCGATTACTGATTTTGGAATAGCCAACATCAAAGCGCTTGGTCCGGGACGTTGTGTGTTAGGTGTATACCCTGTATATACCAACAAGCATGACCAGTTATATATCGTCGCTGTTCTGACATACCGGCACATCTCTTTACTTATTTCTGTTGTGTATACGGCCATATGTTTTTAACTCACCACCCAAAAAGGTTTGTGGGGTTGCATTTTTGGTAACGAATCATCCATCTCTCTCTATTAACTCAACAACTAAAATGTGGAAGAGCTATGGTTGAGGTGTCATGTAAAAGCATATTTAGCTAGCTACATTGTGTCAATAAATCAGGTTTTTCTATAACTGTTTGGCTGAGATATGATTGATTATATTGTTAAAGTCAGGCGTGTTGGCGGAACAATCTCTATGGGGAATATAGAAAAATATATTTATGTCTTTTAAGCTTGAAAAGAATCGAAAGAATGCGTTGAAAAGAACAAAGAAGAGATTAGCTGATGTGTGTGTGTGACTTAATTATGTTGCTTCTTGCTTCGTGTATTTTGAAAGCTTTACTTTCATACCGAGAGGATTGGACCAAGCCGATTTTGCTTCCTCATGTTTGCTGAAGCATATCTCCGGTTCTAAATACCCAATTGGAACGCAATAAAATGCAAATGAAAGCTTATTTACTCAGCTTTTATAATACATCAAAGCGTTTGTCAATTCTTTCTTTTCTTATCTTGTAGAATACGAGGAGGTAAACGATCGTCCCTACCAGGAGTTGGTGAAACGTTAGCCGAGAAATGCAAACGGAATAAGGCCTTAAATACAGGGGAGGAATAACATAATGGCCACACCCTCTAGCGCATATATTATAGCTAACTAATATAATCTGTGCATATTTTGTGTGTTTAAAAATAACTTTAGGGATTAAGGTGGCTCTATTGGCCGATGTAGATTTCCTTTAAAATATTATATGTTGTAGTCCTGGTCTAACAATTCTGGAACTGACATTTTTATTTAAATCGGACAATCGGTTGCCGAGATATGGTAGGTCAAAGAGGCACTTATTATGTACCACCATATCCTATTCAAATGTTTACGGTAAATATATATCTTTATTTTAAATGATAAATGGATGTAGAGCCGTAGAGGGAGGTTTATCTCTTTGGAAGCACTTGGGAGGAAATATGTTACTCGTAACCAGTGGTTACTTAAAACTAATTTCTTGAGTATTATGGGTTCACGCGTGCTATTATTTAGGGTTTTAGAAATGTGTTATTGATTGCTAATTTCAAACCGATGGCCAACCCATTTATTCCTAAACCAATTTCAATAATAAAGCCAAGATTAAATAGTCGCAAAACTCCAGCACATCGATTATCATAAATGGTAACATATCTGCAGCGCCATTTAAATGTATTGGGGATAGGATGGTTTCAGTTTAGAACAACTCAGCGTATCCTGAGTAAAAACTACTTCCTTAAGATTGTAAAGGTTTCCAGCGACGACCGATGTTATTTCTGTAATCAGGTCCAAGAAACAATTTAATACCATTTGGAGAAAGCTTGAAGAATGTATCCTAAATAAATGTAAACTTAAGGTTTCTGTTTCAGATAATGACATTCTCTTTGGCAAATTCCCCATTAGTAATCATCCTGCTCTTAATAACATCTTTCTAATCGCGCGAAATTTGTTGTATAGGACCTACAGAAATAGATGCAATAGTTCAAAATTTTCGGAATATCCAAGGCTTTATATCATTTTAGTACCATAACACTGAAAAACACATTGGAAAAATCTTTAAAGAATATCCTATATATATACAAAAAGAATGGGATGTCATTAACATGCTATTTGTATGAATATCTTTATATTTTGTAATTTAGAGGGGTGTTTTTAGTACGCTATCCTGTATTTATGTATATTTATCATTGTTGGTATAAAATATCCAGTGTACTTTTTGATGTTACTGAAACAGTTATCCCCACGTATTATGTAGACTATTTGATTTGTAATCATGTTTTACCTGTATACATTATATTGTTTGTCATTGCGCCTGAAGAAAAAATAAGAAATAAAAACAATATCGCGGACGGCTAATATCGCGGGAACGGTACTGTGTTTTCAATCGAAATGTCTCCGGTCATATTAATTTTCAAGATTGTAAATAATCGAATGTTGACGGATATACACGTTACCATGGTAACTCCCAGTAATAACACAACATAAAGCAGTGTTGTGTTATTATATACACGTATATCTATTTTATTTCGTGCTATCTTGCATGGAGTAGAAACCTACTATAAAGGTGCTCAATCTGATAATTGCGCAAATAGCAATAAATAGCAACTTGACTGCTAGTATGACTTTTATTGCTAATGACTTGCAAAAATGCGCATTTATCAAAATGTATCGTTTATATAGTTGCTATTATGATGCTAAATAGCGCGAATATGAAACATTCTGAAAATTGCAAAGTGGTGTTATTGTATAAGTTTTGAAATTAGCGCATGTTAGCATCAAAAGTAGCAAGTCGTTTATATAGTCGCTATTATGATGCTAAATAGCGCGAATATGTAAGGCTAATAGTAGGCCTATTAAATAGACTCTTTTTGGCCACTTTTATATAATGCATTTCAATTTCCAAAGATGTTTATATAGAGCCCCGCAGGGCTCCGGAAGGCACACTAATCAAAATCATACCAATACGTCTCATACTATTTAAAGGCAAGTTTTTATTAGAATCGGCTTCTTTTTGTCGACTTTTATATACTTTAGTCCAGTAATAAAAGATAATGCATTTCAATGCCCGAAGATGCCCAATGATGGGTCGTTCTTTAAAAGCAGTCCGAGGTGATTAGTCCTGTTCCGGAAGACACACTAATCAAAATCATACCAATACGTCACATTTCAAAGGCAAGTATTAGATAGACTCTTGTTGGCCACTTTTGTATAATACATTTCAATGCCCAAAGCTGCCCAATGTGGGTCGTTCTTTAAAAGCCGGAAGACACACTTATCATACTAATACTTCTCATGATGGGTCGTTCTTTAAGAGGTCCGAGGTGATTAGTCCTGTTCCGGAAGACACACTAATCAAAATCATACCAATACGTCACATTTCAAAGGCAAGTATTAAATAGACTCTTTTTGGCATACTAATACGTCTCATACTATTTAAAGGCAAGCATTTATTATATTCGGCTTCTTTTTGTCTACTTTTTAAAACTTTAGTCCAGTAATCAAAGATAATTGTACGTGATTGGGTTGGAACATCATGTACAGTAAAACCGTTATTTCCTGTCTAATCGTTTCAATCACAATTAGCATTTTCATTGAATATGTTTAAATATAATTATAATGGGTCGTTCTTGTAAAGGGGCCAACGCATTTCAAGCCCAAATATGTCCAATGGTGAGTCGTTCTTTAAAATCGGTCCAAGGTGCAGAGGACCCCCTTGTCCGTAACCGCCCAGAGCGGAGTATATTTATATAGAGCCCCGCAGGGCTCCAGAAGACACACTAATCAAACTAATACGTCTCATACTATTTAAAGACAAGCATTTATTATATACGGCTTTTTTTGTGTCTACTTTTTAAAACTTTAGTCCAGTAATCAACGGTAATTGTACTTGATTGGGTTGGAACATCATGTACAGTAAAACCGTTATAAAGATGTTCTTGTAAACTTGATCATATTATAACGAAAAAAGATATCCAAATATATGATGGGTTGTTCTTAAAAGCGGCCAACAAAATTATGATGCGAAGAATATACTTTGAGTCTAGTAACTAGAGATGCCCAATGATGGGTTGTTCTTTAAAAGCGGTCCGTGGTGCAGTGGACCCCCTTATGCGTAAATGCCCTGAGCGGAGCATGTTTGTATAGAGCCCGTAGTAATCAGAATCATACTAATTCGTCACATACTATTTAAAGGCAAGTATTAAATCGACTATTTTTGGCCACTTTATATAATTAATGCATTTCAATGCCCAAAGATGCCCAGTGATGGGTCGTTCTTTAAAAGCAGTCCGAGGTGCAGGGGACCCCTTATGCGTAACTGCCCAGATCGGGAAACATCTTCAATTCATTCGGTGCAGCGATTAAAAACGCACTACTTCCGTAGTAAAGTCAATCAAGCAGATCTGGCTGCACGTGGTACTTGAAGGAGCCCTTTGGAACTTGATCTTAAAGTCCGAGAAGGATGGTAAGGTATGATGAGTTGTTTGATATAGGTAGGTGCGAGATTGTGCAGAGACTTATATACAACGAGGAGGAGTTTAAAATGAATTCGCTTTCTGATTGGCAACCAATGTAGATCCTTTAAAATTGGCGTCACACGGTCGCATCTTCTGGCACTGGTAACCAGGCGTGCAACCGTGTTTTGTAAACGTTCGAGCTTTAAAATATCTGTATGCGGGAGTCCATAAAGAAGACAATTGCAACTGTCCAGTTGCGATGAAATTAAAGCGTGAACTATACGCTCTGTTGTAGAACGATCGAGGTATTTGCGCGATTGACCGAGAGTCCGTAATGAAATAAATGCCATCCCTGATAACACATATACGTCGGGCCGACGTCGGGTTTTGGTCGGACCAAACGTCCCAGACGTCGGCTCAGAGGTCGGCTGCTCATCGGAATGACGTCGCACCGACCATTTATGGAGAATCGTCGGCGGGACGTTGGGCAGACGTACGTGGGGACGTTTAGCCGACATTGACCCGACTCTATGCCGACCTATTTTATCATTAAAATATTAATTAAAAATGATGTTTTAATGCAAAATAAAATACAGGATCATATTTTCTGCAATTTTAAGTGTCATATATTCATTGTATTCTTCTTTCGCAATTTATTTTTGTATGTAATTAAAGATTTTTAGATAAACTTACTTTAAGTTGACCGGACGGGGAATTGAACCCGGGACCTCTGTATTCTAAGTCTGACGCTCTAACGACTGAGCCAATGAAGTAGTTGATAATGTCAGAGCGTTATGTGTTAATATAAACAATTTTATATGACTAAATATGGCTTTATTAAATTCTGACTAAAATATGGATGAGATATTGGTGAAATAAGTTTGTAAATGTGGATATTGGTATGAAAAAAGCATAAAGATAATGAAAATAGTGAATTATAATGCTATATTATTTCAAGGAAGACCAACGGGTGAAGGTCGGGTTGCCGACGTGGCAAAGCGTTGATAAATCGACTTGATAATATTTTGTCGTTGAAGTTATTCAGCAACCAACGGCCTGATCTAGGGCTGAGCTTGTCTTATTATCGGGACAGTAAGTAGTGTTTTCATCGTCGAAACTGATATTCCTGAGGCTGGTTAGAGCATTTATTAATCTTTTTATTTTATTTATGAGTTATATTGTTTAGAATTAGATACTCAATATTGTTTTTATTCAATAACGGATATTACTATAGGCCTATTAATATTAATTTTAAATTGCGCGAGAATAGTAGCACCCATGCCCTGCCATGGAGACCGTTACGTTATGTTATTCTTTTATTCTCATGCAATTGTTTTTTCCCTGTAGGCCTATGTACACGTACATGTATATATGTCGTAGTTTTACATTATTTCTAAGGTGAAATTTTTTTTTTCTGACGGTTCTCAGGGGCCTATATAGCCGATGCCCATTCAACAGTTAGAACGCCGACACGTCCTGTACTTGGTCTTAAAGCGTCAGTGGACTGACGTATAATGTAGGCAATGTTTGACCAACGTAAGGCGGTCAGGCCGACGTTCAAAACATATCCACAATAAGACTTAAGTTAATGCCAGAATTTACATTTTTCGGCGACGTTTAGCCAACGTTAAATTGACAGCATTGAGCCGACGTTCTGCAGTTGGCCTAAAGACGACCTCCATACAACGTTATTGAGCCGACCATTGTAAACCACGTTTTATCCAACGTCGAGCCGCCGTTTAGAGGACATTCCCAATACGAACCACATAATTACGTGTTTTTGCCGACCTTCAACCGACATCCATACAACGGTAATAGAATAGGCCAACGTACTTTATCCGACTTATACCCGACGTTCTGATGACGTCAATAGACTGACGTTTTGTAAGCCCATAAATGCTAACGTTATGCCGACGTTTAATAGACGTCCCGAATAAGACACGACGTCCAGCCGACGGTACTGACCAAAAGCCGACGTCGGGCCGACGTATCTGTGTTATCTGGGATGCGACACACATTTTTGATGTGATTTGACATCGTGAGATGGCCATCAATGAATACACCAAGATCTATTACACCATCCACAGGTCTGATATCCGAATTTCCGATCTTGACACTTGGAATAGCTCCGTCATTATGAAAACGTGATCTGATGTATACAATCTCGGTCTTTGCATCAATTATTTTAAGTTTGTTTGACGTTGCCCAAGATCTGATGTCAGAAACACAATATTCGATTGATGCTATGGCCTCAACCTGGGATGAGGATCAAACACCTTATACAACTCTGTGTCATCTGCGTACACCATTCCTTCAATTTCATGAGCCTTCAAAATGCCTTGGATGGGACCAGAGTACAAGATAAATTGGATTGGACCAATAGGCCTAACTGATCCCTGGGGTACTCCGTAGATAAGCAAATGATTCTGAGATCAAGTCTGTCCAATGACAACCGACTGATCACGATCACAAAGATATGACTTTAACCATTTGTGGGGAATTCCTATGACACCGTACTTATCCTTGAGCCGCGCTAACATCAATTCATGATATATGGTGTCGAACGCAGCTGAAAGATCTAACGGTATAAGAATCGATTCCTTGTTTTCATCAACCGCACGAAGAAGGTAATCCTTGACACGTATTAACGCAGTCTCTGTTGAATGGTGTTGCCTGTATTGATGCCGCGATTACCAATGACTTTTGCAGTTACAGAAGAAACACAGACTGTTACGGATTGTATCAATACGAAATGACTTGCTAGTCATTGGTATGTTGTTGTAGTAATATTATTCAGTTTTCAATCCTTTCTTTCATATTCGACTTTGAAATGGAGAATAAAAACGATTTAATAATGGAAAATAAATAATACACGTGGGTGGGGACTTTCCGAATCCATTTTTGTTAATGAACAAAGTGTCGCGATAACGTGTCAAATTAGGTTAGCTAGGCCGTTGAAAATAATATGTGCACAAAAATGGACCCAGTTGGGGGTCATTAGACGGGCAAGCCTTCTGGCATAGTGGTGTAACCCCCTGCTCCCCTCCATAATTACGCCCCTGATAATTGATGATGGGCTGAAGTTCATTATTCGTGAATTTCGCTTGAGGCCATGCATTCGTACACCAGCCCTCGAGTGCCGCCGACAGAAGTGTATCGTCGGACAGACGATAGTACATCCCGTATTTATTTTCTAGTTTATTCCATAACCTGGCCTAAAAGCTATGTATAGCCTAGGTGCTGTGGTTGCCTTCATTGAAATTGTTGGCATTGTAAGCGCTGCATACTGCTGTTATGGTATTTGTTGTCAGCCACCGTGTCCTGCACCGCAACAAGTGAGTGTGAGTATAATATTAAGCAGACTGTCTCTCTGACTGTCACTACATTGTAAGCAAGTTTGAAATAATACCCACATTTAACAGGATATGGGGTTGGAGATTGCGTAAAATATCAACATTCATTTGAAATGCAACCAAACTATTAGGCCTAGGACACGTGGTAAAAGGTGTCAAGGCAGTGACAATTTAACTGTCATTGCCTTTTTAACTGTCACTTGAAATACCCCAAGAGGCGTCCTGAATAGGGAGTTTTACGGAGATGACGTTAAACCTTGGAAATACCTCTGGCGATGGTTTATCTGTTTCAAAAACTGATTGATAACAAAAATATATCGACGAAACAACCCACACCTTTTATGGACGCCATGTCATGTTGTCTAAAACATCGCAGATTATTGGACAGGAATGTTTCGCTATAGTTGAACATGGAAGTACTCCATTATTGAACAAATATGTTGTTGAATCTCTACTCATTAATAAATTTGTATTTCTGAAACATCTGCTTAAAGGTAGATGTTCCGATTGCTGGCCCGATTTTCAACTTGATGTTTTCTATTTTACAGGAAAGGTCGTCCCTAAAATTGTCACATTCCAAAGTTTGAGTTGCATAACTTCAACGGTTCTATCTTTAGAAACAAAAGGTCACACAAAAATTGCCCATTAGTACACAAACTTGTTAGTGGTTAACCACCTTTGGCAGTAATTCACCACATTTTAGCATATAATTTCTAAATGGAACATTTTTGGCCCCCAATATTTTACAGACATAATAAGAAAAATATGGGGATTCTCATGATATCAAAATATCTTGATGTGAAAAATAAATCATAGCCCCCAAAAAGTGATCGGAACATACACCTTTAATGCTATTCAATGGAATGGACGAAATGCCTTCCTTAAATCCCCGTACAAAAAAACTCAAGCCAATCATATTTAGCTATGGTGGGTGACAGAACAGTCATGAGGACATCTGCCAACTTTCAAGGTCTATCTCAAAGAATACTGAAAGCAATACTAGGCATGTTTTTATCTCTCTCAATGCATTTTCTCATGTGATTACAAATATCATGAATATGGTATTGAAATTCACTAATTTTTAAATCTTAGAAACATATTGTGCAATTTTGGAATGTCATCTGCAGACACCTACCGCGTGGAAAGCGTTAGTCTTTCCCAAAAGAAGTCGAACACCTGCCACGAATTTCAAATTTCATGTAAGGTCGAATAGCCCAGTAATCATACAACCTGTAGTATGTTTATAAGTCGATGGGTATTTTTGCCATTGAAAAAACTCTACAGCCATGATAGTACTAATAATGTACCACATGTTATTATTGTGTTTAATTTGTAATGCAAGAAAGAGTCAGTATACAGTCAACACAACAAGTAACTGACCGGGTAATAAATGTGCTGATAACTCTAAAAGTATGACTTCTACATAGACATCTTTTTAACGTTAAGAATGATTGGTTATTAAGTTTCAATCCCAAATGTAATATCAAGTACAATTATCAATTGTTGTACTTTACTTTTCAAAATTGGTCTGTAGTCTAATTCATGTTTAATTTAAATGATACAGTTCTCTGAAATGAAATGAGGGTTCCTCTATTTTACTACCCACAAGTATCGCATTGCATTATGGGTAATACTTCCCGAATAGGAAAATGAAAGCTTCCAGAAGACGTAATCGTACCGAACTGTTGAACTCGGGTCGCCGGCGTGGAAGTTAGACAACTACTATAGCTCTAAATGATTGCGCCATCGGGTCAGTTTTGAATGGTTAACTTTCCTTCGCCATTTGATAGCCCGTCGGATCGTGCCCCGGGGGTGGGGGGGGGGGGGGGGGGGGGGGGGTTCTTTCGCCAAAAAATCGTACGTAGATGTGCCTCCCGGACTTCGAAAATGTGACTTTCTCTATACATATTTTTTGGCCAATTTCCCACCCATCAATATACCAATTTTGTTAGAAAAGCACCCAATTTTGCACAAATTGGGCGCTTTTTACCAAAAATGCCTCAAAATACACCCAATCTATGCCAATATGCTTTGGTGTGTGATGAAAACCACCTCATCGCTATACCAATTTTTGCGAAAAGGCACCCCAAAAGGTAGGCACATATACGTATACCATATCAATATCAATCCCCCCCCCCCCCCGATCGTGCCGGTGTCACGAGATAGACCCGTTAAGCACGCGGTATCACCAGTGAAGTGATGTGTAGGTATTGAAGATTGTCAAATGAAGACAATGAGAGACCGATTATACCTGATTATTATTAGAGCTTTAATATGTGATGATCAATGAGAAAGCATGTAAACACATCAATGACCTATGACCTGAATGCTGTTATGCATGATATACTAAAGGTTGACATTACTATATAGTTAAGTAGTGCTGGGCAGTATACAATACTCTACATCCCTCCTTTTAAGATAGGATGCCATCATTATTAAAAGCAGTATTGTAACATTGAACTTTACATGAATATAATGTCTATTGCATTATGAATAATAAATCATATTGAAACATGTAGTGTTTTTAGAGTCTTTGTTGTAAGAGTCTTTGTGCTCCGTTGATTAGTCAAGCTCTGAATCAGTTGTCTATAACTAAACTAAATATTAGCAATCCACGAGATGATAAGTATTGTAATTTAAACATGGCTTAAACTTGTGGATACCAATTCTAAAACTAGAGTGTCGTTTCTGAGCACTCGTGATGTACTATTATTAGGATATCTTATTTATCCCTTCTTCCTTTTGAAATAAAGAAAGTACATTGTTACATTTACAAATAGTCAAGGAATATTGGCCTAAGTGTGATGTAAGTGGATATATTCAAATGTGTGTATGTAGTGATAGGATTATGTAGCAGTTTAAAGTTTATTCCTTGAACTTGTGAAATTCTGCTTTAGTATTGGAATTTCATTTCCAATAAAATAAAAGCGCAAAAAAAATGCGAACTACTAGCAGATTAATGATGTTGTAAACATTGTACCTATGTTGGAACTACTGACTGTACAAAAGTCAATGTCATTGTCTTTAAAACTAAAATACTAAATTCTGTTTTCATGAATTTAGCTTGCAGTCAGATTTGTGTATAGATTTCAGTATTGTATGAAATCCTTGAATTTTGTGTTAGGTAGTGAGATTCTACCACTTCTTGTTTTGACAGGATTTGGTGGCACGTCAGGTGGTAGTGGTTGCTGAGCGGGTTGTTGGGGCGGTGGCTGCGCTGGTCCGGGTCTTGGCTGTTCAACAGGTTTTGGGGGTCTGATGACTGGATCAGGAATATCAGGCACATCTGCTACATGCTGCTTTGGTGCTTGTAGATCTGGTGTTGCCATTAGATGCCTTCTGTTGCGTCGGATGACTCGTGTTCCAGTGTTGACCAAATATGATCGTGGTTGTGGTAGGACCTCGGTGATCTTACCCAAGAGATCATAACCTTTTGGGGTTTGGATCCTGACCGTCTGGTCTTGCTTGAGTGGCTTTAGAGTTTTTGCAGTTTTGTCGTAGTACGTTTTCTGTTGCTGACGCTTTGTGCGTAGTTGATTGCGTACATTCTGAGGCTTGATTGTCTTTGGTTTCAGTAGACTTTTGTGCGTGTAGACAGGGTTTCTCGTCTGTCTTGACATTAGTCTCTGCGCTGGAGAACCTAATGTGCTATCTCGAGGAACATTTCGTACATTAAGTAGGTTCATGTAGATATCTGAACCGTCCCGTTTGGATTTTTCCAGGAGGTTCTTGGCTTGCTTGACAGCGTTCTCTGCTAAGCCGTTAGATTGGGGATACTCAGGGCTAGATGTTGCGTGTTCGAAGTTCCAATCTCGGCTAAAGTCTTTGAAGTGTTGTGCTGTGAACTGTCCTCCATTGTCACTAATGAGGACGCGGGGCGTTCCGTGTGTGGCAAAGCTTCTTTTGAGCTTTGTTATCACCGTGCTTGCTCGTAAGTCTGCGAGAGAGTTTATCTCAAACCAACCGCTGTATGAATCTACGATCACGATATAGGTGAGATTGTTCCACTCGAAGAGGTCTGTCGCGACAATGGACCATGGGAGATCTGAGACTTCGCGAGCGAGCATCGGTTCTTTCTGTTGGTGAGCTTTCAGGCTGTTACAGACTGTGCATTTATCTACACAGTTGGCGATATCAGTGTTCATAGAGTTCCAGTACACGATTTCGCGAGCTCGACGTTTTGTCGCTTCCACGCCAATGTGTCCGCGGTGCATGATTTGTGCGTATGATGACTGCAGTGATTTCGGGATCACCGATTTTGCTCCCTTAACGACGATTCCATTGTCGATGGCTAATTCATCACGGAATGGAAAGAAATCGTGAATTTCCGGCGCAACTTTGTGTGGTTTCGCAGGCCATCCTGCCTTGATGACCTCCGTCACTTTCTGTAGTACTGCGTCACGTGCAGTGGCTTCGCGTAGCTCTGTGGTTTTTGCTTCAGAGATGCGAGTTATGGTCATGACTTCCATGTCGAAATGTTCCGGATCGTTTTGCGACGTTCTAGGGGCACGAGAAAGGGTGTCTGCTAAGTAAAGTTCTTTACCCTTCTTGTATACTAGTATTATGTTATATCGCTGCAGCTGTAACATCATGGACTGCAACCGTGCTGGCGCGCTGAGAAGCGGTTTGTTCACTATGGTTACTAGTGGCTGGTGGTCAGTTTCAACTGTGATCTCCTTGCCGTAGATGTATTGATGGAACTTGCGGCAAGCAAAGACTATCGCGAGCATCTCTTTCTCAATCTGTGCGTACCGTTTCTCGGTGTCCGTCATTGTCCGTGACGCGTACGCGATTGGTCGTCCATCTTGCATTAATGCTGTACCGAGTCCGAATTGGCTGGCATCACACGTTAGAAGAACCGGCTTCTTTACGTCATAGAAATTTAGGACTGGCGGATTTGTGATCATAGATTTGAGTTTGTCAAATGCGTTTTGTTGTGGGGCATCCCAGTGCCATTGGACTTCCTTATGCAGCAGCTGCCGTAGCGGTGCTGCGATTTCCGAGAAGTTGTCGATGAATTTGGCTAGATAATTCATCATACCTAGATACCGCTAAAGTGCAGCTGGGTCTTCGGGCACTGGAATCTCTGCGATCGCGATAACCTTTTCCGGGTCGGGACGGATTCCCTGATCCGTGATTAGATGACTTGCGTTTCGCGGAAGCGACACTTGGTCTTATTGAACCGAAGTCCGACTTCCTGCGCTCTGTCCATCACTTTCTTGAGATTCTGGTCATGTTCTTCCATTGTCTTGCCTGAGACTAGGAGGTCATCCACTAGAATTTCGCATGGATATCCAGTGAACAATTGTTCCATGGTGCGCTGGAAGACTTCCGATCCTGAGTTTATTCCGTAGGGCATCCTCAAAAAGCGATACCGACCGCGAATTGTGTTGAATGTTGTGAGCTTTGAGGAGCGCTCGTCCAGTGGAATTTGCCAAAACGAGGCTTTTGCGTCCAGGACCGAGAACACTTTGGCATCCGCGAGATTCATCGTGATTTCCTCAACTGATTTCATTGGATGATGCGGGCGTTTCAGCGCTTTGTTGAGGTCTCGCGGGTCAATGCACAAACGTATTTCGTCGCTGTTCTTTTTCCTTGTCGCGACCATTGTAGATACCCAATCGGTTGGTTCTGATATTGGTGTTATGACACCGATGTCTGTCATTCTCTGTAGTTCTGTTATTACCTTGTCTTCCATGGGCTTGGGAACTTTCCTGGGTGGCCTGACGACGGGTTGGATATTCTTATCCAGAGTCATTTTGTATTGGACGGGCAGGCACCCAAGATCATCGTTGAAGAGTTCGGCGTATTCTTGCAGTTCTGGCGCTGGTGTATGCGTGTCCGGTCTTACATCGTGGACTAGCGTGTTGTTGTCGAGGCTTATTAGTCCAAGACGGAGCGAATCGGCTAAACCAATTATTGGTTGGACATCTTTGTCCACTACATGAAATGTTATGTTGTAGTTTTCACGTCCTGTGAAGCAATCCAAAACTGCTGTGCCACATGTATCGATCTTGGTATTGCCAAATGCAACCAGCTTTGGGCGTATGCGCGTGTCCAGTTGTTCTGCGCCGTCGAGATCATGGAGCATTGTTAGTGGAATGACATTGCATGCGGCTCCCGTATCAACTTTGAGGTTTTGATTGCGATGATTGTTAATTTGCAATGAAGCATGCACCGAGTTTGGTTTGGTTTCGATGTTATCGATACAAATGCCTTCCACTTGGAAATATTCGTCATCGTCTGACGAATCTTGAACACAAACATCGTGTACATTGGACTGTCCAGTGCTATCTTTCTGGCGATGGCGTTGAAGTTTGCGACTGCAAATCTTAAGGTGGTTGTACTTCTTGCAGTACCGACACTGCTGACCTATTGCTCTGCATTCGTTAGGTGGGTGAATGTCGCCACAGTTGGGACATCCCGCTTTGTCTGGTTTTTTGTAGTGGTCTTTGCCATTGGTCTCGTTATACTGAGGCTTTCTGTAATTACCGGCGTAAGGCTGACGGTAGCCATGTTGATGATTTCTGCTCTTGTTTGAGAAGTGAAGTGCGTTGACAGGCTGAGATTTGGTGAGCAGTTGGAAATTTGATTCGGTTTCCTCATCAATCTGACATGCCTCAACAGCCTTTCGTAGCGTTAGCGCGCTTTCTTTCAATAGTCGACGGCGAACACCGTCATTAGTTATCCCTACGACTAACCTGTCCCGTATTAGCTCCTCACGTAGATTTCCAAATTCACACGATTTAGGCAGCGTTTTCAACTCCGCGATGTAGGATTGAGCATTTTCAACGTTGCCCTGGTTGCGGGTGTTGAATTTATAGCGTTCCATTGTGATGTTCTTTTGAGGTGTGCAAAGTTCCATGAATTTTGATTTAAGAGTCTTTAAATCTTCCTTGGATTCTGCGGGGGTGATGATTGCGTCATCATCGCCTAACACGGCATGCTTGTAGGTGAAGCTCCGGGCTTTTTCAATGGCTTCTCGACCAGCAATATTCAGTAGTATGTACGCCTTTTCTTTGGCAGTCTTACCTCCGTGAGCTGCTTCTACGAATATGTCAAAATCCTCCTCAAACTGTCTCCAGTTTTCCGCGACATTTCCAGCGAAAGTTAGAGGATCTGGTTTCCGAAATTCAGACATTCTTGTATAATAATAGGTAATCCCACGTCTGACACCATGAAGATTGTCAAATGAAGACAATGAGAGACCGATTATACCTGATTATTATTAGAGCTTTAATATGTGATGATCAATGAGAAAGCATGTAAACACATCAATGACCTATGACCTGAATGCTGTTATGCATGATATATACTAAAGGTTGACATTACTATATAGTGAAGTAGTGCTGGGCAGTATACAATACTCTACAGGTATGAGAAAGATTAGAGAGGGAAGATTTCAAATAGATTCATCCATACAGGTGTGCGTATTAAAAAAATAGCCATTGCCGGATAGAAATCCGCGATAGTGTGTTAAAAATCAAAACGAGAGTGGGCGTACCGCGTCGTCCATATTCTCGTCTGCTGTTTGTATCGTCAACGACAAGGTCGTGTCGTACATGGTTCGTTGGGCAATAATGTAATACAGAACTAAACTACTTAATTCATTCCTTTGTCATTCATCATATTCATACGTGTATCAACGGAATCCGTATCAACCTGCACCTGCGTAGGGGAAGGTGGGGTAATGGCGGACGCGGGGTAATCGCGGACAGGGCTGTATCTAAAGGCAAGTGAAAGAAGGTGGTATTTTGCCACCCTATGATGTTAGGTGCCTCTCCATTGAAATCACACAAAACCTAAATGGGATGGTTGTCTCTCAAATTCTCGCGAGAATTACAAAATTCACTTTTTGGGCAAGTTGATATTTTGGAGCATTAATTTCTCTTTGAAACTTGTATTTCTACATCAAGGAAAACAAAGTCTTATTATTTTTTTATGTAATGTATGATACCTTCTGATAAAAAAGAAATGAATTCGGAGTCACAATGATGAGCATAATAATAAGAGAGGATGTGCCCATACATTGTACATGGATTGGGGTAATCCCGGACATGTACCGTTTCCATGGTAACCAATATGGGCGTGGTCAATTTAACATCATAAATCGGTAATAGTTGTTGACCATATAAATATGTGACATTGTTCTTTGATTTCTGCTACACTTTTAAAAAGGGTATTTTTTAACTCCCATTGAAATGCTAATGTCCAATAAAAAGAGAGCTGCCATTGATAAATACGGTCCGGGATTACCCCCAGAGTGTGGGGTAATGCCGGACGACGCCATTTTTTTTATTGCGTCGTAGCTTCGAATTTCAAAATGATGAGTTGATAAAAACTTGATAAAAGGTAGAACCTTCACAGTGCTTTGTGTTTACATGATTTTTATTGTTATATGACGTATTATATGTGTGTTATACCTCTCTAACAAAAGGTGTCCGCCATTACCCCACCTTCCCCTACCTATCATATATAGTGGTTTATGTTTGTGTACTGTTGTTGAAGCTAACCGAATAGTCTATTGGCAATTTTCTTCCTTGTTTTAAGTTGTCCGATGTACAACTATTTTACAACCGCGTACGTAAGTGAACTTACACTTTTCTCCCGTCTTTAAGTATTGTATTTATGACTGTAATAAAGGCATACAGGTCGTTCACCAAATTGTGCCTGTATTTTAATAAATATTACAAGTTAATGATGTCTAGATCATTCAAACGTAGACCCGTGTTAGCCTGTTCATTTGGCTATGCTCAAGCCAGTAGTGTAGCCAGGGTCACTTGTCAGTGGGTATTTTTTCCCGGTGAACACCAGTAGCCAGGATTTTCATGGGGGAGTGGGAGTTAGAGGCGTTGCGACCCCATACCGGCGTGAAAAACTGCAATTTTCCAACTAATTTGCCTGCCTTCCTTTCCCGGTATTATACTTATATTGATATAAGGTAATAGGATTCTACGAGATTGGAATTCATAATATTTAAAATAAGTAAACAATACAGGGTGTATCAACAACAAAAAAAGGACTCTGTTTCATGGCGGTTTTTTTCTTTTGCAAAACCACCAACCCATCTCTTCATGCCCTTTAATAGCGTTCTCATGAGAAAGCATAGTTGTGGTAGGAAAGCACTAATCATGTCAATAGTGTGTTTATACCAATCATTGGATAGAGAAGGACATTTATACTTCGGAATCGGACTTGTAAGTCAACTTCAATTTCTGCCATAAGCACGATAACAATAAGAATAAGAATAATTTAGCATGATAACAATACGAATAATTTCCTTTCAGCCTATTTAAATATGTAATATGAATTACCATTGTACATACTACAAAATGGGTTCACTTGGTCACACTTTCCTATCTCATCTTTTCAGGATTTTAACTTTATTAGATGTACTTGACAATGAAATCAAATTAGTCATGGTTCAGTGGTTTTGATAAGGATTAAATCCATGCTGAAAGAGAGTCCTATTTTGTTGATACACCCTGAATAGTTACTTAACACTTCCCACGCGGCAGGCGTCTGCAGACGACATTCCCAAAGTTCACAAAATGTTTCAAAAATGTCAAAATTATTGAATTTCATGACCATATTTGGAATCACTTTGAGAATTACATTGGAATAAGTACAAACATGTCTACATGTAGTATTGGTATAGAAATCCTTGCGAAAGACCTTGAAATTTAGGAGAGGTTTCTGAAAAATGTGTTCTGTCAAAGCAATAGTCGCGTGGAAAGTGTTGACAAATCCAATAAATGCCAACGTACATTCTCATTGTCAGATTGGCAATTATCAAGGCTTTGCTAGGTGATCCTCTTTAATAATCAATTGGTACCGTAGGCCTTTTTGTTTGGTGTCCATGTTCTTCGTTATTCAAACAACAAAAGTTAAGATACGTATTTTTTACATTGAATGACGATAAAAGAGCTCTCTTCATACAAAAAGTGGCCAAAGCTGAATTTGAACATGCCCGGGTTGATTTGCCATAATTTGATACCGGAATCTCCAATATGGATAGAAAAGAATTATTATGGCACATTAATTGCTGAACATGATTACTGATGTATGATTGGAAATTACGTAATTATATACTATAGAACAAAACACCATACTAGTCACAAAAATGAATAAAAAAACTGCAATTTTTTTAAATTCGCGGCGATCGAAAGTCCCGGTGTCGATGACATCATGGGTATCGGTGCTCAAATTTGCGCATGTGCATTGTATAACTATGACATCATCGACACTGGGACTTTCGATCGCCGCGAATTTTAAAAAGTGCATGTTGAGAGATTGCGGTTTTTATTTGTTTTTGTCATAAGTGTGGTGTTTTGTTCCATTTAATTACAAAAGCTGGGCTCGATAGTAATTTGTCTAACATATAATGCACACTTTTATGCTTGCGGGACACCTCCTTTAAAAGTATTCACCAAATGTCACGAATCCTGTTTTAAAAATACAAAATGCAGGTTCTAAAGGGAGCACTCTCGCCCCCGCCCCAAGACACACACCATTGTGCGCGCAATCGCGCAATTGGCGCTAACGCCAACCAATCATCCCTCAATGCCCAAACAAATTTACGCCACTGAAGCATTTCAACGGTTCCCGTGATGCTCCTAGGGCGGTATGCCGGTTCAAAGTGTGCTATTATAGATGCACGCAATTGAATGGTTAAAATTGCAATTACTTTCATGATTTACTTCCAATGGAAAAAATCCAAACGTATCTTGAAACTTTTTTTGCGTTTTTGTATTTATTTTCATACGAAGTTAATCATTATTTCTGTATTAAATTGTCACGTAATATAGTCGGGTATGTACAAGTTGGTTTGGTTTAGTACTGGGGTATACAGGAACCCCCTGTACATACACGACTAATAGATGTTTTACGGTGTGTTTTTTTCAGCCTTGAACAACACATTTGTAAAAATGGCCGCAACTAAAAATTCCCAAACACCTGTATCAATTGCGTACGTAACCGCGCCGGTGACACCTGCACATTTGTTAAAAGTGAATGCACCTGCTTCATCACCTGCTTCATCACCTGCTTCATCAACAAACCAGCGTTTCAATGTAAGAGCAGCAAAGATCACTGGAAGAATTCAGATTGCGTGCGGTGTGTTGTCCTTGACTATTGGCGTCTTAGAAATGTTGATAGCTACGTGTGTCATCGGTGATGTGGATACCTGCCGAAAGATTAATCATGATTTTGCATTTCCGGCTATTATTGGATGGCCTATATGGGGTGGCGTATTTGTAAGTACTATAATGGTCCTACCATAGGACTGCCCCAGTGGCGTAGCTAGGATTTTTTTCAGGGGGGGCAAGATTTCTAAAATTTTCGTAAAAGGTTGCCCCAATTGTTTTTCTAGTCACCTACCTCGTGAATTTCACCTAAGTGGTGGGGGGAGGTCAAAATTGTTCGCACAGTCCAAAAAAAATCGCACAGTCAACAAAAACGCACAGTACATGTACTAAATGTACACTTTTGCCTTCTTTTTGGCTAATAACCTCGGTCTTTTTCTCAATTTTTTCCTATTTCCTTTTTTTCCTGACCCCCTTTTTTTAGGGGGGGGGGGAGGGGGCACAAATTGATTTTTTTTCGTCAGGGGGGGATTTGCCACCCCCCCCCCCCCCCCCCCCCCCTCCCTGAGCTACGCCACTGGACTGCCCTCGCCCCTAGGTGTTTTTTGTGTGTGTGGGTTGTCTGAAATGTTTGGTCACGCATGTTTACAACATTATCGAAAATGCATGGAGTTATATTTTGGCAAACGAATACATTATGTCCTTCCCCCTATTTACATAAGTTCTACACGAACTTCTATACAGGGTGAGTCAAAAAGAACATGTACGAGAATGAATATTTGTTTAAAAATATACCAAACAAATTTGACTAACCAATGAGGCACGTTTTCAAAGAGCAACTTATTCCGCTTATATGACAAAAGGAATCATTGAAATCGGTCAATTATATCAGGAGCTATGCCTTTTTTTAGCTGTCCACGGAACGCTTAATCTTCTTGAAATCAAATGAGATTAAAGCCCGGGAGTTTCAACACAAGTGGGAATGGTGTGCATAAAATAAAAAAATCAGTGACAACAATAAGAAAATGATTAAACATTGAAGGCCCTCTTAAAACAATTAAGACACCTTAGAGGACAAACATTATATAGTATAGTATCACTATGACTATTGAGTAATGTTGACTCGCTAGCATCTAGTGTGGTCCGCCCAAACAGCATGAAAAACCGATAAGCTGTGATAATGCACGTTATCAGAGTAAAAGTATGTGGATATGCAATAAAGGGTTGATATGTTGATCATAATGCATGCATCATCAAAATAGATAGTGGTAGGCCTTGATTAAACCTGTAGAATTACACGTGCGCATGATGGTACATAAGTATAGATTAAGCTACGTCGGATAAAATAGCCTGACTAGTTTCGGATCTTCTGATAGTTAGAGTGAGATTTTCATCAGAGGCGGTAGAGGAAATAGATATTTAACAGATAGAGCAATGACATGACTAATTTGTCGTTTAAAAGCAGGCAAAGCATCAACATTATATTGGATATAGGTCTACTGATGTAGGCATAATGTTGCATGCTGCTTAGCTTTCAAATTATGATGTTATCTAAATGAATGCTCGGACTGATGTGAATGATATCTATAGACTATCTACAAGATAGCCAGCATGTTGTCACGTGGTGCGTGCGGGGCTTTTATATAGGCCGTGGCAACAGAGAATTCCAGTTACAACTGGTATGACGACGCATAAACAAATCGTTATTCTATTGTATTGCTTGAGTGGTCAAGTGTAAACCGGTCTATGTGATTGTTTGTCATATCCGTCTTCAGACTCGTTAGGTATAGAAGTCTGAATGACGAAATATCAAGTAATCATGGGTGGGTAAAGACCGTTGGTAAATAAAGTTAAATAACTGACGTAAAACAAGCAATTGTTCGTATTGATGTTTATACAGAACAAGATATTATGATGTATTTGCGTAGACTTCGAGGTGAAGTTGTTATGATATGAATTCAATAAGCATATTGATAAAATGCCGTGATTTACGCAGGTTATCTGCAGATAGTATGTCAAAACCAACATTACGTAACTATAACCAGGCAAATGGATATAGGCCATCCTTTACAATGTAATATAATAATAAAAAATATTATTTATGATATAGATATGGATAGGCCTTGGTAGAATGCCGTGGTTAAATAGTCTTAAAATATTGAATATGTCTGCTTTTCGTGCTTTTTATCAATGACCTGCCAGACCACATTAACTCAGAAATCTCCATGTTCGCTGACGACACAAAAATCTACACCAAAATTAACAACGACAACGACAAACTCCGACTACAAGACGACCTAAACCACCTTCACTTATGGTCAGAAAAATGGCTTCTGCGATTCAATGCCAAGAAATGTAAGAAGATGCACATGGGTCACAACAACACTGGAGCAAGCTACCATCTGAACAACATACCATTGGACGATACAAACGAGGAAAAAGATCTTGGAGTAGTCTTTACACAGGATGGCAAACCCAGTAAGCAATGTGCGAAAGCAGCAGTACGAGCTATGAATTGTCTACGAGTGGTGAAGAGGACCTTCAAACATTTTGATCGTGACAGCTTCAAAGTGCTCTACAAGTCATATGTCCGCCCACACTTGGAATACAGTGTTCAGGCTTGGTGCCCATACCTCAAAAAGGACATTAAAGCCCTGGAGAAGATTCAACGTAGAGCAACCAAGATGATACCACAACTAAGACACCTCACATATGACAGCCGACTACAAAGCTTAGGAATTTTATCACTGGAGAGGCGAAGGATTCGAGGTGACCTCATAGAGACATTTAAGATTCTGAAAGAGATCGATAAAGTCAACCCATCTGACTTCTTCACCAAAGCCCGAGCAACACACTCTACCAGAGGACACAATATGACATTATTCAAGCCAGCATTAGTCAAGAATCTGAACTGCAGAAAGAATTTTTTTACGATGAGAGTAATCAACAAGTGGAACGAGCTGCCCAAAGAAGTGGTCAACGTAAATACTGTTAACGCATTCAAAAACCGACTCGACAAACATTGGACAAAATTAGGATATGGAATCAAAGAGGCTAACAGCCTATACTAAATTATTTCCATCAAACCTTAAGTGTAAGTGTAAGTGTTGATGATATTCAGCTGTTAGGTTTATGACGAGGAGGGACTCGAAGCAATCTGTTTAATGTAGTAAATTGCCGATATCAGTAATTCTACACTGGTAGGCCCCAGTTTATGATAGTGTAATATCTATGATGATGATGATGCATTATCGGGTTATAATTGAATACTAGATCATTAAATAATAATAACATATCGGTACATTGCATGGGTATTGTAATTAGTAAATATGGCTGATAATGTAGTATCGGGTAATAGTATTTTGAATACTAGATAATCGGTTAGGCACGGGAACATAGTTTCTATTGCGTAGCAGACTCCCAAACTCGAACATTTTTAGAAAAAACGATGAGCTGGGTGATAAAACAAAGTATAGTATCACTAGGACTATTTAGTAATGGTGACTCGCTAGCATCTAGTGGTCCGCCCAAACAGCATGAAAAACCGATAAGCTGTGATAATGCACGTTATCAGAGTAAAATTATGTGGATATGCAATAAAGGGTTGATATGTTGATCATAATGCATGCATCATCAGAATAGATAGTGGTAGGCCTTGATGTTTGGTCTTTTTTTAAAACAAATATTCATTCCCGTACAACTTCTTTTTGACTCACCCTGTATTGCAATTTTTCTTTATTGCAATTCTGCTGCAATATAACGATTATCTTTAGAAAATCCAATATCAAACATGGAAGAAAATTAAAAAAGATATGATGTAAAACTTTATTGGATGATCATTTCCCAAACATTAAACCATATATGCCATGTTATTTTGGACAACTCGCTTTATCATGTTTATACTGCTTGATCTAATCCCGGATTTATTATTGCGTGATCGTCAAACGTGATAGCCCGGTCTTGATATTTAAAATGTAAAAGTGATCAGAGCCTGAGAGTTGATATTAGCATAATTTAAAGGGGCATTGAGAGATACGTATGGGAGTCCAGGAGTGCACCCTCAATTTTAACCCAAGTGTGTATCCGTACGAACCGACCGTGTAAACAAGCAAACAAACAAACAAACGCTTTATACATGTTTCATCAGTGTTGAAAGATTTTCCGTTTAACGTTTTTATTATCCTAGTTCTACTCTGTAAGTGGTATCATCGGAGCACGTAGCGGAAGTAGAAACACGTGTGTGGTAAGCTTGACTATAGGCCTACATTACATTCGTAGCCCTATTCACTTCGTCGCTACGAAAATTATATTAAGTATATAAAGGTATGTCATGTGGTTAATACAAAAAGGAATATGCGTTATCGATAACGCGCCTATATCTGGCTTTTAGAATTATAATTCCATAGAACTATAATAATTCCATATACGTGCTTTCAAGTATTTATGTACGAACAGATGGCGGCTTAAATAAATTATGGAGTTTCCTTTGCCATATTGTTAGCATGTGATCCTCCGTAGAGGGAACTCGTTATTTTTAGAGGCAGTTTCCCAGGGTTGCGCAAAATGCGGGAGCAGGGAGCACCTCTCCCGGGAAATAATGAACAGAATTGGGGAAATAATGCCAAGTGGAAAAAGAAAAGTATTAAGGAAAAAGGTGAAAAAAGATGAAATACAACGATTTCACAGGTGTCAAGAAATCAATTTAGTTCAAATTAGAACAAAAAATACAATTTTAGCAAAAAAGGCATAAAAATGTCGCGCTTCGCGCATATTTTCTTACTAATTTAGGTTAAATTAAACCACTTGTTGACAATAATAGCATAAAATGTCTACATTTTGCGCGCAAGCGCGCACTTTCATACCAAATTAGTTAGTACTAGACCAAATTTGACAATTTTAGCGTAAAATGGCACAACACAAAATGTGCACGGTTCGCGCGCATAATTTGTTTCCATGCTCCCCTAAACACAATTTCTTCCCAAATGTCAAATTATTACTATGGTCTGGTACATAAAACAACACTTTAGCTGACATATTGTAATCTGTTTTTATCAAACCTGTAAGTGTAGGTGGGGAATGTTAAGCTCAAAACCTTGCTCATGGTCACAGGTCACTAATAGGTATATCAAATAAGGTGGAGCCGTTTCAAAAAATCCATAAAATCGTGATACGTGTCTCTTTTTTAAATAGAAGTTGTCAAAAAAACATAACATTTTTGGTATCATATTAAGGACAATTTATCCAGCTACCGAATAAAAAAAGAATTAAAGCCACATGTTTAGCAACAGTGAAGTTATCAATCTAAACGTCGAGTGAGTCAAGGGTGGAGCCGGTGGGTGAGGCGCCGGTGGATGAGGCGCCGGTGGGTGAGGCGCCCATAGGTTTCTACACAAAATAGCGGAAAACTAGAACTTTTGAAATTGATGCCATTTTAAAAGTATACATAGGAAAGTGTTCAAACTTCTCATATGTGTTAATAACATGGGCCTGCTACTATGAATAATAATATTGAATTGTTATCTAGACATTCTCTACTAGAATATGATGTTCAATTCAGGGAGTGTTTTAACGTAAAAAATACACAGTTGTATTCAACAATGCCAAATCGCGGTCTCTCTATTTCATTTGTGTGACTCTTCGGTCCTTTTCTACCCTGGGTAGTAAAACATTTAACTAAAAAAAACAGAAGTGTTTCTTCACAGAATTGTTCATAGATTTATGAAAAATTTGCTATTTAGACCTATTTTGAACCACCCTGTATTAAAAATAAAAGGAACTTTAATGATATTCATGTAGTTCATTTTGATAGCCATTTTCCTTTAAATTAAATAGTCCATGCTAACTTTAAAATTTCATTGAATATTATATACAAACCTTCATTTTATGCATTTTTTCATCATAATTTTAGACACCCTGTACTTTTCCTGTGTACATTTTGGGCAGGTGATTCTTAGCAAATTTGGTAGCACCTTCTGCGGTTGTTCTGATTTTGGTGACTATCTTCAGCTAAACCCTAATTGTACAAACTATCAAAATATTTTGTGAGGAGCAAAAACGATCAACTTTTTTATGTTCCACCCTGTAAAAATGTTACACACCCTGTATAATTTGACTAATAATTTGATTTTTTTCAAAAATGAAAAACCTTGAATCATAAGCTTTCCAACAATATATAGTTTGTGGGTCATTAAGTATGTAAAACTTAAGTGTTGTCCCGTTTAATCAGAATTGGTGCATTTCTCAACATTATTAGAAGTGAAACATTTTTTGGACCAGTTTGTGACTTCTGACCTCCTGGGGAACTTTGTGCAACCCTGCGGTTTCCAGTCTGGCAGTTTCGTATTGTTGCCGTTAACCTTCTACGGACACGACGAAATGTTTAGTCACATTCATATCTCACTTTTTCACATTTAGATCGTGGACTATATGGTGACGTCAATTATATCTGCTGTAAGTGCATTTGGTCAACTGATAATGGAGAGTGTTGGTGTCGCGATTACCAATGACTATAATTGCGAATACGGTGAATACAAAGACAGTGACGGACATAATGGCCATTGCTATTTATTGGTATGTTGTAATTTTGTTATTCATTTTTCAAGTCATACTTTTATATTAGAAATGTTGAATGAGAATGATTTAATAATATAAAAGAAATAATCCACGTGGGTTGTGTGTGGTCCAAATCCAACTGTTTCAAATTAACAAAGTGTCACGATTACGTGTCAAACTACCTACGTGTAGGGCGTTAAAAGCGAACTACCACTCTAGGTTTCTAGCTACATCCAGTTATCTTGATAATTTGACACCGTTACAATGTCTCCTAGTTAAAGGCAGAGGTTCACTCTGGCTGGCTAGTTCACCCATAGTGAACTGGCCTACACCTGTTCATTTGATGACACATGAAACGGAGTTAAGATGGAGAAATCTCAACCTTGATATACCAGTGACAGTTGATATAAACTGCTCACAAAAAGTATCGAAACACTTAGAAATGATCCAATATATAACGGCTCGAAAGGGTATGCATTAATCGAAGCAAATAACCAAGTATATAATTTTGTTCTGCGTATTTTGACACCTCGATCGTTGCGATACGATGTTGCGGAGCGGAGTTATTGTCATTTCAATGATCGTGGGTCCAGTTTCAAAAGTGACACTCATCCCTATTGAAAAGCACGAATCTGATCATTCTAAACAGTAATGCAAACTTCTTTCTATAGGATGATTGTCACTTTTGAATCTGGACCCACGACCATTGAAATGACAATAACTCCGCTCCGCAGCATCGTATCTCATCGATCGAGGTGTCAAAATACGCAAAACACAATTATGCACTTGTTTATTTGCTTCGATTAATGCATACCCTTTCGAGCCATTATATATTGGATCATTTCTAAGTGTTTCGATACTTTTTGTGAGCAGTTTACATAAGGGTTTAACTCTGTACAGTGAGTCATGACCAGTTGAACAGGTGTATGACATACTGTGTGTAGGATAGCTGTAAACAATAATATACCCCCCCCCCCCACTCCACCCCTCAACACACACCCACCCCCACACACGTCATGGGGAGCATCAGCGAGCGGTAAGCATTTTGGCAAAGGGTGAAATCCTCTACAACCCTGCACTATAGTTACGCCCCTGATAATTGATGAGCTACAGATGCGTGCACCAGCCCTCGAGCGCCGACAAAAGTGTATCGTCGGACAGACAATAGTTCATCCAGTATTGATTTTCTTTGTTCCATTAGTCTGGCCTCCAAGCTATGCATAGCCTAGGTGCTGTCGTTGCATTCGTTGAAATGGTTGTTGCCATTGTAAGCGCTGCGTACTGCTGCCATGGTGTTTGTTGTCAGTCATCGAGTCCTGCACCGCAACAAGTTATTGTGAGTATACGCAGTGACAATTTAACTGCCACTGTCATTTTAACAGTCACTTAATAAAATACGGTACCATTTGACCGGATGGGGCTTAGAGCTCAGTGGCGTAAAATCTTTAAAATCCGTTGAAAATACCAATTGGAGATGACTAGAAACGCAAATCTGTATCAAAACTGATGTATCTCATCAGTTTTGATATGAGCGCGTAACTGATGGTAACACTTTTTAGGACGCTTGGTTTCCCGGCTTAGTTTATGATGTCAACACCATCGCAGGTTATTGGACAGTTCACTATAGCTACGAAGCATCTTCCATGGTTGACGAAAAATGTATTAAAACCACATAAAATTACAAATAAGTCCATTGGCTTATGAATAACATGATCATGCCAGCTCCTGAATTTGCTGGCATAGCACACGTTAGTTTATAACCGTTGCCAGGTCAACGGATTCACTCAAGTCGAGATTAAGATATTTAGGAGGGTATTTTAAGTTATATTTTGACACCTGGACTTTTATATTATAAGTAAAAAAACATCAGAATTCTCTATAATTTCTCATCGCACCCACCAGGCCTGGGCGCACTATACATATTCATTTCATCACAACTAAGTATTATTGTCAAGCTAATTTGCCCCTTATAGTATTACTATCAAAGAGAAATACGTGTTTCCCTTTCATTTGCAAACAATTATAATGGGTTCCCAGTGTTTTTTCTTAGTTTGTAGCATACAGGGTGTCCTAATATTCTGGGTTGCTTGTATCTATTTACTACATCATCAAACAGGTACTAAACCAGCCAACTGCAGCTCACGGTCACGTGCTTCATCAACCACCAAATGTGTAACTGGGCGACTACCGCCACGTAAGTACTAGCTCTACTTCAGAGCATCTATTTAGACACCTATCCCCCTCCACCCCCTTCCATCATCGATCCCCTTAAACAAACCATACACTGATACATGTACCCCATAGAGCGCGTTTCTACTGGAAAAACAATGTTTTTCAATTTGATAAACAGTGTTTATCGGCGCGTGGAAAGTATTGAAAAGATCACATCATATAGATGAGGTGACCGTTGTTTACATCCAATGTTTATCAACAAACGCAACGGGCGAAGGGACTGGACTGTCGATACACGCTTGTGGGAACAGCATATGACCACAACACTGTCCGCTATGCCGTATTGCCCTTTATAATGCTTTGGCGCGAGTTTTAAAAGCACGGGTCCTAAACAAAACATGATGCGCGCGCAAACTGCCGGGCAAAGAACAATAGCAACTAGCCACGTTTTGCCCGGTGTGACGTCACCTGTCACCCCATCTATACCTTTAAAGGCATATTATGTGATCTTTTCCAGAGAACGCCCTCAATTCATGATTTCTTTAAGAAAGAAGATTTTCTTGCAGATTTACATTTCTGATCATAAATCGTACATACATTCCAAGTGACAGGGCGATACGATTCCTAATTACCTCAAAATCAAGGTTTTAGAGTGAATTTAGAGTGAAAATATAAACTGTCGTGTTCACGACAGTTTATTTTCACTCTAAAACCATGATTTTGAAGTAATTAAGAATCGTATCACCCTGTAACTTGGAATGTATGTACGATTTATGATCAGAAATGTAAATCTGCAAGAAAATCTACTTTCTAAAAGAAATCATGAATTGAGGGCGCTCTCTTTTTTTCATGTTGAGGGCGGTCCCTTGAAAGATCACATAATATACCTTTAAGTGGAGTTATACTCCATTGTGTAAGACATGGTGATTGCACGTTTTTGGCAAAGTGCAAGACTTGAGTTTCATAAATCCGGTATTCATGATCTAATGAAAGGATACAGTATGACAAAGATTATGGAAAAACAACGGACCGAATCACATTGATTTTGATGATGACAAAATGACTGTGGGCATCGATGGGTACTAATTATTTTTGGACAGCCTGAACACACCAGCTCACCCGGTATTGATTACAGAGTTAGAGTTATTAAGTTAGTAAGTGTTTTTAGAAATTTGATTCAAGATAAACATGGGATGGGCAAATATGGGGAAATCGGAGCGCTACAGTATAGCGTGTCCCAAAAAAACTTGGTCCAAAAACCGGAGAGGTTATTACTTATAAATGTAGGTACAGCTGCTTCACATTTGGGCATATGAAATTGGATATATCTGATATTATATTTGGTGACATTATGAGACCAATCGAATAGTATGAGACCAATTGAATAGTATGAGACCAATCGAATATCATGAGACCAATCGAATATTATGAGACCAATCGAATATTATGAGACCAATCGAATATTATGAGACCAATCAAATATTATGAGACCAATTGAATATCATGAGACCAATCGAATATTATGAGACCAATCGAATATTATGAGACCAATCGAATATTATGAGACCAATCGAATATTATGAGATCAATCGAATATGATGAGACCAATCGAATATGATGAGACCAATCGAATATTATGAGACCAATCGAATATTATGAGACCAATCAAATATTATGAGTCCAATCGAATATTATGAGACCAATCGAATATTTTATTTATTTATTTATTTATAACAATTAGGCTGGACAACCCAATAGTGACTTAAGCACTAAATGAAAGGGATGCCCGATGTTTGTGTGTACAGATACAGACCCAGGATGATCCCCTACTCTTTACGAAGGAGTCTGACCTTTTAACGTCCTCGGGATATTATGAGACCAATCGAATATTATGAGACCAATTGAATATTATGAGACCAATCGAATATCATGAGACCAATCGAATATTATGAGACCAATCGAATATTATTGGACCAATCGAATATTATGAGACCAATCAAATATTATGAGACCAATCGAAATTATGAGACCAATCGAATTTTTTATTTTTTTATTTTTTTATAACAATTAGGCTGAAGAGCCAGGACAACCCAATAGTGACTTAAGCACTAAATTAAAGGGATGCCCGATGTTTGTGTGTACAGATACAGACCCCCTATAATGACCCCCTACTCTTTACGAAGGAGTCTGATCTTTTAACGTGCTCGGGATATTATGAGACCAATCGAATATTATGAGACCAATCGAATATTATGAGACCAATCGAATATTATGAGACCAATCGAATATTATGAGACCAATCGAATATTATGAGACCAATTGAATATTATGAGACCAATCGAATATTATGAGACCAATCGAATATTATGAGTCCAATCGAATATAATGAGACCAATCGAATATCATGAGACCAATCGAATATTATGAGTCCAATCGAATATTATGAAGACCAATCGAATATTATGAGACCAATCGAATATCATGAGACCAATCGAATATTATGAGACCAATCGAATATTATGAGACCAATCGAATATTATGAGATCAATCGAATATTATGAGACCAATCGAATATTATGAGATCAATCGAATATTATGAGACCAATCGAATATTATGAGTCCAATCGAATATTATGAGACCAATCGAATATTATGAGTCCAATCGAATATTATGAGATCAATCGAATATTATGAGACCAATCGAATATAATGAGACCAATTGAATATCATGAGACCAATCGAATATTATGAGACCAATCGAATATAATGAGACCAATCGAATATCATGAGACCAATCGAATATTATGAGTCCAATCGAATATTATGAAGACCAATCGAATATTATGAGACCAATCGAATATCATGAGACCAATCGAATATTATGAGACCAATCGAATATTATGAGACCAATCGAATATTATGAGATCAATCGAATATTATGAGACCAATCAAATATTATGAGATCAATCGAATATTATGAGACCAATCGAATATTATGAGTCCAATCGAATATTATGAGACCAATCGAATATTATGAGATTTGAACAACAAAACTGTAAATCCTGCGTGGTCAGAACCCGTTTTTGCATATGTTGCCCATGAACCGACCATGCGTTGCATTTGCGCATCGTAATCAATAAAGGTTTGCCTTTGACCATGTTGACTATATCTTTAAAATAACTTACTCAGGAAATATATCTAAGGTTAAAAAAGTTTTAATGTCTATGATATGGTTAATAAAAAATATATATATATAATTTATATTGGATTTTGGCGGCCATTTCGAAAAACGCGCTCACGCGAAATGTCTCAGTTCACAGTCCAACATAATCTGATTCCCCATGAAAGCTGGTCTATATATTTTTGTCAATTATTTTCTCTTTTTATCTTGTAGAATACGACGAAGTAAAGGGTCATCCCTACTAGGAGTTAGTGAAACGCTAGCTGAGTCAAATGCTAGCGAAATAAGGCCTTGTATTTAATACGGAGGACCCGGACGCGAAATTCTTTACCGTAACCAACATTTGGATAGGCTATTTAAAATGCGTAATAATAACATCGTAGCGCGGGCGTAGTTCACAAAAATCTCGTTTTACGCTATACATATTCGACTTAAGCACGTTCTATTGTATTATATATATGATTAGCTTTATTCCGTAAAAATCATATCGATTGAAATTCCAATCGCTGTCAGCCAACTCCTCGTGGCCTAATGGCTATCGAACAGGTCTTATGAACGAAAGGTTACTGGTTCGAATCTCGGTATCGTAGAAATTTGCGTTAAACCTTGTCTGATATTTTTTCGACATAGAATATAATGTAATGTAAGTACAAGTGCAAAACACTTGTGTATCAGTTTCAATCCAAATGTTATTTACGGTAAAAAATATCGCGACCCGGACAGAGGAGGAATAACATAATGTCCTCACTATCTCGCGCATATAGATTTAACTCAATAATTACATTTTTGCATATTATTTATTTACGTGAATATATCTCATTTTTAATACACTTTACTCAGAGTTATCTTTTTTTTTATCTTTTGTTTATTACTATCAATTATATTTATACATGTTCACATAATTGTCACATTCACATATATAGTTTCATCATGTTTACATTGCATTATCGCTACATGTATACACATTATGTGCACATTTGCATATGCTTTTCAGTATGTTTACATTGCATATCATTACATGTATAGCACATTTTCATATGCTTTTCAGCATTTTTCACATTTTCATATGCTTTTCAGCATGTTTACATTCATGTTCATAGTTTCATCATGTTTACATTTCATATCAAATACATGTATAACACATTCACATATACTTTTCATCATGTTTACATTGCATATCATGTATACATGTTTACACATTTCCATATGCTTTTCGGCATGTTTACATTCATGTTCACATAATTTTCACATTTCATAGTTTCATCATGTTTACATTTCATATCAAATACATGTATAACACATTCACATATGCTTTTCATCATGTTTACATTGCATATCATTACATAACACATTTTCATATTATGCTTTTCAGCATGTTTACATTGCATATCATGTATACATGTTTACACATTTTCATATGCTTTTCGGCATGTTTACATCATGTTCACATAATTTTTACATTTCATAGTTTCATCATGTTTACATTTCATATAGATGAGGTGACCGTTGTTTACATCAGTAGTGTTTACAAATTGATTAGCGCCTGGTCTAAAGACATGCTAAAGGTACTAGTCCATGACATGACTACTGCATACATACTATTCGAAAGCAAAACACACATCACTGAGCGCCAATTTTAAAAGCACATGCCCTTTTGGTGCGTACGGGGCAACCAGATTTAGTACCTGGTATCTCACTGTGCTTAGGGATGCAGATCATGACTACTGCACTATTACACCGTAAGCATTGTAAGTAATGATCAATCAAGTGTGAATTAAAGCACATTCCCTATAGGTGCGCACGCATACTGCCGGGCACTACGTCACCGGTCACACCATCTATAGATGGAGTTACAGGTGACGTCACACCGGGCAAAACGTGGCTAGTTGCCATTGTTCTTTGCCCGGCAGTTTGCGCACGCATCCTGTTTTGTTTAGGACCCATGCTTTTAAAACTCGCGCCAAAGCATTATAAAGGGCAATACGGCATAGCGGACAGTATTGTGGTCATATGGTGTTCCCTCAAGCGTGTATCGACACTCCAGTCCCTTCGACCGTTGCGTTTGTTAATAAGCATTGGATGTAAACAACGGTCACCTCATCTATAAATTACATGTATAACACATGTTCAATATTATTGATTTTTAAATCAATAATAATTCACATTCACGCTTATCAGCTTCTGGACATCAGATTGAATATATCATGGTAACAGTCAGTGCCTCTAAGAGTGAACCATGTGGTGATTTTGTACATGCATTATTTACCATACCATTATACTATTAGTCAAAAGTTTAAAAACATCTATGGTTCGGTTGTAAATAAGCACCGACTTTTCAGGAACGTTCCCCATGAGCATGATAAGTATAACTATGCGCGCCATGCACATCCCAACGAAAGGGGAAAATATTTGGAAACCTCCAGTTGGGTACATAACAAATTGAAACAAAATCGTTGGGATCTCGTTGGTGCGTCACGTTGCGCTGACCTTGAACCCGTAACGAACAGCGCCCTCTGCCATTTTCAAGGCCTTATAATATGATGCGCAGTGAAAATGTATGTGTAAAGACTCACAGGTGGCTGGTTTAGATAGCATACAGTTCTGACAATAATCACACACAAATCAATGATATCCCATAGAAAACTTTTTCTAGTGCAACTTGTCATGAAATGTTATTCATAGAAACTCATGAGAACGAACATTTACTTGAGCTTTTACAAGCACCTCCATTTGAAGCTTGTCCTTCTGCCAACACAGCCATATCACTTTTACTGCGATGTTTCTACATGTGAAAGGACAACCTAAGGTGAAGAACGACAGCCCGTATTCATAAAAATAAGTAATTACTATATAGTAAAAGCTATAGGTAAAAGCAATTGCTAGACAAGTAAAAGGTCTAGCATATGTAATTGCTAAAAAAAACGTATTCATAAGCTTTTACTTAAGGGGGCTGTCAAGTGTCGTTGTATGAATCAAGCACTGTAACTTTCAAACTATTTATGTGTTGTACATAAAAGTATACACTTTTTTGAATGAAACGAGTCGGGGAATCCATTTTTCGTATCAAAAATCGTGATTTTTATATTTTTGCCCAAAAATGCCTCTTTTTTGCCTAAATTTTACAAACAACCTAACAAAATAATTTTTAGGTAAAAAATTCTAAAATTTTACAGAAAGCATCTTAATTCAATTATCTAGGAACCGTTTTTTTTGTTTGCCTTTAAAAAATTTAATTTTGAAATAATTGACCAAAAAGTGCTAAAAATGTGAATTTTGGGATAAAATATCTCAAAATTTGACAGCGACACTTGACAGCCCCCTTAAGAGAGCACCTGTTACTTGTCACAAATTAGCAATTGTTCGGAATATAACAATATAACAATATTGCAATTTAAAATAAGTGTGTCGTATATTTTCCGGTATAAATGTTTCGGCAAGCCAATCGATATGTTCCTTGTCAAACCTAAATAATGTTCTGTAGGTGGTAGGATTGACTTTAGTACGGTCAAACCTGTCCTTATACACCTTAGGTTGTCCTCTCATAGGTAGAAAAAGGGCAGCAAAAGTGATATGACTGTGTTGGCAAAAGGGCAAGCTTCAAATGGAGGTGCTTGTAAAAACACAAGTAAATGCTCATTCTCATTAGTTTTTTATGAATAACCTTTCATGAATTTACTAATACTTAAAATTTCTAGATTTTGATTATATGTAATGGCTTATGTTTATGTTTAAAGATTCAAGTTAATGGTTAGTAAAAGGTTAGTAAAAGCAATTGCTTATTTTATGTATAAGGATTCAAGTAAATGGTTAGTAAATGTTAGTAAAAGCAATTGCTTATTTTTAGGAATACGGGCTGACAGGTTTGACCGTACTTAAGTGAATCCTACCACCTACAGAACAATATTTAGGTTTGACAGGGACTATGTGAATGGGCTTGCCGAAACATTTATACCGGAAAATATTGAGACTTGTGGTGGATGTTTGATACCATTGGCGCAAATGGAAATGACTTTGGCTTATTTAGCTAATACGGGCTATCAAACTTCTGAAGGCCAGATCATGGGCATATCTCAGGCCACTGTTTCCAGACACGTCAAACATACTTTAAAGCATAGTTGTTATATTCCGACCAATTGCTAATTTGTGACAAGTAACACTGTAACAGGTGTACTCATAAGTACAAACTTATGAATACGTTTTTTTGCAATTGGTTATGCTAGACCTTTTACTTATCTAGTAATTTCTTTTACTTATAGCTTTTACTAGTTAATAATTACTTATTTTTATGAATACGGGCTAATAGCGGATAATCTCTGTTTTAATTTTGTAATATTATCATGAGTATGACTCCGCTTGAAGGTAATCCTATTAGTATTGCCAGGCGGTTTTGTGACATTATTATTAGGAGTTTCTAACACGGTTGGCAAATGATCAGTTATATCAGCTGAGACTAGATATCAGTAACCAATATTGAGGATTAAATGATATTGTCATCATTTGTTAATAAATTGTCGATAATTGTTGCAGTAGTGTCAGTAATTCGTGTACGTTTATATATGGTGTGTAATAGAGAATACGAATATATGAGTAAAAGACAATCATGAGTAGGTCTTTAGGTATCGACCTTTAAAAGTTCAATGTTAAAATCTCCCATTAGGCCTATTTTTTCTTCTTTCTCGTAATTAAATTTCTTCAGAATAGAGTCTACATCCTCTTTGAAGTTATCTATACACTTATGTGCTCTATAAATAACGCCTACTAAGTTCTTAGCATTATTACATTCAATTTTTCAATAAAACGTGATTCATAATTAGAGTTGGCGTGGTAAAGATCTTTTCTCAGTTTGTAGTTGATTTGGTTGGATATATACGCTCGTACATGCATACTCCACCTTTCTCTCGTCTAACTCTGTTTATGTATTCTACTTTGAACCCAGAAAGATTATAAAGTCATCTGGTTTTTGTTTAATGTGAGTTTCTGATATTATAATAACGCTTATAAGTCCTTAGTTAATATGTCAATGCATTCTTTAAGTGTTTCGAAATTGTTCGATAAACTTCTACTATTAATATTAAGGAAACTATATTTACCAATGCTGTCATTAGACTCTAAATGCAATTGTTCTGGTGTAAGGTATGTGCATTTATGCACATATCATCATATACCACATCCTTAAATGATTTGACTATTTGTCTACTTATAGTTTTGGTGAACACCGTTAAGTAGTTCGAAATGGCCAAAAATTAGACGTTGTATTAGACGGATTAATTTCAAATTAGAATCAAATATAACTTCAATATAATATAAGAAAGTCCGGAACGCCAAAAATAAATATGGTATGAGCGAACATTATCGAAAAAATAAGCTTTGAATCTTACCCGTACTTGATTCATACATGAACTTATCAGTCTGGTAAGTTCATGATTCATAGATTTGAAAACATCTCACCACCATGGGATAAGCTGTCCGGAGTTGCCCATTTATTCTTTTATCTTACAATCCTATAGATGGTGATATCTGATGGGCTATTTCTCTAATTTCTCCACATTTTGGAACATATGATCCATCCATAGCGTTTTCATCGACAATAGACTACATCTCCTGGTATTGTAACTAAATATTACAATGAGGCAGACGAAGCAACGACCCTATAGCGTCACTAGACGGCGTTGATATTGCAGCTTATATTCAGGAGGTGTGGCCATAGTCACTTTCCGGTTCGCGATTCAAGTTTGGACGTCGATTAGAGGGACACTAAGAGCTGCGTTGGAGGCTGCGCCCTCAATTATGATAAAAACTGGGATTGGTATATTTTTACAATTAACACCTATAAGGATTAAGACAAATCAGCCCTCTTTGTCAGTGGCGTGCGCAGGATATTGTGAGTGGGAGGGGCACCTGGCCATAAATGAAATTCCCCGACTCAGATTCTTCTCAATATCCCCGATGTACCAACAAAAAAAATAGTAAAAGGTAGCCCCAAACAAATCGTACAGTCACAAAATCAAGATATACTCCATTATGTAAGACATGGTTTATTTCACAAATGTGCGTGTTAAACAGCTTGTTTGAAAGAAACAAATATTATTCTCTTATTTTTATCCTTTTACTGTTAAATAGTTATGGTTGTTCAAATCATTAATGATTCTTCATTTTAATACTTTCCTAAACACTTGTCTAATAACAAAATGCATGGGGTCACTCAAGCCTCTTTTACCCCTCAAATTGTATTGCAGGCATTCTCAAGTGGTTAACATTTAAAATTTTAAAAATATCATATCATGATAGAGCCAGATTTCATAGGCCTATGACGGTCAGATGTATAAATACAGCAATTTTTCTCGCGCTACGCGCACATGTGCCCTCAAAAGAGTAATATTAGTTATTTATGCTGCCCACATGTTAAAAGATTTAAAAGATGTTATAAAGGGAATTTTGTCATTGTAAATTCTAAAAAAAATATGACCAAGTGGAGCTTCAACAAGTTGGTTATTAAAATGTGGCACATCAGTAAATCTAGTTGAGATAGCCTGGTTTAGGGACTTTAAATAGCTATTGAAGTGGTATTGGGTGAATTAGCAGTGGCTTATATTTCATTTTCACATTGGAGGATAAATTTGGTGGGGATAGTAATAGCCTTTTGTTCATTCTTACCATTCTTTGTAAGACACTCCACCCAATATGAGAGAGAAGTCTACGCCACTGCTAATTTACTTACGACCACTTCTTCACATATTTAAATGTCCCTCAAGTTTAGCCTCAAACTAGCTCATATAGAAACAAAGCTTGTGATCACTCATGTGTGACGATCCCTTGTTACACTTCAAATTGAATCAAAATGAAGAATATCAATGACTTGAACAACCACAACAAACAAAAATGTAAAATAGAAAGTAACAATGGCAGGCAAGAGATTGACAGACATGGTGATTTCACCTTTTTAGCAAAGTGCAAACAATGTGTACAGGGTGTATCAAAACAATTAGGACACTTTTTCGTGACGGTGTAATACTTGTTATAATCATTGAACCATGACCAATTTAGTCTCAATGTAAAGCCCAATTAATTATTATGATATCCTGAAAATGTGAGATCAATCCGATGAAAAATAAGAAAACTAGCATAATTTGCGTAAACCATGTCATTTACTGGTTTGTACAATGGGATTTACATGTATAGACCAGTAAATAACATGGTTTACGTTTCAATACGTTACAATAATTATAAACATAGAAAATAATTTATCAGTCAATAGCAAAGATTAGTTTGGTAATCCATTTAATTCTGGCACGAATCAATACTGGCTAAATAATCCACATATCAGATGCATGCATATTCTGTGCAAATTAAAAAAGTTCTCGAACCCACTGTTAGATGGTTCATTATCATGATATTGGCATAAATAGTGTGCGCGTTTATGTTACTCTACTGTTACTGTGTGAATGACCATTGTACATACTACAAAATAGATTGCCTTGCCTAATAGGTCACAATTTCCTTAATTAATGATGGATTTGTCTCATCTCTTCAGGATTTTATCTTTATCGGTTGTACTTTACATTGAAATAAAAATTGGTCATGCTTCAGTGATTTAACAAGGATTTAAACCATCATCAAAAAGTGTCCCAATTTTTTTGATACACCCTGTATGTGAGTTTAACACACACACACATTGTTTGCACTTTGCTAAAAAGGTGAAATCATCATGTTTCAGACAATTGAGTGTAATCACAGTTAAGGGGGATGTTAACCCTCGCAACATAAAATGTATCAAGCGCTGTAACTTTTAACCTATTAATATGACATTTTTGGAAAGGAAAGTCGGAGAATCCAATTTTGGTATCAAATTTCACAACAATTTCTGATTTATTTTTTTTGGACCAAAAAATCACTATTTTGGGCTCAACATTTGCTGCATTCGTAGCAAATTAATGTTTTGGTAAAAATTCATCTTAATAAAATTCCCTAGAACGTTTTGGGGTGTTTTTTTTAATATCTGATTTATTTTTTGAATTATTGACCAAAATGTGATTTTCATGACTTTGGAGGTAACAAAAATGGCACTTTTCGTCTATAATTTATTCAAAACAAAACTAAAGTTCCTAGGGAATTTAATTACGATTATGATAAAACGAAAACGAAAAGTTTGATAAAATATATTTTTAGTTATCTTTACAAAACCTAAAATAGTTATAATTTTCTCCATAATGGTCAATTTCATGTTCATGGTTGGATTCATTGAACTCTTTTCTTCAAGAAAATGTATACTTTTAAATAGATTAAATGAATAATGAAGAAGTTACGGCAGTGTTACGGAGGCTATACCTGAGAGTTCACACCCCCTTACGTAAGTCCGATATTCATGATCTAAAATGTTAATGAAAGGGCACAGTATGGCAAAGATAATGAAACAACGGACCTAAATCTAATTGAACTTTAGGCATCGATGAATACTTACCATTTTGCGACAGCCTGTATAGCGCCTTTTTAAATGGCATGCCCATCAACTTATAAACATACTACAGGTTTTATGATCACTGGGCTATTCCACCTTACATGATACACCCCTACGGAAAACATACAGGTTATTAACCTCATTTGAAATTCGTGGCACGTGTTCGGCTACTTTTGGGGAAGATTAACACTTTCCAGGTGGTAGGCGTCTGCAGGCGACATTCCAAAATGTCACAATTATGTTTCAAACATTTCACAATTATTGAATTTCATTACCATATTATTTGGAATCACCATGAGAAAATGCATTGAGATTAAGGTTATGCCTTTCGTAGGGTGTGTATATATTTCAAATGGATAAGCCTATTGTTATTTGCAAGTGTTGTTTAGTTTAACCATAAATATTTCAATTTGATTTCAAGAACTGATAAGTGAATATATACACAGAAAACACTATGTAAAAAAGTATGTAAATATAGAACTCCATAATTATTATGTAAGAATTTACATAAAACATGTAATATATACCCAAGCTTGTGTAAATTCCTATGCAAAAGCTTAACACAACTGTTTACATAGTATTATGGAGTTCTATTTTTACACAGATTATGTATTTTTTACATAATTTTTGTGATTTTTTACATAGTGTTTTCTGTGTGTAACTTTGACTAATAACTCTGAGTATGATCACCGCATTGATTATGCAAAATAAGAAATATTTCCACGCTTTATTTAATCCCTAAAGTTATATTTAAACATACAATATTTTACAGATTTAATTGGTTAGTAGAAGCTATAAAGATGCGTGAAAGAGTGAGGACATAATCCTCCTCTGTATTATAAGGCCTTATTTCGTAAGCATTGTCTCAGCTAGCGTTTCACCAACTCCTCGTAGGGATGGTCTTTGATTTCCTCGTATTCTATAAGATAAGAAAAGAAAGAATTGACAAAGATTAAATGTGTGATCGTAACGCAACTCATCTATATAAACAACCCTTAATACAGCGTGTTCCAAAAACGGGAAACTTAAAAAACATATTGAAAACATAACTGCTTGTATTTAGGGAAATGGAAGTAAATATCTTAACTAGTGAAATTGTGTGACTAATCTGATGTCAACCTTTGGATTTACAAATATTTGAATAGGGCGCGGGTAGAACCCATTTGTTCCGATTTTATATGGGCGCACCACACCAAATATCTTTCTCATTGAAATACGTCGTGTAAAAGTGCCATATTTCAAGACACCTTTTCTACCCTCCGGTTACATTTATTGCATACTTGTCACCTATGACCATTTTCAGTAACATCTCAACTTTAATTTAAGCCTTGTTTCATGAGGGGTTATTAAGCTAAATTTTCCGCTACGGACCTGCACACAGCGCCCTCACTTTTTCACGTTTTCTGGCATGCCTGTTCACCATTTAGGCAGGTGCTTACGCCCTGGGCACTATTTAGGTCGATAAATTAAAAATATCGTATTTTATTATTGTAGGTGCAACGGATAGGTCCCACTCGTTCATTTAAATACAAACATACCATCCCCGGAGAAACAAATTGCCCGAAAACTTCACATTTACAAGCCTAGTCTTCGTGCTTTTCCGGAACTATTATAGGATTACACGAATTGCGCATTGATTTGGTGTGGTGCTCTCTTTAACAAAAATCGTAATTATTTTTTTTGCATTTTTGGAATCATCATATAGCATTATGAAAAGTGTCACTCAAAAAATTCAAATTCTACTCCTAACTGGAATTATGTCACAAAATAGATTTTACTCTATACCCAAAATACCCCATTTTTCTCACTTTTTGGCCATTTTTTGCCCAAAATTGTTACATTTAAAGTCTGCTTTCATGACCAAAACGTGTATTTTTTGATTTTTCAGTGTTTACATTGTATAATATATATGTTAATAGCATACATGACACATTTAATTATCGACAAACATGATAACTTAATCATATAATCACTATATTACTCCGTATTCATTGCAGAGATACCTGTATGCCATTAATGGTTAAATTATGTGGGGGGGGGGGGGGTAAAAGACCCCCGTATTTGTAGGACAATAAAGCTTCTAAAAGCCATTTGTTTACTTATAGTATCATGATTACCTAGTAAGCAAACTCGCAATTACATTTTTGTCACGATATTACCCCTAGGGTATTGTGTTAAGCATTGAATGTACAATTTTAACGATTTGTTGCTCTTTTCTGAGCCAATGTGGGGCCAAATATGAATTTTGACAAAACGATGACCTACATGAGAGTGATAAACTCTAAATAAAGCTTTGAACTTGAAAATGAGATAATTAACTCTTTAACTGAGATGCAAGTTACTTGATATAGACCTACGAGGGAGTATTCTTGCACGTGGGGGACTTCTAGCCAAGGGTAACGTGACCCTCTATCTATAAAATCGCAAAACAGACGCGTAGCCATTTGACTCTAAATTTGGAGCTTTAGAGCCATTTTCTTGGCTATTTCTCGAGAAAATCATGTAAACTTCTTGATATTAACGTCCGACATTGATATAAATGGTGTTTTGAATGTAAATCAAGGCGTATTTAAGCGATTTGAACCCACCTTCCACTTCAAAACTCGGTTTTATTGGAAATGGCCATTGTGCGTTAAAGGGCGCACCACACCAAATATCTTTCTCATTGAAATACGTGTAAAAGTGCCATATTTCAAGACACCTTTTCTACCCTCCGGTTACATTTATTGCATACTTGTCACCTATGACCATTTTCAGTAACATCTCAACTTTAATTTAAGCCTTGTTTCATGAGGGGTTATTAAGCTAAACTTTCCGCTACGGACCTGCACACAGCGCCCTCACTTTTTCACGTTTTCTGGCATGCCTGTTCACCATTTAGGCAGGTGCTTACGCCCTGGGCACTATTTAGGTCGATAAATTAAAAATATCGTATTTTATTATTGTAGGTGCAACGGATAGGTCCCACTCGTTCATTTAAATACAAACATACCATCCCCGGAGAAACAAATTGCCCGAAAACTTCACATTTACAAGCCTAGTCTTCGTGCTTTTCCGGAACTATTATAGGATTACAAGAATTGCGCATTGATTTGGTGTGGTGCTCTCTTTAACAAAAATCTTAATTATTTTTTTTGCATTTTTGGAATCATCATATAGCATTATGAAAAAATGTCACTCAAAAAATTCAAATTCTACTCCTAACTGGAATTATGTCACAAAATAGATTTTACTCTATACCCAAAATACCCCATTTTTCTCACTTTTTGGCCATTTTTTGCCCAAAATTGTTACATTTAAAGTCTGCTTTCATGACCAAAACGTGTATTTTTTTGATTTTTCAGTGTTTACATTGTATAATATATATGTTAATAGCATACATGACACATTTAATTATCGACAAACATGATAACTTAATCATATAATCACTATATTACTCCGTATTCATTGCAGAGATACCTGTATGCCATTAATGGTTAAATTATGTGGGGGGGGGGGGGTAAAAGACCCCCGTATTTGTAGGACAATAAAGCTTCTAAAAGCCATTTGTTTACTTATAGTATCATGATTACCTAGTAAGCAAACTCGCAATTACATTTTTGTCACGATATTACCCCTAGGGTATTGTGTTAAGCATTGAATGTACAATTTTAACGATTTGTTGCTCTTTTCTGAGCCAATGTGGGGCCAAATATGAATTTTGACAAAACGATGACCTACATGAGAGTGATAAACTCTAAATAAAGCTTTGAACTTGAAAATGAGATAATTAACTCTTTAACTGAGATGCAAGTTACTTGATATAGACCTAAGAGGGAGTATTCTTGCACGTGGGGGACTTCTAGCCAAGGGTAACGTGACCCTCTATCTATAAAATCGCAAAACAGACGCGTAGCCATTTGACTCTAAATTTGGAGCTTTAGAGCCATTTTCTTGGCTATTTCTCGAGAAAATCATGTAAACTTCTTGATATTAACGTCCGACATTGATATAAATGGTGTTTTGAATGTAAATCAAGGCGTATTTAAGCGATTTGAACCCACCTTCCACTTCAAAACTCGGTTTTATTGGAAATGGCCATTGTGCGTTAAAGGGCGCACCACACCAAATATCTTTCTCATTGAAATACGTGTAAAAGTGCCATATTTCAAGACACCTTTTCTACCCTCCGGTTACATTTATTGCATACTTGTCACCTATGACCATTTTCAGTAACATCTCAACTTTAATTTAAGCCTTGTTTCATGAGGGGTTATTAAAGGCATATTATGTGATCTTTTCCAGAGGGCGCCCTCTATTCATTATTTTTTTTAGAAAGTAGATTTTCTTGCAGATTTACATTTCCGATCATAAATCATACATACATTCCAAGTTACAGAGCGATACGATTCCTAATTACCTCAAAATCATGGTTTTAGAGTGAATTTAGAGTGAAAAATATAAAGTGTCAGGATTCGGACAGTTTATTTTCACTCTAAAACCATGATTTTGAAGTAATTAAGAATCGTATCGCCCTGTAACTTGGAATGTATGCATGATTTATGATCAGAAATGTAAATCTGCAAGAAAATCTGCTTTCTATTTTTTTTTCGATGTTGAGGGCGTTCCCTGGAAAGATCACATAATATACCTTTAAGCTAAATTTTCCGCTACGGACCTGCACACAGCGCCCTCACTTTTTCACGTTTTCTGGCATGCCTGTTCACCATTTAGGCAGGTGCTTACGCCCTGGGCACTATTTAGGTCGATAAATTAAAAATATCGTATTTTATTATTGTAGGTGCAACGGATAGGTCCCACTCGTTCATTTAAATACAAACATACCATCCCCGGAGAAACAAATTGCCCGAAAACTTCACATTTACAAGCCTAGTCTTCGTGCTTTTCCGGAACTATTATAGGATTACACGAATTGCGCATTGATTTGGTGTGGTGCTCTCATATATGCGTTGCATTTGTGTTGTGTGCAAGTTTTCCCTGCATGGAGTTTATTCTCCGAAATAACCTATGTTTGGTCAAAGGTCATTTTACATATGGGTTTCTGTTTCTTATTCAAATACCGTATTCAACAATAAATCGCATCATAGAAAACCATTTGTTAGAGCGCCCTGAAACCCTGCCTCTAAGAGATGAATGATTTAATGGATGCATGGTTTCCAATTCCGAAGAAATGGTTTTCGACCTGCTACAAAGAATGGCAGGGTCTCAGAGAAGATTATTTATTGATAAGTATTATTATAAGTGTTACACTTTTAAAATCCCTTCATATGACGAAGATACGTTTCCTGCCAAAGTCATTGTAACGAATAAATTCAAAGGCAAACCTTTGATGAAGTCAAAACAAATGCGCAAATGCAAAGCATTGGCAGTTCGTGGGCAAATCTGGACAAACGGTTTCGGACCAGGCTCTACCAGAGCTTTGTATTTGACTTAAAGCTTTGTATCAGATTAGCGGATTGTGGGCAAAATCGGGACAAACAGTTTCTGACCACGATCTTTGTATTTCAACAAGTTGACATCAGATTGGTCCCATAATTTCACCAATTAAGTTCGGATATACTTCGATATCCCTTAATCATGTTAATGGTTCTTAATTATGAAGTTAATGTGAACTTAGTTATATTTACTACTTTTCCCTTACAAGCATTAGTGTAACTAGGTTCTTCAATGGAGGAGAGGGTGAGGGGGACGTGCCTGATATCGGGGGAGGCATAACCAACCAATTGTTGTATATATATATATATGCAGTAGTAGAAATACCCACATGACCTTCCATCCAGGGTTGACCATCATGTATGTCGCAGCTCTATTAACCCTATTCCCGGTTTAGGGTTTTTGACCGGGAACTCAATTTTTGAGGAAAAAACACCAACTAAATCTCCGGGAACCTGCCGGGATTCGATCCGGGGACCCTCCGTTCTCAAGCCCCATCCCCTCCAACCATAGATAATCGACACAGGGATGGTTAAGTCCCGGATTATCTCTATTGAAATGTTGTGCGGAGCTGATCAATGTCTGTTTTGCAAACACATGTATGACTACCTTTTTTGAAAAGCCCGGTTAACAGAACGGGTATTGATAGTCTATTGCGGCAACTACAGTCATCAAAAAAAGTAACTATACAGGTAATAAATGGGCTTCTAACTCTTAAGATATATATCCTACCTAAAAATATTAAACTATAAAGTTGTTGAGAAATTTGTCTTCTTTACCCGTATTGGGTCATTAAACAGTCACTTTGCGTCAATGGTCACCAAGGGTTATCACTTATCACTTGGATCGAGTCAATAAATTATCACTTGGGGTCGTCATCATCATTGGTCGTCCGTGGACGAAATGGAGGAAGCATTCGCAACATACTGGGCCCAGACTTTCCTGTCATTCATGAGTTGGCGGATCTCTAGTGGATCTAAACCCATATCATTCTTGACGGTATCAGGATACTGAAGGGGTCTTCTGCCTCTTTTATAGCTTTCTCACCAGGCGGAGTCCAGAAAATTAGACGGGAGATAGGCTGGTTGGTTGTTCGTATGCAGTGGCAAGCAAAACATAAACGGCGCTGCCTAATTATTGATATTATATATAGGGGGATATCTCTACTCCTTTGATGGTCTTTATTTACACTGGCTGAGTTGGCAATATTAATAAGGAGGCTTTTTGTTTTTCCTTCATTCAAATGTAGGCCAACTGCATTTGATGCAGCCTCGACACTCTGTAACAGTGATTCCGCTTTACTGATTGATGTTGCTAGGAGAGCTATATATATCGTCTGCAAAATCAAGATCGCGAAGACGAATTTCAGGATAGCGTCTACTCCTCCTCGGCTCCAGAAGAATACCGGTTTTATCATGGATGTCTGCCAGGGCACGTCGCATTACGTAGTCAAGAATTGTTATGAAGATGAAGGGTGCCAAAGTGTCACCTTGACGAACACCAGCTAAAATTTCGAAAGGTTCAGTCTCCCCATCTATTAGAATAGATGAAGCGTTTTCATATATTAATTTGATTGCCTTGACAATGGTGTCAGGGATACCATAGGCACTGAGGATGTCGAACATGCGATCACGGTGTACTGAGTCAAAAGCCTTTGAGAAATCTATGAAAGGTTTCTTTCTTTCACTCCTTCAATTATTATTCTCAATGCTAGAATCTTGGAGATCATGGATCGTTTCTCTCTAAAGCCATTTTGATTCCATCGATAGAAGATGGTCTTCAAATGGGCGTATTCGGGTTAGTAACATACGATTGTAGACCTTAGCCCCAATACATGAGAGGCTAATCCCTCTGTAGTTGGTTGGTTAAGAGAGATCTCCATTTTGGGGGATAGGAATTATGGCACTCACTGACCACTGACTAGGGATTTCAAGGTGAATCAATGCTCTGTTACAGATCTCCAGTAGGTGAGATCGGAATTGCTTTGACTTCCAAAGTTCGAGAGGAATGTTGTCCAGTCCAATTGCCCCTCATATAAATATATAGATATAATGAATGCTGTTTCATTAGGTTTTGCGGTATGGTATTACATGGTATTTTTATATGCAAATCGCCTGTTTTAGGTCATTTAACATCAAATCTAACCATCTGGTGGCCATTTTAGAATGCGATAAATATTCAAAACTTGCACAGTAGTGAGTCGTTTATCTAAGAGTATAAGGGCGATTCCATGAAAATGTGACGGAGCAAAAAAACTAAAAATTGCTCCAAAATATTTATTTTTACCTTTATGTTGTTCAAAGCTCATGCAAAGATTCAGGAAAAAAATGTTACAGCATTTGGCTATTGTTTACTATGAAAAAAATTTACTTTTCTTACTCCCAAAATGGTAACACGTGTTACCGGAGCAACACTTTTTTGAAAATATTTCCTAAATTGATATGGTTTTAATTTATGCCACTTATAATTTTAATTCTACTAGTTAGGCCCTATTTAAAAAAATAGTAAACAATTAGAAAAATTCATAACCACCACTCCACAATAAGCCATCAAAATGTCGTAACGCGTGTTACCAAACTCATATTCAGGAAAACGTGCTAAAACCTCAATTCTTTATGTGTTATTTATCACTAGTTAATGGTTAATATGTTAGTTCAATTGCCAAAGTCAAAATTAATTTCAATTTAGAAAATAAATAAAGAATCTAATACTGGTAAATTATGGCTGGACAAAGTGTAACGCGTGTTCCCGTAACACGTGTTACCGACTATTTTGCAATTTACAAAAAAGTGATAACTTGAATTCTTGTTATTTTTCTAGTTTTATAAACCTTAGACAGGTACTTGCTTATAGTAGTGACCAATTGATTGTAGGTTGGTTAGTTTAAATACACAAGCAAAACAAAGTTGGGAATTTTTTTAGTGTGTCTTTTTTCGTAACGCGTGTTACCGATATTCGGAGCGGTCTTACATTAGCATGAGCTAATATTTCATATTGGTGTTAGCATGAGGATCTAGCCTTAAGTCTTTGGTATTACAATACAAAGATGAAAACTTCATTTAAATTATTTTTACAGTTATAGAGTGGAGAATAAAGAATGGCGCGCTTAAATGTAACGCGTGTTACTGTGGAATCGCCCATTAGTTTAGCAATTTAAGAACATGGTATATATGATGCAATATACGCTGTTATAAGCTATTTTTACAATTAGTGCGGCCATTTATGCGTCGATCTTGATTTAAAGTACGGTATGTTAACAAAGCAATAGTACTGGATATGAGTTACTAGTGATCTAATAAATATATCTCAAGTCACTGTTAAAAGGATACTTTTATCACACGTTTTCTTGATAGTATTTCCTTTATGAAATTTGACCCCTTTGGCGGCCTTTTTGGACGCCATTTTGAATAACCCCTTAGCATACCAACATTAGTTTTGGCAATACCCTGAATGTGCTTTAGGATCATTAAAAGGACGTTCAAAAGGTTGGTTTGGGGAGTCTTGGGAGTGCACGGAAGACCCCAAATAGATACTACATCAGGCTATCCCAAAGTGATTATTACCCATCGATGCCCAAAGTTCTATAATTGTTGTCATCGTCAAAATCAATGAGATTAATAGCTTCGTTATTTTTCTATCATATTTGATATACTGTACCCTTTCATAAGAATTTTAGATCATGAATATCGGACTTATTTAACTGAAGTTTCACTCCATTGTGTAAGACATGGTGATTTCACGTTTTTGGCAAAGTGCAAAAAAAATGTGTTTGTAAACAGGTTGTTTGAAAGTTAAACTAATACATTATCTTAATCTCTTGTCTGCTAATATCTTTGGTTTCTATTTTAAACTGTTGTTGTATCATATGGTTGTTCAGACCATTAATACTTCCTCATTTTGATTCAATTTGAAGAGTAAAATGGGATCGTCACGCATGAGCGACCCCAAGCTTTGTTTCTATAATGAGCTAGTTTTTAGGCTAAACTTGAGAGACATTTAAAATAGGTAAAGACGTGGTCATGGGTGATTAGCAGTGGCTTAGAGTTCTTTTTCATATTGGGGATGCAATTTCCTACAAACTTGGTAAAAATGATATAGTCCCTCACTGCTTACTGTTTAACCTCACGAAATCCATTCTCCAATGTGAAAATGGAGTCTAAGCCACTGGTAATTCACCACCACATACCACTTTAGAATTCAGTTAGAAGTCCCTAAACACTTGTCAAATAAAACAATGAATGGGTTCACTCAAGTGTGACGAACTTCTTTTACCCTTTAAATTGAATTAGAGAGAAGAATTATTAATAATTTGAACACCCATAACTAATAACAGTTACAACAGAAAGACACACAAGATTATATAGTAGACAAGAGAATACATGTGTTTCTTTCAAACAAGCTGTAATAACACACTTTTTAGCACTTTGTCAAAAAGGTGAAATCACCATGGAGTGAATCTTGAGTTTGATAAATCCGATATTCACGATATAAAATTCTAATGAAGGAGTGCAGTATGACAAAGATGATGAAAAAACAACGGACCTAATCCCATTGATTTTGATGATGACAACAATTAAAATGAACTTTGGGCATCGATGGGTACTAATCATTTTGGGACAGCCTGTATACGCCTCTAATTCACTATATTGTTATATAAATATATAACATTGTCAAATAACCCTTGAATGCCACTTTAATGTTAAATGTTACCCTGTTTATCATCATAAAACTATCTATAAAGGTCATAGACCATGCCAAACTAGTTTGCTGATTTATTCAAGCATCGCATGACAGATTAAGCAACTAGCGAATATAAATGACAATTAAAAGTACAAAACTGAGAAAAAGTGCCCTTTTGTACTCCCTTGTGTCTTCATTTTCCCCAGATTCTAGCAGCTTTAAATACAGATTATTCCTTAAACAAACATTAAATCAGGTCAAATTACTGGTGGATAGTACATTGTTTAAAGATATGAATCGCACCAAAAAACAAACAAAACATATTTTTGCCCCCAAAACGGCCTAAAAGTCTATTTTGTTATCACCCCTTCATTGGAAACCTTATTATCTAAGCATTTAATTTAGCCTAGATGTAGAGCTGTTGTAACAAAAAATGTCGTGATACATTTTTTTAAAGCACATTGCCTTTGGATGGTCTATAAATTTATTCTGTGAGCGATTAAAATCATGTATTGGCCAGTTCACCCTTGCTAGTCTCATGGTTGACTTACATGCTTTACAATGCAGAGGTCCATGGTTCGATTACCACTAGGATCACTTTTTCAAATGATTTATCTCTTTTTGTAAAAGTTGGGTTAGAACACCGTCTATGGTTAGAAATATTCAAAGTCCACAAAGTGTGTAGTTCCTACTCATCCCCGGGTGGAAAGTCATGTGGGTATTTCCATCGCTGCGTATACAATTAGCCTAGAGTGTGTTTGAGGAGGCGGCATTCTCCCTACCCCTATCCCCCATGAGCTCTCCAGTGTTTGGACCCAGTTTTCTGGGACACGCTGTACGCATTTGGGTGGTCACGCAACCGACAGTTTTCATAAATTTTAAACAATTTTAAACATTTACAAAATAACAATTAAATTTGGGAAATTCCACACATTTGGGTCTGTCCACACAACAGGGTTTGTTTCCCGCCCGTAGCCTTACGGTTAACATCAATCAAAAATCCAAACGAGGATTTCACATAATTAAAATAATTCCCTCAATATTAGTATTTTCTTGAGGAAGTACTAGGTAACTAAACCGCAGCATATTACAGGGATTTCCCCTCATTTCTACCTATATCTCAATCAATGACCTTTTCAATTGAATTATTTCAACGTACAACATAATTGAAAATAATTTGTATTCTATATTTATACCTTTATGCGCATTTACCGTGACGATTATAAATGGAGCGCGTTGTGTCAACTAAAGTACTCAACAACAAAAAAGAAAGTCATACACGCTGTTTATGTCCAATAGAGTAACTTCCGATTATTTGTTGACCAACAGGCTAAACAGACATTTGGATTGATCTTTTAGGGACAATCTGGTACCAAACTTGCCACCAAGAAACAAAGATAAACCATGAATAACACCATTTAATGAAAATCCGTGCCGTTTCCCAAATCACATTTGTCTAAACTTGTTTGGCCCCTTTATAAACTGGAATTTTTTTTTGCCCCCCCCCCCCCTAACATATTGAAAACCTTATTTTTGACCCCAATCACCCCCCCCCCCCCCCCCCCCCCCGGTTCAAATGGGTTTGTATCATAAGTGTAAATTCGAAGCTTTAAATCCACGATGGAGCAATGTCAACACCTCCCTCTCAAGCCACGAGAGTTAAGGCCCATGCGGGATTTTATCTCGCTCTCTCGACCTCTTTTTTTTACTGCACCAAACCTTCGACAATTATGTCCTCCTGCATTATTTTATGACATGACCAACAAAAATATGATTCAAAACTGAATAAAATATTAGTTCGACATCTACTTCTGCATCCTGGGTTTCATTCGTCTATAAGGGACGCACCATATACTCAGAGGGCGCATGAAAGTTTTCTATAAAAAAAAACTTTGCCCACTATCCAGGAAAAGAAAAGAAGAAAACACTTTGCCCACCAACCAGGAAGAAAAAAAGGAAGTTGACCCACTGCTGAGTAAAAATTATCTGACTCACCCAACTCAATGTAAATAAAAACATTAAAAACATTAAATGTCGCCAACTTCGGTGGCGGAAAAAAAATCCGCCCGACCCCAAATTCCATGCCCCCCCCCCGAAAATCAAATAGTGCGTCCCTTAGTTTGATTATTAAACAACTCGGCTCAACGTTACTAGGAGCGTGTTTCTGCTAGTGAAGAAACTGCTAATAAACGCTAAGTTTGCCCAGTAGAAACAGGCATAACCCGGCAATAATGGGTATTTTTGGTAATCCCAAAAACGTTCACAAACCAGGTTTGGAACCGGCAATAATCGGCAATAAACCAAATAGAAACAGAAAGGCGATTCTTTAGCGGTTTGCGCTAGGTTATACACATTATTGTGAAGCAATCTTTTTCAGATGCGGTGGCATTGTTTGGTATTACAAAAGGTCAAATGTCGTGGCCCATCGACTAGGATCGATAAACTTAGCGGTAACTTTTCGCGAGTAGAAACAGGGGGATTACAAACTGACCGATTGAAACTTAACGTTTATTAGCGTTTACTTGTTGCCAAAATTATTACCAAAAATAAACCCTCTTATTACAAGTGTATGGTTGGTTATGGTTATGAGGTAGGGATAGGGTTGGAAAGGGTTGTTGGGATAAATAGAGTCTCTATGAAGCAGACTGAGCTAGTACTTACGTGGCGGTAGGTGACCCGTTTAAACATTTGGCGGCTGCTGAAACACTTGACCTTGAGCATTGGGCTTGTATTGTACCTGTTTTAAATAGATAATGTAGGAACCCAGAGTATTATTAGCAGGTGTGGAAATAAGACCCGCCCACACGTCCATAGTGGGTAACTTTCGTGTCGGGCGGGTAAAGATGCAAAGATACCCGTCCGACTGAAAAACTTGACTCCGATCATTCATCATGCAAGTGCGCTACACATAATAATTATGATAATATTGGGAAACTCCCAATTCCGTGCAATCCATCGATCCATTCCGAACTTTCGATTAACAGGAGCGCTCAGAACATCCCATTATGCCGAATTACGTCTCTTGATCCAATCATAATTTTATAACCACGATCAATGAGTAGAGCTTCGATGCATGGTACCAGCGAAAGCCGAAATTGCGGTATTCCTCCGGAAGAAATTATTAATTGCCATCAAGAAGTTGCCATACCCCAAAAATGCGCAGCCAGCTTTGTACATTTCACTGATGACGTAATCACATTGTATTGTAATGCAAACCGTGCCATCCAGCTATTGATAACATCGCGATACGTCATCAGTCAGCTGTAGAACGGGCCCCGTTTCAATTGAGGGCGCTCTAAAACGACGGGTATACGTAACCAAGGTAACGCACACCCGTCAATTTGCGCAATTATTGAATTTTCGCCTTTTAGCTCCAATTATCTGGATAAAAAGTAAATATCCATCGAGTTGAGGGCAACATGCGGTACCAGAACTTCCAGTTCGATGATTTCATTTAACCTTTGACCCGAACATCACACGACACAAACTAAAATTATGTCTTTTTGGCTCGGTTTGCTGCGATGAGACTACCATTTTCTAGACGAGATTACACCAATTTTAAGAATTTTTAGGGTAAATGTGATAATTTTTACATTAAATATAAGCCCAATAGTATTCAGAAGTGATGCCTTTGTAACGGTTATCTCTGTGATATGAGAGTTATTAAAAATAGACAAAATCGGGTTTTTTTTTATGAAATTTGAAAATTACTGTGACGTGAGGCCGTTCCCTTGGAAACGTTTCCCCGTTCCCAAGCCCTCTAATGAAAAGTGTTTTTTGTTCGTATTCCGGCGGGCGACGGACTTCCGTCACTTTATGAATCGCCGTGTAAAAAAATGACGGCAGTGCGTCACTATTATAGAGCGCCCTCAATTGAAACGGGGCTCCGTTCTACAGCTAACTGGTCATTGGATGATATAGTTTTCTGAATCATAATTGGATTGGATGTATACTATAATACTACAATGTGGAACTTTCTTGAGGGAGTGAAAGATCCCAGTAAACGCAAGGGGGCGGACAGTAGTGATTGGGAGGAAGAAGAAGATGATGAAGGAGTACGACGAGAAAAGAATGAGAAAGTAGAACGATAGCTTGAGGACAAGTGCAGAGACGGGGAAATTAAGGGAGTGGTTAGTTTACAACGATGACCGATTATCTTGCTCAATCTGCAAGTAATACCCTGAACAGAAGAAATGTAATTTCGTTGTGGGGACTACAAACCTCAAAATTGAGGCCCATGAAGATCAGGTTGGTAGGAGATTAAAGAGAGTATTGGATTGATGAACATGATGAATACGAGGAGCTGTTACGGGCTAGGGTTACAGTGGAACATCGTACAATGAAGAACAAAACATGTAATTGTATCATCATTTAAAAGTAGTCTTGCTCTTAATTGTTTGCAGCAAAATATTATGAAAAAACCTCGGGCTGGTGGCATTTTTATCGGGCAGGTAAATTCTGTGAGTTACCTCTGCCCGACTGGCTAGTTGAAAAAAATCTGAATTTCCACCACTGATTATTAGGACACCTAGTATGCTACAAATTGAGAGAAAACACTGGGAACCCATAGAGCCATTATCAGTTTAAGGGGGAACACGATTTGCATTTTATCTTTGAATTTATCAAGCGCTGTAACTTTTGAACTATTATATGATGTATAAAGTATACGTTTTTAGAAAGGAAATGAGTCGGGGAATCCATTTTTGGTATCAAATGTCACCAAAAACGCATTTTTATTTTAAACCTAAAATCACTTTTAATCAAAATTTGCTGCATTCGTAGCAAATTAAGTTTGTGGTAAAAACGCTTAAATTGCACCAAATTCTTCTTAATGAAGTTCTTTAGGATTTTTTATTTTATTTTTTAGGTCTGATTTATTTTCTGAATTATTGACCAAAAAGTGCCAACAATTTGATTTTCATGATTTTGGAGGTAAATTATGTCGGCACTTTTTGGTCAATAATTCAAAAAAAGAAATCATATTTTTTTAACAAAATCTGTTTTGAGTTATCTTTACAAAACCTAAAATGGGTCAAAAACCGTGTTTTTTATAAATTTCTCCAAAATGGTTAATTTCATGTTCATGGTTGGATTCAATTAACCCTTTTCTTCAAGAAAATGTATACTTTTATATAGATTAAATTAAATAATGAAGAAGTTACGGCAGTTTTACGGAGGCTAAACCTGAGGGTTATAATAATACGAAGTGTTGATGACTACTACTATGTTGTGCGCCCAGGTTACTGGTAGGTGCGATGAGAAATTATAGAACAATTAAAGTCATGGTGCCAAATAACCTCCGATATTTAATTTGAATATGATATAATTTGTCAATATTTGTGAAAGATTAAAGACTTGGGACAAACTTGAGATTAGTTTCATTTGAGTGAATCCATTGACAAATAATTGACACTTTTAAAATAGGTTTAAAAAAGTGTACTTTAGATATCAGTATCGTTCAATACTGGAACATACGTTTTTGACCTGAATTCCACGTTTTCCGAAGACAACATTGATAAACTGCCTATTGTATTGGCTATTTGTTGACGAAATGTGCTACGGTTAGTTATTTATGTTTATCTATATCTATCTATATCATATACTCTGCAAAGTTGCAAAATGCAATATCTAACAGAGGAATATACATAATGGCGACAATTGAAAATAGACAATAGAATACATCATAATCTTAATCTACAACTACAACTAAACATGTTATGAGCAATATATTATAATTTTTGAATACAGTGCTTGAAAATTTCCAGAGATTTGGCATTGTACATTGAGGGTGTCAGTGAATTCCAGTCCTTAATTGTGCGGGGATAGAAGCTGAACTTATATGAGTCGGTGTGAGTTGGAACGATACTAAATCTCTGTGGATGGAATTGCCTGGTTTGAACAGCCTGTCTACACAGGTAGTGCGGGATAGGAATGGCAATTTGTTCATTTTGAATTATATATAGGATTGCTAATCTGTTATTTTTTCGTCTTTGCTCTAAGGAGGGCCACTGCAGGTCTTGTAAGATATTTGTTACCGTGCCCTCTGTTCTTTTGTGGTTATTTGTTACAAATCGGGCTGCTCTGCGCTGTACTGTACTGCTTCTAGACGTGATATGTCGCATGCATTATGGGGGTCAACGGGAGTGCACCATTTTACTGGCCCAAGCCTCTGATAATTTGATGATACTACATGTAACATAGGCTTTGTGTTACGATCAATGTGATCAGTGGTTTAGTGACGGTGCTATTCTAACGTGCACTTAATACGCCAACGACGAATTCAGGAATTGATCAATTTATTCATTAAAGCTATTCCCAGCGTTAGCACAAGATATATAGGAAAATGGTTTGGACAATATCAATACATTTCATACCGAAAAAAATCGTATTACCTCGGTATAGATCATTCTGAGGAATTTAAAGATTTTACGTCATCCCTAATCTCCATATCCGGGATACCTAGGGGTATCAGGGGTATGCCACTGAGCTTGCCGATCGGGTCCACTTTTAAATTGAACTTAGTCAGCATAGAATTGGTGGCGCTGTTCTACCGATAAGGCGTAATTGTAGCAGACGACGCGACGCTGGCCACGCGTCTCTCAGACGACCCAATATGGCAACGGGAGTGCACCATTTTGAATTATTTTTAACAGTCATCGCCCGGTTAACGATAAAAATTCTTCTAATTATGATGAATTTGTCAAAATGATAAGTTTAATATTCGCGATTACGTGTTATTCACTACGAATTCAAAATGTAGGTTTCGCGTGGCCACCGTCGACTGTGTAAATCTTCAGCGCCCCCAAACCTATGCTGACTAACAATTCCGTTAAACCTGGTTAAACATTGTTAAACGCGTTAAACGCCGGTCACGGACGCATTCCGGACGATTACCATAATTTATTCAAATATGCAAAAGGGTCCGTTTTCGCTACGTACGTTAGTATTGGACTTTCCTATCCCAAAATTAATAGTATCCCTGGGGTATTTCAAGTGACAGTTTAAAAGACAATGACAGTATCAGGTTACATTGTTGCTGCCTTGACACCATAGCAGGTGTTGTAATATTTTGGTTGCTAGTGTATTTGTTGTACACCACAATGTGAAAATCATTAAAAAAAAAACGATTTGCATTTCTAGCCATCCCCATGGTAATTTCAAAGGAATGCTGATATTATACGCCATCTCCAACCCCATACCCTGGTGGTTTTGTACATTTTTAACTGTTTTGAATCTTTTTTAACTGCCTGATCAACATATGTTGTATCTTTTATATTATGTATTCCCTGGTTTTATGTGTGCTTATACTTGTTGATGTATATTATATATATATATTGCTTTTGGTTTTGTATGCTATGTAAAGCGCTTAGTGACTGTTTTAAGCGCTTAATAAATGTAATTTATTATTATTATTATTATTATTATTATTATTATTATACCCGGTTAAATGAGGGGTATATATAAAACTTGGTTATATCTGTGCATACTACATGAAGTGACATTTAGAAAGACATACTGCTTATAATATACTCACAGTAACTTGTTGCGGTGCAGGACTCGGTGGCTGACAACAAACACCATGGCAGCAGTATGCAGCGCTTACAATAGCAACAACCACTTCGACGAATGCAACGACAGCACCTAGGCTATACATAACTTGGAGGCCAAACTATGGAATAAGGAAAACCAATACTTGATGAACTATCGTCTGTCAGACGATACACTCCTGTCGGCACTACTCAAGTGCTGACACTTCTGTCGGCGCTCTAGGTATGATACTACTGTCGGCGCTCGAGGGCTGACTGTCATGACTGTCGGCCCTCGAGAGCTGGTGCACGAAAGGCCTCGAGCTAAACTACGAATATAATTTACTGCAGCTCATCATCGAATATCAGGAGCGTATAGGGGAGCAAGAGGTTCCACGCCTCTGACAGAAAGCATGCCACCCTACCCCCAGGATGCCCCCATACTCAGGTGTATTGGTGTGTGCATATTATTTTAACGTCTATAGCTAATTTGACACCGTATGCGAGAATGTACTTGTTCGAAAACAGTTGGATTTGGAAGGCCACCACCTACGTGTATTATTTCTTTTGCAACTATTAAATTATGATTTTTCTCTATTTCAAAGTCGTATAAAAATGCATAATATTACAACATACCCATGAAACGCATATCGTTCCAAAACGATGATTTCCGTATATGTCCGTATATAAGTAACTGCAATAGTAATTAATCGAGGCGCCAAGACTCTGCGTGATCAATTGACCACATGCACTTAAAGAAGACATAATTGACATCACCATATAGGCTACGATCTAAATAAGATAGGAACAAGTATCTATATGAGTGACCAAACATTACAGGCTTATAAAGTCCCAAGAATGTTAACGGCAAAAACACGAAACTGCCTCTAAAAATAACGAGTTCCCTCTACGGATGATATCAACAATCCCATGCTAACATGGCAAAGGAAGCTTCTTAATTTAAAAGTGGCCATTGGCTTGTATTTATAGGTAGAAAATAGTTATTATAGCCAGATAATGCGCGTATCGATAATGACAAATCCGAGAATGTGTGCACACATATATTTAGTGAAACATATTCCTTTTAATATTAACCACATAACCACCTTGCTGTATTCTTGGTCACGACAAAAGTGGTGAACAGTAGGCCTACGTATTGATTTGGCCTATGCATGCTTACCACACACGTTTTTCTGCTTCCACTATATACTCCGAGGATACCAGCCACACCGTAGAACTATGATAATAAAGACGAACACAGAAAACATATCAAAACTGAAACATATAAGTTAGCTTAAACCGTTGCCGTTGAGACCAAAGGAAATAGTTGTTAAGGCGCCCAAGATCGACCACGCCCAAAATCAACCATTCTCAGTATAGTTTGTTTAAATATACTGCCAATATCAATAAAAGTGCGATGACCTGAGAATCCAGGCTCTGATCACTTTTACATTTTTAATAATAAACATGGCAGATATGGTATAACGTTTGTGAAATGGTAAACTAAAAATAGTTTTACATCCCATTTAGTGAATTTTCCTTCCATTTTTGATATTGGATTTTTCTAAAGATAATCGCAGAGAATTGCAGCAGATTAACAATTACATCGTGTAGAACTTATGTAAATAGGGCAAAGGCATATTTTACTTGTCTTTATGAATGCCGTATTAGCCATCAATTTTCGATATAAATGCTATCAGCGTGACCTAAAAGAAATCACATTTAAGAAAAATTAAATGTCACACCTACCCCTCCTCGTAGGGAAGCTTTAATTTAAAATAAAAAACAGAAATCCATGGAAATATTTAAGTCATGCAATCCTAGCTGTGAACAGTCGCGGTGGGGTCGCGGTTCACGGATTGGGAACAGTGTTCTTGGGCTCTAGCGTAGTCCTATGGTAGGTAGGTAGGACTATTTATACTTACCAATACGCCACCCCATATAGGCCATCCCACATAAGCCGGAAATGGAACATAACCTAGGCGGGGGCAGGTATTACCGATGGTACACGTAGCGTATAATGTTTGTAAGACGCCAAATAATACAGACAACACAGCGCACGCAATCTGAAGTTTTCCCGTGATCTTTGCTGCTCTTATTTTAAAACGCTGGTTTGGTGATGTAGCAGGTGCATGAGTTGCGGCCATTTTTACCCAAAAAAATGGGTTGTTCAAAGCTGAAAAACGTTAAACATCTATTATGTCAAAGTTTGATAGTACCGAAATAATGAATAACTTCATCTATGGATATTATCTCCACCAAGTATTATACAGTTGATGAAATCATCAATTATCTTATTAATAATGCTTATGGTCATTATGTTAATTATCATTGGAAATGATCACTTAGGGTCATTGAACGATCACTTTGAATCATTATATGGTCAATTGGGGTCATTGAATGATCATCTGGTTATTAAGCGACTGTCCGCGGGTCATTACATACGATTGCCTGGGTAATGAAAAGATCACTCAGGATCACTTGGGGTTATTGAACAATCACTTTGTGTCAGTGGACACGTACTCACTTAATGTAAAAGAGTGTAAATGTCACTCGTTGTTCAGAGTGAAGTCATTTTCACTCGTTGTTCAGAGTGAAGTCATTTTCACTCATAAAGAGTGATTTTTCACTCTGTGCGGTTGATGAGTTATACCAGAATTATGTAAGAGTGAAAATGTCACTCGTTGTTCAGAGTGACATTTTTGTCACTCGGATTCACTCTGTGTCGAGTGACTTTTCACTGTGTGCGAGTGATCAGTTGTACCAGATTTAATTTGAGAGTCGGAACACATTCAAATAGAAAAATATTCAAAAACTCAAAATATTCTTTATTTTATTAAATTAAAACATTATTGAGGTGATAATTAATGATGATATCAATGTTAATTGTTTCTGCAATAATTGTAATAGTCCAAATAATGATTAAATATAAATTACATTAATGAAACCCGTAAAAACATCATCGATAAAAAACACCATAGAAAGTAGATTTAGATACTTTACATAAAGAAATATCATGTTGATATATGATATAGTTTCACTACCGAAAGGAAGTGATAATGTTACATAGGCAAATGACAGCAGTTGATTGGTCGAGAAAAGGTAAGAATAATTTAGATAATGACTCTTTGTTTGTTATTCATGTGAATTAAAATGTTCCATTATTGTTCACTCTCAATGAGGGTGAAGTTCACTCTAAATGAGTGAAATTCACTCCATATACATTCACTCTTTTTTCACTCCAAGGGAGTGATCACTGTAGGCACTCTTGGAAGAGTGAAAATTTAAGGTGATATTCAGGCATAATTTGACGGGCGACCTGTATGCAGTCATTACTGTCATCACTGTCATAAATAAAATACTTAAAGATGGGAAAAGTATAAGTTCACTTACGTATGCGGCTGTAAAACAGGAGAGATAATTGTCAATAGACCTTTCGGTTAGCTTCAACAACAGTACATGTCTGTATAGGATAGCAGCTATACATGTGCATGTAACGTATGTAAATTAGGATATTGCGTTGAAGGCTGAATAACAGCTCTGATTGGTTAAATAGAAATTTGGGTTGATCCATTATCATTTTTAGGGGTTGGTGGCGTTGCTGGTGGGTGGTTATAGGGTGGCCGTATGTGTTGGGTATGAGTTCCTGGGGGTGGGGTGGGTCATGGGTCATGCGGGGGTTGACCTGTCTTTTTTTGGTGGTTCCAGTGAAATGTTGGGGGTTCCAGGGTTTGGGTTCCGAGATGTTTAAGTGCTCAATAAATATATTTTGACGGTTGGGTGAGGTACGGTGAATAAGTAGGAGTTAGTTGACAAAAGGCCCTTTTCGGTGGTTCCCAGTTCCCATTGTAATTTTGGGGGTTCCCAATGGTTTTGGGTTCCGAGGTGTTTAAGTGCTCAATAACTATATTTTGGGGTTGAGCTGGGGTGTGTGAATGAGAAAGGGATGGGTTGACAAAATGTATTTTCGGTGATTCCCGGTGTTATTTTGGTGGCTCCCGGTACGTTGGGGTTCCAAGTTGTGAAAGTGCTCAATGCATATATTTTTGGGTCGTCAAAAGGTCCATTGGTTCTCAGTGTTTGGTTTCTGAGTTGTTTAAGCGCATAATAAATATATGTTGGGGGATGGGCGGGTTGTGGTGAATAAAAGGGGTTTGGTTGACAAAGTGTCCTTTTTTATTGTTCCTAGTGTTTGAGGTTCCATGTTATGTAAGTGCTCAATAAGTATGTTGATATGGTTCTCAGAGTCATTTAATTGGTTCCCATTGTCATTTTAGTGGTTCCCAGTGTCAGTGTCATTGTAGTGGTTCCCAGTGTCATTTCAGTGGTTTCCAGTATTTTGAGTTCTGAGCTGTTTTAACTTAAAAGTGCTGAATCACCTCTATCTAACACACCCTTGCCGAAACCAAAGATGTATTGACTGAGGATGTTAATCATAGGAGCCTAACAAACAAATCCACCAACACCAACCCCTACAAACCCCGAACATTATAATGGATCAATCCAAAACTTGATAAATTCAATCAGAAGCTACTACGCAATAACAAATATACATGTATATTAACATTTCTGGTCAACAATGATGGCACAATAACAGCTCAAAATTTGAACCTTTCAATACCGGTATACCGTTTATAGAAATGGGACGCTTATATACTTATCCAGACCATAACCTTTTTTCTTATACCCGATGAGCCAAACTTATGAGAGGATATTATCGCATATAATAAGCCTTTACTGCTATATTGAAATATATATATATGGTGTGGGTATAATATTTTCATTAACAACGTTGGTGTCCCTATTTTCCATTAACAACGTTGGTGTCCCTATTTTCATTAACAACGTTGGTGTCCCTATTGACCCCATATTTTACCAATTTTAAGTATGAAATGCAAAAAAAACTTGAAATGACAAATTCTTTCAGAATGTCCTACTAATGTTAAAAAGTATGTTATAGGACCTTTAAAACTGGGCCTTGGTGCATTTCCAGCTAATTTGCTTAAATTATGCAGCTAAGAGCAGGAAAGTTTTGACCACACCATTTGTTCAGTGTATTTCATTGGACACTTGTTATTTGTTATACTCTGGGCTCCACATTTATTCTTTCACATCCACAGAATCATTTCCTGAACACTATAATAGTGCTCTTTCAATATTTTGAAGGAAAAAAAATTGTATAGGCCTACATCAAAAACTTGAGATTTCAAAAACTTTTCCCATTTTTGTCCCTTTTCACCCCCCATGTCCCTATTCACCCCGTTATACATTTACAGGGATTTCCCCTCGTTTCTACCAAGGCATATCACACTTTGTTTCTACCTATCACAATAAAAAAAAATCAATTGGGATATTTCAACACAGACGTATAACTCGGAAAATACATTGTATACCTTACTTGTGCGCAATAAACCGTGAAGAATATAAATTGGTGTACAAAAGTCACTGAACATGCTGAATAGGCAGGCAGGTTTCACAACCCGTTGCTTTAAATAAGGGACGCACCATGATATCTAGGGGGGCATGGAAATTGGGTTGTTTTTTCTCCATATTTGGTGTTTTCCTTTATTTTTAGTTGGGTGGGGCAGATTTTGTTTTTACCTGGATAGTGGGTCAAAAAACTTCCATGTCCCCCAATGGTGCATCCCTAACCAGAACCACATACGTGAGCTCTTTGCATTGACTACCTTTAAAGGTCCCACACATTTCGAAACCATTTCAAAGCTTTGTATCACCAGTAAGATATATTTGATACTAAATTCGTAACCTTTTTTGAGGCCCCTTAATGTTTACACGAGCGAAAAAGGTTGTTTGTTTTACATAACATAACGCTTATTATCATTCATCATTAGACCTTCACGACGCCAGCTGTGCGTAATATGTAAACACGTGCTGGAAACCGGCGCTGCACATTCCTCGTACTTCATTCACGTGGCTTTCAAAAATAAAGTCACTCATAGTGTCAAATGATTTGACAAAAGGTGCACCCCTTTTCTTTTCAAACAATCTTAAGTCTTATATCCACAAAACAGTGTAGATCCTGTAGATCTTTTTGCCGTCCGAAGATTTATAATACGACAAACCAGTGAACTTTGCAGATCAATTTATTGGGCAAAATTCATTTGGAAATGGCTCTGGCCTCATTGAACGCGACAGTCTTAACACTTTCCACGCGGCAGACAGCTGCAGACGACATTCCAAAATTTCACAAAATGTTTCAAAAATGTCAAAATTGTTAAATTTCATCACAATATATGGAAACACCATGGGAAATGCATTGAAATAAATACAAACATGTATTGTATTGGTTAAGTAATCCTTTAGATAGATTTCAAAAATTGGTAAAGTTTTCTAAAAAAATTCATTTGTATATGGTAAAACTAATGGCCGCATGGAAAGTGTTAACAGTGTGAAGAATAGCTGTTTGAACTTGAATTATAAATCATATACGCTATACTTAGGTATCGAGCACTCTTGCTGCTGTTTATGATAACTTTTACAGTAATAATTATAGATGGCTGTATTATATTGTCATTTGTCAATATAAGTGTGGGTTTTTTAAGATTTAAAGTTTAAATTATTTTACAGGCTTTGAAATGGTTTCGAAACTATCGGGATACACTGTACTTACGTTTTATAGCTCTGTTATAGAGCGCCGAAGAGGGTATATTTTTATCTAAATAAATCAGTTTATAATTTGTTAAAGATATATCTGACATTTAAAATGGTAACATTATGTTCCCAGCCCTTAACACTTTTGGACCGGTGATTTGAAATGTAGACGGTAATAAATCGTCTAAGATAGGTTGACAGAACATGGAGCTAGCTCCTGCTTGGTTGAAATCCTTGAGCCTGCACATGTCTAGAACTTACATGGCCAAGAGGTA